>OZ025293.1:44963069-45538069 GCA_964019185.1 Maratus speculifer
CCCTTGATTCTAGAGTGAACTCTGAATTAAGATTTAAGAAACATAAAACGAAGTGGTAATAAATAAATATAAAGATGTCTCATTATTAGGAAGCAAAAGTTGAAAGAGTTAGAAGACTGATTCCCAAATTTGTAAAGGATATTGGAAATTTTGAAATTAAGCAGAAAATTATTGAAAAAATACATTATTTTTTCAAAAAATGTTCAAGCATGTTTCAGCTTGATCTGAGGTATGCTATTAAAAAACTTTATCCAAACAAAGTTGAACAGAAAAAAAAAGAACAGAAATTGATACTATATAGGGTATCCCCTTCATATTGTTGACCAACAATAAATACTTAAAAAGTTTTACAAATAGTTTCAGTTGCAAAAATGTTTCAAATGTTGTTGTTCATCATATGAATTGTAGTATTATGTATAAAGAAGTTAATGATCTACTTCAGAAACAGAAAAAATGGCTCATAAACATTTTAGAGGGCAATGGTGGAAAAATTAACCTACAGTTAGAAAGGCATTATTTCAAAAACACTAAAAGGTTAAATAAGGAAACACATGTACAAAGTAAAATTATCAGCAACTGGGAATAAAGATTTAAGAAACATAAATGAAGAGGTAATAATAAATATAGAGACATGTCTTATTATTAGGATGCAAAAGTTGAAAGTGTTAAGATTGATTATGAATATAGCTTTAATATTATAGAAAGAAGACACACTAAAATGTACAATTTTGATATGATTTTTTTTTAATATATCATCAGGTAGTTAAAAAATTTATTAATAAAACTGAAAAAAATCCTTATTATTACTAAATGATATATTTTTTGCTTTCATGTATAACTTCAAGTTATCTACATTATTTTCTAGAAAAGAATCTAATTGATGTATTCAGTTGATCTTCATTTCAACAGAAGTAAATAAAAATTAAACAGTCATACTGAATAAAATTTTGTATTTAAGAATTTCTTGTGTTATGTATAAACATTGATATCACAAGGTTTTTGGAATTATAGGTCCATGGGATCCAAACAGTTCCGTAAGATGGGTTTTGTTTTAGAAAAATGAATCCTTTTGAAAAATAAGACATTAAATGTATTTAATGCAAAATATGTTTTCATCAGACTATTTGTAAAACATTTTATCTGCATTTTATACATCCCTTCTTCAATTGTTTGCTTAATTGATGCTCTACAGCATATCACTATACAAATGCAAAAGCACATTTTAAGTAAGATATTTTTTCTTGTATATTTCTTTGGAAATAATATATATATGAAACATCATGCTAAATTACCATATATACTCACATATAAGTCGACCTCCTAACTCATGCTATTAAAAATAACAAAAAATTCATAACCTGCATATAAGTCACCCCCCCCCCCCCTCAAAAAAAAGTAATTTTTTCTTCTCTTTTTTGTGTGAAAAAAATAATTTACACATACAAACAAAAAACAGAATTTCTGCATAACAAATGCTGCCATTGAAAAAGAAAAACTTATGTAAAATGCCATTGACTGAAAAGCACTTAAAGCATGTTGAACGCTGCAATGTCAAACTTCCAATTGACTGCCGTGAATAGTGAAATAAATAGTGATTTGATGACCACAGCACAGGAACACTATGAAGTCGCGTATTTTGAAGAATTAGCATGCTGCCAGCAAGAAGTAATATGCTCCAACGCAGTTTGTTGTTGATTTAGAGAGGTTAAAAACAACGGTTGGCACTAAATTGCACAACACTTAGGGATAAACAAACTGAAGCTCCTCCCCCATGAATAAAAGAGTGCCATCGACTAGAGAGTACTTTAAAAATATGTCATGCAGGGCTCTTTAAATTAATTTTAAATTTCTTTTTGCTTCAATGAATTGAAAACATTCTTCATTATATTTTTATAATAATCATTATAATATATTCTTCCTGTGACTACCCATAAAATTCTCATTTTATGATATAACGTCATAAGTTAGTAAATTTAATATAAAGTAAAATTAATATTATTTTAAGTAAAAATAGTAAAAATAAAGAGAGAGAGAGAAGGGGGGGGGGGTATTTTAATACCAAATATTTAATTTACATGCTTTAACACTGAAGTTGTGTTTTGTATTTTGACTTAGGATTAGCCTCTGTTAATATCAACATGCTTTGCTTATTTGTTTTTCCTTTAAAAAAAATAATAAATTAAAAAAAAAAAAAATCAGATTTGCTAGTTTATGATGTCATACATACAGTAAATTGAAAAATTTATGGCTGGTCACAGATAAATCCATATTTAATTTTTATTATTATTTAAGAATTCAAAAAAGAGCTTCATTTGTGCATCTCGTTAAAAAACAGGAAAAGTTTACATAAAGAAACCTCTATAATTTTATTTTTCATTGTAACATTTTGAATTTATATTTAATAAAAGAGAAATGTGATATGAAATATATTAACAAATAATTTCAGCTATTTACCCTCCAGTACTTTTAGCCAAATCTTACTTTAATATATAATTTTTTTTTTTTTAATGTAAAAAATAACAACAAAGATGCACAGTTCATTTAACTTATTTTTGATGAATAACAATTCAAGAGCATGTTATATAAAAATACTCTTACATTTGGACATAAAAAAAATAAAAAAGTTTTTTGTTAAATACGTTTAAAATTTATTAATTTTACATTTCTTGTTCTTAGTAATGCATTAAAGACATTTTGCATAATATTCTTAAAATAATAATAATTCTTTCAGTGACTACCCATAAAAATTTCAGTTTATGATATTACATCATAAGCTACTGAATTTATCCAAGACTAAAATCTGTTAATATTAGCATGTTTTATTTGTTTGTTATTTTTCTTTTCTTTTCTTTTCTTTAAGAAAAGTTATTTGAGATTTACTAATTTATGATGTTATGTTAATAAATAGAAAAATCATATTCAATTATTAATATTATGGAAGAATTCAAATAAGATTTTAATTTATTATTTTTTAATCTTGTTAACAAACAACAAAATCAATTTTGAGAACTCCTTTGGATTTTATTTTTCATAGTAATAATTTGAATTTGTTCTTAATAAAAGAGAAAGGGAGAGAAAAATATTAATAATTTCTTTCTATTAATTTTACAGTTACTTTTCCAAGACTTTTAGCTAAATCTTATAAATGGTACATTTTTGTTGCTGTTTCTTACAGGGTTGGCACGGTTTAAACCAATTGGTTTTAACCATGATTTAAACCACGGTTTAAACCAAATGGTTTTTTTCTCAAAAAAACCAATTGGTTTTTTTTTAGAAGAAATCTAATGACATTTTTTTTTCTTTATAATTTACGCGTTTCAGATTATTGGACATAAATAATATCTACTTTTAACACTTTATTTCAGTAATAAGTATTATATATAGTGGCTTTAGGTCTTTTTTTATGCATAGGATTAAACCAATTGGTTTTTTCTATAAAAAAAAAAAGCAATTTGTTTTTTAGAAGAAATTTAATGACATTTTCTTTTTTTCTTTATAATTTACGAGTTTCAGATTATTAGATATAAATAATTTATATCGTTTTTTAGAAGAAATCTAATGACATTTTCATTCTTTCTCTGTAATTTATGAGTTTCAGATTATTGAATATAAAAAATTTCTACTTTTAACACATTATTTCAGCAATAAGCATTAGGTATATTGGGTTTACGTCATTTTTTATGCATAGAATTTAAATCAGTACACATTGGTGAACATATCTATTGCTCTAAAGAAAAAACTTTAAACATGTGAATTGATCAAAGATAAAATAGATTAAATATTTAGTATAAAATATTTTATTTTTTTTAATAATGCAGAATATTTAATGCAATTAATAATGTAACACAATGACCTTTTAAGATTTTGCACATACTGTAAAAGAAATTTTTCTTTTGGGAGATTATCTTGAAGAATTAAAAGCAAAGACTGGTTGCTAGTTATAGCATTTTAATAATAATTTTTTCCCCTCTGCTAAATCTAACAACTAAAAATATTAACTTCAAAATGTCACTCAGAAAGAAAAGATCCTAAGTAGTATTTGTAATTTATTACTTGAATAATTGTGGAAAAGAATATTTATCAAACTACATCCAAATGTTTATTATTAGTAAACAAAAGATTGTTTATAAAGATTTACAGGGCATCAATGGTTCACTGTGTAGAACAGTTAAAATTTTCAACATAAGACTGTTTGCCAAAACTATTTAAATTGAAAAATGATTTTTTTTCAATTTTCAGCATAAATTCACTATAATTATTAAATTTAAATTATTTTAAATGAAATTATACTGCTTATAAACCAATAATGTTTGTTTTTATCAGTAAATATGCATGTATATGCCATAAGAAAGGATGTTTTTAAAAAAACCCGGTTTAAACCAAAAAAACCGGTTTTTTTGGAAAAAACCTGTTTTTTTTTCCAACCCTGGTTTCTTACTTGAAAAATATTTTTTTTCTCTACTAATTTATAAACTAGTCATTGGGGGACCACCATAATGCTTACCCATCATAGATAAGCATAATATAAAATATGAAAATAAAACACGTGTAAACTATTTATAGAATGCTTCGCAATTCCAAATTAAAATTTAAATGCATATTTAGATAGTTTTAATATACAAAGTAATGCTCTATTAATGAATTGCTGATGAGCCAATTTCGACAAATTATATAAAACGCCAAAATACTTGAGTAGTACCGGATTGTGTAAAAGAAACATTCTTATAACTCCAAAAATAATAATATTATTAACTAACAATTTACTGTGTTGGATTAAGCGCCTTATTTCCAATTAAAATATATCTTTGAATTGAAATTTGAATGAGATACAGGGTCATGAAAAATCAAAGACTGTGGAAAACAAGATTACACATATCTCAACAACTAATAATCCAATCGACTTCATTCTTTATGCAAAATTTGTATTATTTTATTTCCTTTTATGTCCACTCCTTCAAATAAAAAATTTTGAAAATTTTTATATACCTTTCATCAAAGCGAATTTTTCGAGAATCCAAAAAAAATAGTTCCAGATAATCGAGGTTGCTGTTATTAAACAGGCTTCATCCCATTCTTACATACTAAGTACATATAAAATTTCAAGTCTCTATCTCAATTTGTTTGGGAGAAAGAGTGGTGACAGACACACACACGGACGGATGGCAAATTTTTTTTTCTAAAAATATGTTTTTTGGAATCTGCAGCGTTTGAAACGTGTAAATCCGTCAAAAATTTTTTTCGATTTTCAAAACAATTGCAAGATTTACCCTATACTATGTATGATGGGTAAGTAAAATGACTAAGATAATTTTTATAAATATTTTTGTGTAAATTTGTCTGTTTAATTTATAAAAATCATTTGCATATTTAAGGTATTGGAAAGCAATTGACAGCTAAAATTATCAGAAATTATTTTTTAATGTATTTCATTACATATTTATCTCCAATTCTCTTTCACAATATTACTATGGAAAATAAAATTATAGGGGTTTCTTTAAATAAACTTTCCTTGTTTATTAACGAGATGCAAAAATAACGAATAAAATAAAGCTCTTTTTTGAATTCTTAAATAATTAAATACGGATTTTTCCCATGATCAGCCGTAAATTTGTCATTTTACTGCTTGACATCATAAACTAGTAAATCTGAAATTAACAAATAAATAAAACATACTAATATTATAAGAGGCTAGTACAGTCTGTCTCAAAAGTTTAAGCACAAGCATAAAATGTCAATATTCAAAGAATTATAAAAAGTTAGAATGAATAACATTTTTTTATTTGCATATTTCGCAACAATATTTCAATAAATGGTATCAAAAGTAGAAAAAAATAAATTACATAATTGTAAAAAATATTAATTTAAAAAAATGCCCAAAGAAACTGTCTCAAAAGTATATGCACAATGTCAAAAACAACCAGATATATAATTTTTGCAAAACTTTTAATTACAAATTATTTTCCCTTGATTTCAGATTGGTTCAAAAAAATGCACGTCCATCGAAATTATTAATTTTTGTAGGGTTTCTGGTGGCAAAGAGTACCATACTTTCTCAATGCCTTCTTGGAGTTCTTAATTCGAGTTATACTGCTATCCATTGTCGTAAACCTGCCAGGTTTAAATATCCCAGACATTCTCAACCGGGATTAAGTATGGTCTTAAAGATGATCAATCCAGAACGTTAACATTTTTCTGAGAAAGTCAAAGTTTTGTACAATGTGATACGTGAATTGAGGCATTGTTTTGTTGAAAAGTCCAATCAGGACACCCCCCCCAAATGGAGGCAAATGTTGGTTTAGCATCTCTTGATACTTTTTTTAATCTTGTCTTCCTTTTAAAAAATACTAAGAAGCCTGGACATTGAATCCAAATGCCTCCCAAATTATAACAAATTTACCGCCTTGCTGCCTGCTGAAAAATGCCCTTGGTTCTTTTCGTAAATCATGCCAATGCGCTTCCGAACTATCAGAGACATCTAAGTTTCACCTTTTCTCATTGCTAAATAAAACAGTAAGCCATTTGTCCCCGTAGAACATGTATTTTTTAACCCTCTTCATTCTTGCCTGTTTGTGATGTAATTTGAGAGATGGTTTGCGAGACATTTTCTTTAGTATGATGTAATCACACTCTTTAATACGTCTTATGTGCAGTGTCTTTGGTCATCTGTACACTGAGGTTAGTTTTAACTTGTCGTATGGACATATTTTGTCTAGATAAAAATCTCCGTTTTCTCTGATCAGTCTGAACAGTCGTCGTACATGGTCGTCCACATCTTGGTTTCCACTTAAAATTATCATTTCTCGAGAGTACTTGATATATACTTCGCTTTCATCAATTTAAATCTTTTGTAATTTCAGAAACAGTTTTATTTTACGATTTCAATTTAAAAACATTCAAAATCTCACAATTTGTGAATTCTTTACCCTTTAGCTTTTTTAAAATGAAAGAAAATCATTTCTCCGCCTTTTGTACGTTTATAAAATTGCAATATCATGTCATACAACGTTATTACACACTGCCTATCCCGTGTGTCTAAACAAATTTTCATAAAGTGCTTAAACTTTTGAGACAGCGTTTCTTCAAGAAGAAAGAAAAATTGAATAAAAATAAATATATTTTTTATTTTAACCACCCAAAATGTCTTATTTTATTTTATTTTGATTAAATGTCGAGTATTTTTTGTAAATTAGCATAAAGTATTTTCTTCTTTATTTATTTTAAACCAGATTTGCAGAGTGCTTAAACTTTTGAGACAGACTATAATAAGTCAAGGTACAAAACCTAACTTCAATGTTAAAGCAATTAAATATTTGGTTTTAAAATGTATCCTCTCCCTCTCATCTTTTTATTTTAATTTTACTTAATAAAAATCTTAATTTTATATTTATTTACTAGCTTATAATATCATACCATTGAATAAAAAAGCCAGTAGATGGCGCTCGTTTCTAGTGTGGGAGGAGTCTTCAGTTTGTTTATACCTAAGCGTTGTGTGATTTAGCGTCAACCAAAAACAACATTATGTCATGTTACCTATTTTAAACTTACTTTAACGTTAACTTTAATCAGTATTTTAAGTCAACATAACAATAGTTTTTAAGCATTGGAAATGCATTCTTGAAATAAATCACATACTTTTTTTTTTTTTTTTTGCAAGGATGTAGGGTAATTTTTTTTTTTTTTTTTTTTTTTTTTTTGACAAATGAACTAAAAATGCCCCAAAATTCGGAATTCAGAGGTCAAGGTTCAGAGGGTTCCGGATTTTGTATTTTGCACTTTACAAATGCAATGAGTGCTGCAGCATCGATTCTCTAGCAAACTATTTTCCAATAATTTATTTATATATTATTTTTTATTAAGTCTCACGTATAAGTCGATCCCCTCACTCTAAAGTTCTTTTTTTTTGTCTAAAATTTCTCATCTTCTATGCGAGTATATACAGAGTGTCCACTCTCAAAGATGGCCAATGGCTAATTTCTAAACCGTTACTCATAGACATAGTTCCAATTGCAAAAATGCTTTAAAAAAGGTAAAGAATTATTTTTCAAGCGATTTAGGTCAAAAAAATTTTTTTTTTTTTAAATTACAAAAATTAACTTTTTATACGGTCCCCTGGTCCTATTAGTGATATTTAGTAAAAATTTTCCATCACCCTATCAAGCAATATAAAAAAGGTCCCATTCATCTAACATTAAAATTGACCGAGTTATAAAACTTTAAATTTCATGACTTAAGCCACTTTTCTGTAGCTGAAAAGGAATGAATTGGACTAAGTTTTCAGGGAACGTATACTAAGTGCTTAAATTATTATAAAGGGCGTCCATTTCGAACGCTGTCCAATAGCTAATTCCTAAACCATTTGTCACAGACATAGTTCCAGTTACAAAAATGTTTTAAATGAGATAAATATTTTTAAAGCAATTTAACTGCAGGTGCTATAACCGTATAAGTTTTACGGTAGTGTTATTTCATATTAAACTTCTAGACTGGAAAATAGTTGAAGACGTGAGTTTTAAAATTCTCTTTTTCGAGAAAATCAAATTTTGGGAAATTTTATTTGAAAAAGATGTGTTATTTTGATAAGCTTTTATTTTGCTTAAAACGTTTGTATGTACATTTCCCTAGTTAAAAATTTCTATTCAAATTTTAACTCACTTCAAAATATCCGATCGAGGTTCAATTTGCACACTTATTTATATCCAATGAAAATGTAATGTTAATATAATTTTAAGTGGGTACCATTTATTTATTTTATAGGACTATACCAAATTCTGTTAGGTTAAGTAATCTAATAGAATTTTATTTGTCATTTTTTAACGAATTGTGACTGTTGCTTTTCATAATTTAAATTAACAAACTTTGTTATTTTTATACTTATATTTTTAGTACAAATTTTGCTTTAATATGCAATCATCAACACAAATTTAAAAATAATATTTTAAAAATATATTTTACTCTCAATGTTTAATGCTAAATTTTATATACTGCGTTTATTTTTATTTCCAGTAAATTTGTGACTGATCCCTAATTTGCAGCAAAAAAGATGCTTCAACTTTAAACAGCTATTACTCAGTTAGTTTTAATTGCAGAGGAATGGGACTTTTTTTTTGTATTACTTGTTAGAGTAGTGGTAAAAATTTACTAAATAAAACTTATAGGACCGGGGGACTGTATAAAAATTTAATTTTCATGATTTTTTAATAAAAAATTTTTTTGACCTAAATCGCTTGAAAAACAATTCTTTACCTTTTTTAAAGCATTTTTGCAATTGGAACTATATGTCTATAACTAACGGTTTAGAAATTAGCCATTGGCCACCGTTGAGAGTGGACACCCTGTATAGTAACCTTGCTCAGACAGTTTAGGAATATTGTGAGCAATATTCAAGAATTACAATTCAAGAACATTGCAATATTAATTCATTTTTATGACTTTCTGGACAAGTACTGTTTATAATTTGAACCCTTCAATTTAATCACTATTTAATCATTGCAAGAATAAAATTAATAAATATCAAATGTATAAATGGATAGTTGCCTTTTGATAAGACTCTATTTGGAAAGCTACAAGGGCAAATTGAAATGCAATAAAATTATATCTTTTAAGTGACCTAATACAGTTTGGAATATTGTAACACCAATCAAAAGATATGAATGCTGAGTATAAATGATTTGTATATTTAAATCAAATAAATTTTATATCAACAACCAATTTTTTTTTTTTTTAATAAAACAATTGTGCATTTAAATATTCAAAAGAGCAATATAATTTAAACTTTGACCAATAATTATGATTTTTTAAAATAAACAAGCATTTTTTGGGAGGGAGGGGGTAAAAGAAAGGAGTGATTTAAAGACGTGATCAACTCAGGCTATATTGCTATGAGTGGGAAATCTTCAGAAAAAACTTTTGAAGGGAAATTATCTATTTTTCATGTTATGAAAAGCCTAAGAGCCTTATGCAGCCACATTAGTAAAGCTAATATTGAGGCTAATATTGAATTCAGGATACCCATATATTTATCTATGTTTAATATGCTTAACCCAGTAAGAGGCTTGCCCTTTCCTGTTTTCTGGAAACAATTGGCTAGAGATAAAAATATGTTTAAAAAAATTGGGTTTTAAAAGATGTTACAAAGGTGCTTATCACAAAACTTGAAAGATAAAATAACTTAATCTAACCTTTACAGGGTTTATTTCATTTCATTATATTTTTCCTTCATGCAGGGAAAGAGCTCAGCTGCACAAAGGATTAATCTACAAGTTCTACATATTTTATTTATGAGCTTCTTGAATTGAATAGCATAATAGAATTTCAGGTTTTTTTTTTTTTTTTTTTTTTTTTTGGGGGGGGGGGGTTATCTAAGTGGATTTTTTCAAAAAAGATTATTTTTAACATCAGAATATTGTATATGATGTGAAACACATAATAATGAAAGTAACCAATGTAAATATTATGAAATAAAACTTACTTCATGACCTCCAAAACAGCTGATAGGAATGGGCACTTTACAAGGAGGACAGGGCTTTTCAACCAACTCTGTTTTATAAGAATTTATTAAATCCCAAGGACCAGACTTTTTCTGAAATGATTTTTTTTCTATAATATGGGAGTATTTTGAAGAAAAAAATGGCATGTATATTACAAAGATAAACTACATATCTGAGAGATAACATATGCAATTTGAGTGTGAGATTCTAGTTCTAAATGATAGGTAGTCAATTATATTATGATATAAATAAACCAAAACAGTTTTCCTAAAAAGTAAAATAATCATATAATATAGAACTCAAGAATAATATATAGATATTTATCATAATAAATGAAAATCAAAAAACCTAAAATTTGGGGTAAATAGAAAACTATTAAAGGAAAGTTTTGAAATTTGTGGTGGGTAATAAATTTTTCTTCCCTCAATTGATTGTGATTTGCAGCATGCTTTAAATTCTTGATAAAAGAAAAAAAAAGAAAAATGCAAAAAAAATAGGATAAAATTTGATCAAACCAATAACTGCAATAAAATTTACTATACAAATATTTGAATAAAATTAATAAAACAAATAAGCGATAAAAATTCTTTAAAAAGCTGCCAGACAGCTTTTATTATTCATATATTTAATATAAAGACCTGGGCAGAAAAACAAATACTCCTACAAATTTGTGACAAATATTAACAGAAAAATATTAGTACCAATTAAATCAGAAATAATGTCTACATTTTTTTTTTTTTTTCAAATTTTTAAAATCCAAATGCTGCTTTCAAGAATTCTGTACAAACTGAAATATGGTGTGTATATCCAGTATTCATAATAAAATGTGCAACAAGATTTTTATACAAAGTTTTCTATACAAAAGGTGAAAGAAAATTACCAGTTATGATTAAAATTTCATTAAATCGCAGAAAAATTCTAATTCATCATGTTGCTTCGTACATCACTCCCAAGTTGGTATTATAATGATCTATTAATTTAAAGAAAAAAAAAAAAACACAAGCACTTGTAAAAAAAGATAAAATTTTCTGTACCATACAGAAAACAATATAAATTGAATGCAGTAAAATTTTTATAAGTTATGATTTTATATCATAAATCTATGGGAATTACAAAACTAAGTTTTTAAATAATATGTTCAGTTAAAAAGTGTCAAAGATAGTAATTTTAATAAATATAAATCAAAACATATCAAAATTTAAAATTAGGAAGTCTGAATAAATTAAATTCCAAACACATTAAAATTTAGTATCTAAGCATACATTTAAACACAGAATAAAAATCTTTTCTTAATTAAATGTTGCTATTGAAAATTTAGTTCTTGTTTTAATATGTAGACAATGCCTGCAAAGCTCAATTCATACCTACCAATTTAACCAGTACATATTATTCACTACCAGTTGGTACTGATACATCAGTTTGCAGCAGAACTTATGGAAAGCTTTTATACACACATATACACATATATATATGTACATGTGTATATATATACGCTGGTGTGCAAAAATTAAGGATGAGAGGGTTTTTTTAATGTAACGTCACCCAGAAGTGTCCCACATTGACTAAAATCATACCATATGATCTTCAAGATGCGAAAATATGGGACAAGTTATAAAAACCATCAGAACAAAGAATCAAAATGATTTAAAAGCACTTTATTGAAAAAGCCACAGCACAAGTGCAGAGAAGACAGAAATGTCCATCTTACAGGCACTTGACAGAAAAAATTCAGTCTCTCATAGGAGATATGGTCATGTCGGACTGCTATGAAGGATTTACAATGTATGTCCATGCTGAAAACGAGGTTGTCTAGGAGCTGTTAAAGCATCGAGTCTCATTCCTCTTGCAGTGCCAGTTTCAGTTCCGGAATCATTGCTGATGCTTGTTTACGTGATGCCAACAGTCTCCAGAGAAGGTCCCACATGTGCTCTATATGATTCAGTCTCTGAGACCTTGCAGGCCAATCTATGTGTTGAAAATCTTTACTTTTCAAGAGACTCTTCGACAGTCACTGTACAATGACTGGGACCATTGTCTTCCTTGAAGAGGATGTCTGGGCCAGACTTCAAGTCGATTACAGAGGACTGTAATCGATTAAGATTACGATTATTTTCAATTTAAAAAAACAGATTACGATTATGTCTCTATTTATGCAAGCCTGATTACAATTACATAATCGATTATCCATTTTTTCATTTCAAGATTACGATTACGTTTGGATTAAGATTAATATTTTTTTGTTGGATTACGATTATCGAACTAGTCGATTATGATTACAGTTCGATTACAGTAATACCGTAGTCTACATGATACAAACTAGAGTTACAAATTTACAAAATATGAGTTTCCTTTTATTTATTTATTTTTAAAGGAAAGATAAATCATTTATATTAAATGAGCTATTCTTTTCTACATAATAATATATGTTTTCCTTTTTGAATATTTTAGAACTGATTTCATTATTATAAATTTATTTTGAAATTAAGAGCATTTCTAAGGATGTTTGATTAATAGAATAGGGATATACAGGGGTGCAGAATATGTTCGATCCGGCAATCTAGGATCGAGGGAAATTTTAACCACCTGGGGAAATTTTCAGAAACATATATAGTTTATTTTGATTTTAATGATAAATTCAAAAATTCCCCAAGATTTAAAAAAAATTACAACAAACAAAAAGATTAGTATGCCGACCTTTACAAAATCGATCTCTGAATAATATGTAATGTATATCAAGGGTGATTCTGTTCCGGAATTTCCTAAAGTTTAAGGCATTCAGTTTTTAAAAAAATTTTAAAAAGACCTGAATTTGAAATTTTGGACATTGATATACTACGAATTTTGTCTAAGAATTACTGAAAAATGTTTATTTTGTCGAAAGACCACAAAAAACCATAATTTTCGTCAAAATATAGCGAAATACCGCCCATTTCGCCAAAAAATTGCAACGCCACAAAATTCATTAAAAAATCAAGAAATAACTGCAAATATCGTCAAAAGATAACGAAAAGGTCAGGAATTTGTAAAGAAATGGCGAAATAGGCACAAATTTAGTTAAACTGTGAAATAACCAGGGGTGCAAAAATCTAGGTGCCAGAGGGTAGTCTCTCACCACTAAAATTTTAAAGTTTTTTTCGCTCAAAATTTAATAGCATTCTAGCAAGAATTTTACACGAAATAATAGACTGAGAAAAACGAAATAAATTTTGTGGTGAGAAACTGCCTGCTGGCGCCTAGATTTTTGCACCCCTGGAAATAACTGCAAATTTTGTAAAAAAATTGTGAAATAACGGTAAATTTTGCGAAAAAATCCCGAAATTATAAATGGAAATTTTTTTAAAAATTCGCAAAATAATCATAAAAATGAATAGAAATTTTGTCAACAGAATACAAATTTTGCCAATGGATCTCTAAAAATCGCCAATTTCATGAAAAAAATCAAAAAACAACTGCAAATTTTGTTAAAGATCTCGAAACAATCGCATATTTCAGCAAAGAGGCGAAATAATTACAAATACTGTCAGAAAAATTAAAAATCACAAATTTCGTGAAAAAATCGCGAAAGAACGGTAAATTTTCTAAAAAGATCGCAAAGCAGCTGCAAATTTTGTCAAAGAAGAGTTGCAAAATAACCACTAATTTCTTCACAAGATCGCAAATTTCATAAGAACATTGTGAAACAACCACAAATTTCATCAAAAGATCAAATTTCGTTGAAAGATCGCAAAAAACGGCAAGTTTCTTTTAAAAAATCACAAAATAGCAAATTTCATAAAAAAGTGTGAAAAATCAGCAGATTTTGTCAAAAGATCCCAAAATCAACATTTCGTCAAAATATTCCAAAAACGACGTAAATTTTGTCAAATGATTGCCAAACAGCAAATTTTGCCAAAAGATCACGGAACCACGAATTTTGGCTAAATTGGTGAATAACCACATTTCGCACAGTCGCCACAAGATCGTCAAAAGAACACAGAAAAAACCCCAAGTTCTATCAAACGATCTCGAAAGAACTGAGAATTTCATCAAAAAGACAAAATAACCACAAAAATAGTGAAAATATCAGGGAATAAACGCAAATTTCATCTGAAGATCACTAAAAAATGTAATTTTTGTTAAAGAGCCATGAAAAAATGCTAAGAGTGCCTCCCCCCTCCCCAACCTCCTCTATATTGCTGTAAACTTTCAGGAAATTTGCTGTTAACTTCAGAAATATTTTTTGCACTTAGAATCACTTTGCTGTTATACTGGCACATAAGTTCATAAACATTGGAAAAAAAGTAAATTTTCTATACCTATGGTAATACGCAGCATTTATTTATAATATACGATAAAATTTTGGGGAAATTTTCATGTGGATTGGGAGAACATTTTCTGCACCCCTGGGTATATATAACATGAGAAATTCTGATTTGAAATTCACGAATACCGATGTACGTAGAATGAGCCTCCCCTCCTCCCCTTACACACACACTAAAATTTGGGGAAAGGGGGAACCTGTGTTTCACAACCACTGGAACAGCCCTGTATTTGATCTGTCAGCTAATATACATACTATATAATGGGAAAATTTAGTTTAGCAAAAAATGCCTAGTAGCTCGAAATTTCTCTTTCAGCAATTTATACGAATAGATGGAAACATACTTGAATACTTTGTTCAGCCTTGTAGTTTGCCTGGTATCTTTATAACACATCAGTGTTAAGATAAAGTTTATCTTAAACTGAAACACTCTTAAAACAACTGAAATCACTTTCTCATAAATTATCATTTATAGGCTCCATGTACCCAATTCTTTGCGTGGCCCTGTGTATCATTTTATCTATATTCTTCTGCAAACATTTCTTAGTAAATTTAATGCAGTTCAGAGTAAAAATGCATAATTTATTTAAGAATAATCTTTAAGTAATTTATGCTCATATTCAGTAACGTTGGTGAGCTCTTTTGGCGTTCCCTGTATATTAACTAAAACATTTATAGACATCATATAATATGCATACATTTAGTGAAATTTATACATGCATATCATATTTAAGTTGCATTTCATCCATTCATCAGCTATCATCTGATACATATACAGTACATCGGAAAGAATGTACTATTTGAAATCTTTTGTGTGTCCCTGTAAATACTATACTTTATTTTAGGGAAGGCAGTATCGTATAATTTATGCTAAGCCTCATTGACATACATCAATTTTATTATACATGAAACAGTTAATATATTTAAAATATGTCACACACAATTCCCCCTTTTACCATTATCTAATGGAATTCTTTTGTGTTGCCCTGTAAATGAATAATAACTACATTTTCACCTTATATTTTATAGAATGCATATTTTAATGCACCTTATAAAAACATATAAATTTTAATATGTTTAACAGGGTATAACATCTTTAAAATTCTTTGAAATGATTTTTCCCCATAGACCGTAATGTAATGGGAAACTTTTGATTCTCCCAGTAGATAAACTAATCATGGTAGAAACTTCATTTTCAATAGGGTTTGTGCTAGGACAAATGTCAATAACTTCCTAAAATTTCATGGCAATCCGAGTATATTTGCATAAGTTAGAGCGCAGACAGACGGACAGACAAACCGAATGCATAAGCACTTTTCAACTTTTGTTGGAAAGTGCTAAAAATGAAGAAAAATTAAATAAAATAAGCCTCTACCAAAATTTTCGAAATGGGAGAATTAAAACTATTCATTATTTTTTCTTTCATTTGCATACCTCTGTCCCCTTGAACCACATATTTAAAGCAAAATTCAGACACATGAACGTTAACAGACAAATAATAATAATAATAATACAAAATACTGTCTTTTGGTAGGAGTATATTGGGGCAGGGGAGAGGGGGAAACAAACCTTTCTGGGGAAAAAAATTAACTACCTTTTTTTCCCCCATTATTTATTTATAACTCATTTAGAGAGATATTTTTTGGTAGTTTTTTTTTCTTTTTAAAATAATCAGAGATAAAATAAAAAAAAAATTGGTGGCTGCATTTCAAAATTCAGGGGTTCGTCATTGAATTTGTCGGCGCATATGCTAAAAGAATTTACCAACAATTAGATATCATTACCATTGTCCTTTACCCTTAAAAAATCTTACTTACACCCGTAAGTTTATTGACAAACCAACCTTACTTTCTGTTTTTTTTTTTTTTTTTTTTTTTTTTTTTTTGGGGGGGGGGGGAGGGATTTTGATAATATATATAAACAATCTTTTATTATTACAACTTTTGTAAGAAAACAGATCTATATGTTTAATTTATCCAGACATATTAAAATACAAATTTTGAATAAACATACTTTATACTTATGATTAAAAACACTATATAGTTAATTTAATATAAAAAATTCCTTTCACTACAATTTAAAAGAAAAAGACGAGATATCACTATGCAATATTCCTAAAATAAATCTATACAATATGTATATATCTATTTAAAAATTACCTGCATGTGGGTGTTCAAATTGGACTTGGTTTTTATGGAGACCCTGACATCTGACGAACACAATTTACATTTATATTTTAAAAATTTCACGCCTTTTTCATTAAATTCTGATACAGATTCTGTGAAATAATCTTCAATTTTTTTATTATTTCTTTTAGCCATCTCTTTTTCTAGAACCTTGTAAACAACTACTTAGATATAACCAACCACTAAGAAATCCAAAATGCGAATGAGCTGTTAGATGAATTGTCACATGTAATTTAAGCATCTTTTTTTGCTTTTTCTTCCCATATAAGTGCCCATAATAAAATCCTAAATAAAATATTTTTCTTTCTTTTTTTTCTTTTCTATCCTTTATCATTCCCACTTAATAACCTGCGAAACAAGACCCCTCGAATGACCAGAGTTTTTTCCCCCAATACCCATATCTTTTAACGAAGTCAGACTATTTCTATGTTTTTATACTACATACCAGGGGCAGCCCTCTATAGCGTTGACTACATACAGTGTAAAGTATGCATTCTGTTTCACCCCGAACTGCTTCCTGACCTATGACCTCTTCTCACTTTTAACTTTAGGGGCGATTTAACGAGCTCCAAACGTCGACTACTCTTTCCTTGGTGTAATGTTTAACTCATCGACCAAATATTATATGGATATGGCGAAATGAAGAACGGGGAAAAAAAAGGTGTAATCGAAGAACGTAATCGTATTTTTGTGCTCGATTACGATTATATAGCTTTTTAATACAGATTACATTGCGATTATCTGCATTACGATTACGATTAGATTATGATTTCAATCAAAGTGAAATCATTTGATTATGACTATATCGTGATTATTTCGAAATTAAAATTTATGATTACGATTACAATGCGTTTACATAGTTTTTGTAGTCGATTATAATCGATTACGATTATGATTACTCGAAGTCTGGTCTGGACCCATAGCACCTCTCAAAAGACGCATGCGAGTCAACAGAATCTTGGTGCAGTAGCCGAGCAAGAAGACAATCTCTTGGAAGATGTGGAGGCTCGTACTACTACAAAGCAAGATACCACTCCACATAAGAAATCCGGCACCTACAAAACGGTCCCTTTTGATGATATTCGAGGGCGGATTATGTATTCCCTGCTCTCTCCAGATGTGTTAATGTCCAGTATCACTTGTCATACTAAATCGGCTCACATCTGTAAAGAGTTCTCGAGCCCACTCCTGTTATGTCCATTTTTGTGTTTCTGGCACTACAGACACCGGCGTCTCCGAAGAGCGGGTATTTAATGGTACACACCATAATGATCGTTTTGCATATAGACCACCGTTGTGCAGCCTTCTAACCATGCTATAACTTGCTATTTGACGTCCAGTTGTCTAGTCAATCTGCTTTGCAATTTTTACAGCTGTCTTGCCACTTGTTAATTTTCGCCTGTAGAACAATATATCGGTCTTCTACTGTTGTTGTTGCTGCTCATGGATGGTCATTGCTGAATGCTTGGACAGCTGACACCTTCGTTTGTAATGCACTTCAGGCTTGTGAAATGATGTTGTGAGCGATAATGAACTCTTGTGCCACAGTTCGACTTTCTTACAACTTCCAAATGATTCGAGCTCGGATAAAGGGATCCAGATGACATCTCCTGGATTGCCTCTTGGCCATATCACACAATATTAGAAAAAAAAACTGTGTTGAAACCATTTTACACAGTGAAATAGATTTCATCAAATTTCTGAACGGCCACCACTACTGTGCTTTATCCCCCTTAGCACTTTCTCCTTTTACATCATATGCCATATATGAGCATGTCCTACTGCATTTGTTACAGGTGTATCTCCTGATTGTTTTTTATTTCGTTCTGTTGCCTTTTTTAGCTTTTATGCTAATTAATTTGCTCCGTCCTTAATTTTTGCACACCACTGTATATATATACATACCGACTTAACTTTTACCGACAGGGAAAAGTGTCGAGGATGGACACACATATATCATACAATATTATCGCAATCTCCAAGACTCTGCCTAAAAAGGAAAAGGTCACCACCCTATTCTATAGCTATAAAAATGCTAAAGGGTCTTTCTTTCCCATACGGAAGTTTGTACTTGCGAGTTTAAACACAAGCATGGAAGATTAAGAGATTGGGAAATTGACCGATTAGAAGGAAAATGTTCCTCCTTCAGTATGTCCATCCACTTCTTTCTAAAGTCTTTTTCTTTAAAAATGAAAAATACTGTGTGACCAATACAAAAAAGCCAACAATTGAAGATAGTTTAATGATACGTCTATTCGGCACTTTACACTCTAAGAAGGGAAGGAAAAAGCATAAAATTATATTATTAATCATAAATGAGATTTACCAATAAAATGGGAGACAAAAGGTGACCATATATCCAATAGAAACCATTAAAAACTGACGATATAGGGAGTGTATTTTAACAAATTATACCTATTCTGTTAGTATGGACTTACGAAAAAGGACCTTATATGTGGGTTGACCTTATAAGTGTGTGACCCTATATCCGGTACTGACTATGCAAAAAAGATCAAAAGTTAATCAGAATTTGAAAGAAGGTAATTTATGGGAATCACTTGTTAACAAAAACTTTTCTGTTTCCTCTGCATAAAAAAAAGAAAAAAAATCTAAAATACAACTAAATATATATTTAACCATTTCAAATACTAGATGTTGTCATCAAATTATTCTATTGTTTCAATCAATTCATGTGTCAAACTTGCAGTGTATGGCACTTTTTTCAGCAAAGATTCTGAAATTGGTCTACTGGAAATATTCTGGATAATTGGTTTTTGGTTACCTTGTTTCCAGATAAATGGTTCCATACTGTATAAATAAATATGCATAATAAAGATGAGATACATTTTTCTTGAATTATTCAAAGAAACTTCTCTTATGATACCCCATTAACACTAGAACTACTGATGTTAGATATATACCTAGTTTTACCGCAGCCATCAAATTGATGGATTTTTGATCATGTCTTTCATTGTAATTTTTGACTTAGTTAATGCAAATAAGGGAATATAATTTAAAAAACAACAAAAATTAATATAATAATTCATTAATTATAAAAACAGTTTATACTTGCATTTAGAGTATAGCACATTTGGTATGTATGAAATGTTTAAAAGGCACATATTTTACAAGTACATATTATCTTAAATAAACCCATAATTATATGTAACTAAGTTTATGTAAATAAAATAATATAATTTAACAAAAGCAATATTTAATATAATAATTCATTAATTATTAATAATAAAACAAAATAAAAGTTTCTATTTGCATTTATAGTATAGTACATTTGATATGTATGAAATAACTATGAGCCACATACTTTACATGTACATATTATCTAAGGTGAACACGTGACCCAAACATATGTGTTGCATACATTTCTGGTATTAATCGCTTTTTTTTGTTGCATACTCGATTTTAGCAAGATTTCAGTTCATAAGGAGTTTTGTTTTAGTTTTCTGGAAGATAATCCATTGCTTTCCGTTCTTGTTTTTGGGAGGAAACTTCTTTTCTGCAGCACTTACATTCACTGGAGAATTTTTTGGATAATTGAGATAAAAATTGCTTTCTAATTATGTTTTCGTCACAAGTCTTTTTATATAAAATTCATGCATTAATTGCTGCCAAGTCCAAAATATTATAAAATATCTGCAAGGGTATCTACGTGACCCTGCTTTTACGGTATATTTGGGTGATTTGGTCATTTGCGTCAATTCCAAACTCAATTTTATTGTAAAACAATGCAGCTGCAGAGATTTGTTTTCGATTTGATGCAATTTTTATGGATTGATGTTTTGAGCTAAGAAGTAGTACTTTTTTATATTGTTAGAACAATATAATTTGATTTTTAGAGTTTTCTGGAGAAAAGAGCCATGTTATCTTCTCCAAACATAGCTATTTTTGGCAAATCTCTTTTATTTGTTTGCATATTCCAATAAATCTTGTTTGGCGAGTAGCTTCTTTGAGAGTTGTACACTTGTAAAAAATATCCGTTGTCATAGTTCTCCCACAATTTACATAATCTTTTTAATAAATTCAAAACTACAAATTCATTCAAAGGTACTCCTGGTGGTCAGAGTTTATCTTTGCCTAAGTGGGGATAGACATTTATAAGATATATACTTCGCATGTCTACAGCTAACCAAAATTTAATTTCAAATTTGTCCGGTTTATTAAGCATATATTACAGAAATAGACATCTTACCTTTGTGGAAAACAGCTGTTCATCTACGCTTATATTCGAATCTAGTTTGTAACAAGCTTGGCGGTTATCAATAACGGACATAATCCAAATTTGTCAGTTCGTGAGCAAACACTCCCCTTGTTTATTTATTTTATTTTATGTCAAAACGCCAAATCTCAAAATTTTTGAAAATTTATTTCTACTCATAATTTTATGAAAGAAAGAACCCTATTTTTTACCATACATAGGGTAATTTTAAATTTCTTGCTTAGTATGCTCCTTGAGTATACAAAATAGCTATGAACACATATAATTTGTCAATAGTAATTTTCCAATTGACTTTCTGTAAAACCTTTCTGTTCTCGAGCTCAGTGCAAGCTTTTATGTGATTCATCATTCGATTACCAATTATAAGTCTAAATGCACTGCTAACATTACCAAATGTAATGTTTCGCTTCGAATTACTAATTTGCCTGAATATAGTATGTACTATCTGATGGGAGTCTACGAACACAACCATTCCCAAATTCTTCCCATTCAGTACCATCAAGAGCAACGTTCTTTCTTTTGTCTTTTATCAATTTCTGATTGGCTATGGATACAGTATCTAAACTGTCAGCATATAATGCTGGTTTAAATTAATCTAACATAAGCAGAATCTCACAATTTCACACGTTTGGCAAGTGGAAACTACTGGATGCTGTTGCTCATTCAAATTCTCATAAAACTATGTAAAATTATTTAAATGATGATGGAAAAACATTATGAATAAAAATATGTAATATGAGCTGGTAAATAAACATGCAGTAAATTGAGATCCAATTAATTTATTTAAATCTTCAGAATATTGAAAAACATTTCTAATTAGCATTTGTAGATTTGATTAATTAAAAACATTATAGTTAAAATCCAGTTTGTATATAAATAAAAACAATCTTCTTAAAATATCATGATTAAATAAACTTCAATTAACATACCAAACTTATTATGTCAAGCTGTATCCTTAGGATGGAACGGGACATCGGCAAATTATTTAATGAACAACTTGGTAAATAAAAACCATTGAGAGAACACCTCAATAAAAACAACTTTCTTTACTCACAAGACTTTCACCGGCAAATGCTATAAACTTTAACTTGAAGAAAAACTTAAAAGTCATAACTAATTAAATGTCGAACAACTTTCAATAAACATCATTCAAAACAAACGGGCGAGCCAAGCGAGATACGATGTTAAGTGCAAATGCCGGAGCGAGAGCGAGATACAAGAACAAGATGATAGAGCGAGATAAATAGTTCACGACCAGCTGCCGTTTAAATATGATTTGAAGTACGGCACGTGTCAGCGGTTCTCTCCTTCTCGAACTTTCCCGGTAGTGACGCAATCGCACAACTCTTTGAATAATTAACATCTGATTGGCCGCGTAGTCGATTACGACCTATGCCGCCACCTATCGTCGATGATGCAAATCGTTTTATCGATTTGAATTTCAATCGAATTAAAAATGGTGAATACGTGTTTACTTGCCGGGAAGAACGAATTTTCAAAAAGTTAAAAATAAGAAATAAAACAAAAACTTTACATATTTCTATTTCAGCCTACAGATGAAAATAAAAGGTAAGAGTTTAACTTTTACTTTTATGAATAAATAAAGATACGTTTTTCTAATTTATCATTTAATATTTATCATGTCTATTGTCCTTTTAATATAGTTTAAATAAAGAAATAAAGTAATTAGTAAATTTATATTATTGTTCAATAAACATTTAAATAAAGATTAATTAACTAAAAATAAAATAGGATTTGAGCAATGAGAACCTTTTTAACTACTTATTTTCTATCAAATTGCCCCCCCTCTCATTGTCTCAAAGACTTCAATTTTTAACATTACAAAATGCCCTCTCGATTTCTAAAAAAAATTCCAAAAATTCCATTAATCCATCGGATCTCAAAAATTTTTAATTTTTAATTTAAAAACATAACTCGCTCAACTTTAACAATATCTCAAAACAATCTTCAAGTTCCATAGGAACAAATTCGTACGGCCAAGAAGAAACAAAAGATTAAATCTCAAAAGTTTCTCAAACCTTCAAATTTCAAAAAAATTTTAAACTTCAAAAATCCCTAGATTTCAAAAAAATTTAATTCCCAAAAAAAATTTCAAAAAGATTTAAATTTTACTATGTTAAAACAATTCAAAAAAATTCCTAAGTATTTGCAATACCAAAAGCATTTCTCATCCCCAAGAAACTACACAGTGACCAACTCCGAGTTTCTCCTTCTATTAAAACCCCTAGGGGAAACTATTAAAGTCACTAAACATGGGATGTAAAACAGCTTGACACATTACAAACACAATCTTTTAAATACATACCACTTTGTACCAGAAAAATCAATCTCTTCCATTTGAAGAGTTGATACAAAAATTCAGCCGAAACATGGCTTTGATCTTGACCACCTTGATTAAACATTCTTTAACACAGAAAATTTTAAACAACTTTTAAACAAAAAAAAAATTTTAAACAACTATTTTTAAACAATTTTTCTTGAATAATTAAACATATAACAAAACTAAATCTTGATAACATAAATTCTTTATATATGACATCAGGCTTAGGCATCTGAGCTTTGTTTAGACTTCATAAAAGACTGTCCCATTCAAAAAAAATCTCTTCCATACGTGAAAAACATTCTTTCATCTTCATATGCTCTTCCGTGCACGGATTGACTTCCATTCATACACAATTAATGGTGTCTCAGATGCCTGAAATGAAAGAAGTATCAGGGAAAACAAATAACAATATAAAAAAAATATTTAAATTTCTTTTAAAGTCCAAAATTATAATTTGCATATTTTTAACATAATTACAAAGTAATAAAATAAAATTATATTCAAAAATTCTATTGCAACTAATATATAATTTGAAATCCACAAAAGTTTCCGATCTAGCCCGCGGTAACCAGAGCAAAAACCCAAATGGACCTCATACTACTATTACAAAATATAAATTCATAGATTCATAATTTCACCAAATGTGCGGGGCCTAAGTGGTACTCCTATTCATTTAATAAATAAAACTGGGACTTACAAAATTATAAAAACTTGTACCCACGGTAGATCCCAATGCAGCAGTTACCCTCCAACACAACCCCCGAGAAGACTCTCTGTCATTTGTCTCCCAAGGGACCACCCTCCCGAAACGGTACTGAGGGCTGATCGAGCCTCTCAGAGGAAATGCCGGGAAGGCACAATCTCTGCACCGGGACGGGAATTTAAATTGCACACTCAGTGAAAAACTTCAAAAAAAAAAAATTTCAAGTGGTCAAGATCTCAGAAAAGATTTTAACATATTTTTACATTTTTCTGTTTCAAAAAGCTCAAAAATTTTATACTTTTAACAATTACAATATCAAAAAAAATTTATATCAAATTATAAACTGAAAAAATATTCTATAAATCTCATTAAGTCAAACTTGGTCAGAGGCTTCGTAAAGATATCTGCAAGGTTAGCCTTACTTCTAATGAAGTTTAAACTGAATTCATCTTTATAGACCAAATCCCTTATAAAAAACAGACGAACGTCAATATGTTTAGACCTATGATTCTCGATGGGAGATTTAACAAAATCTATAGCTGCTTGATTATCTGCAAAAAGTCTCGCCTTATTACCGGTGTTAGGAATGATACGTTTATTTTTACATTCTTGCAATATTCGATCATACCATACCAGATTTTTCGAGGCTTCAGTCATAGCGACAAATTCAGACTCCATTGTAGAAAGGTTAACGCATTTCTCTTTAAAAGTACGCCAATCAATGGGTGATTTGTCCAACATGACTATTTGTCCTCCAATCGATGTACGGTCGTCACGATTAGCAGCAAAATCAGCATCAGTATAGGCTATTAGATTTATCAAATTACATTTTAAATTAAGCCGGTAATGACGAGTAAACTTTACGTATCCTAACAGCCTTAATAAACCATCCCAATGCGAGAATCCAGGGTTAGACTGAAACTGTGAAAAAATGTTTACGGCGTAAGAAATATCAGGTCTAGTGCGATTTGCTATGAATGAAAGACAGCCCAAAATATTGCGGTACGGTAGATTTGCTATTAAATTTTTGTCATGAGATGAACTGGGACAGTCAGCTTTTGAAAAAACATTTCCTTTGCTAATGGGTAAGGATGATATTGGAATTTTATACTCACGAAATCTTTCACAGACTTCATCTATATAAGATGTCTGGTGGATCTCTAGCGAGTTCTCTTCACAAAATTCCACTCCTAAAAGCTTTTTAGTTTTTCCTAGTATTTTGATATCAAACTGACTTTTTAACATTTCCAGTACCTCATTTATTATACTATTATTTCTACCGAATACAACAATGTCGTCAACATATAAAAGTAAAACAATGTTTGATTTAAAGGTATAGACACAGTTACAAGAAACCAATTTTACAAAACCTAATTTTAAAAGAGCTTCATTAAATAAAAAAAAACCACTCTCTCCCACTTTGATGCAGCCCGTAGATAGCTCGATCTAGCTTACAGTATAGATGCTCTTTTCCGGGAATGATGAAACCAGGGGGCTGTGTCATGTAAACATTCTCCTTTAAGGGGGCATATAGATAGGTGCTGGTTACATCACATTGTATGTGACGCCATCCGCAACACGAGACTAAGAGAGAGAAAAAGAAACAATTACTCCAAAATTAACAACAGGGCTGAAGGTTTCGTCATACGACTGACCCTTCACCTGTTTATAGCCCTGTGCCACAAGTCTGGCTTTAAATCGAGCAATTCGTCCTTTCTCATCCCTCTTGACCGTGTATACCCATCTACATCCCACAGGTTCAATGTTGGCGGGCAATGATGCCAAATGCCAGACCCTCCGTTCATACATTACCCGGATCTCATCTTGCATCGCTTTTTGCCACATCGAGCACTCCTTGGACCTCATAGGCTGTTTATAGGTGTTAGGTATAATGGTGGATTCATATAGTCATGCACTAGGCCTTAACAGATTAATTTCTGGATTATCGGAGTCAGACTCATCCTCATCGGGCGTATCTACAGGAATAACCGCGGGAATAGGACCAGTATAAAGGTTTGATCCCTTAAAATCAAAAAGAGTTGGGTCAAACTTGATGTTATTCTGATTACAATACCTCTCCACTTCAAAAACTGATCGCAATCTCATGTTAGAACCTTCTGGATAAAAATAAATATCTACTCGATTTCCAGTCTTTCTTTTAACAGGTTTGCGTATCCAGCCAATTTCACGTGGTGAAGAGGATCCAGAAGAAGGAGAGTCAGTAACGGGACCGGAGTCGGACTCCTCCTCCCCTTCAGAGTGCGGATCTGGAGAAACACTGGAGGGACCTGGGACCTCCTCAGGTGCAACCTCAACAGTTTGTTCTATATGATCCGTGACGCTGTCGGGAAAGAGTTCTCCAACCCCCGGGCCCATCACTGCTCCACTGCCCTCAAAATTAAAAGAAGAAGTTTCATCAAATCTTACATCAATTGACTCAACAATCTGATTGGTTTCAGGTATAAAAATGCGATATCCTTTAGTTCTAAATGCATACCCAACCAGGATCCCTTTTCTTGCAGTTGGTCCTAATTTACCCTGTCTCCGCGGTTTAGGAATGCCTACATATGCCAGAGTACCAAACGGACGTAGATGTTTAACCGAAGGTTTGTACCCACAGTACAATTCAAACGGGGTTTTATCGAGTATTTTCGGGCAAACACGGTTCCAAACATATACGAAATATTTTACAGCCTCCGGCCAAAAACTTAAGTCTACCTTACTATCTGATAGGATGGTCCGAGCTCCGTTAGTTACGGTTTGCATAAAACGTTCAGAAACCCCATTCATCTGGGGGGTATAAGGATTGGTCAATTCATGATGGATTCCTTTGGATTCAAAAAAATTTAGGAGATCCTCATTGACGAATTCCCCGCCGTTGTCACTACGAAAATTTTTAACTTTCCTATTTAGAAAATTTTCAGCCCTAAGAACATGTTTTACTATGATGTCAAAGGCATCAGACTTCATTCTTATCGGGTAAATTGATGCACGGCGGGAAAAATCATCAATCACAGTCAAAAAATATTTCTCCCCGTTTCTCCCTTCTACTTGATTCGGTCCCCATATATCAATGTACAATAAATCCAAAGGTCCTTTTGAACGAATATAATTAGTAGGCTTGAATGACACCTTTTTATGTTTGTTTAATCTACAAGACTCACACTTAAAATTTATGTCAGACAAATTCGGTAAACCATTTACACCTTTATTTTAAGAGGTATGGATCATAATTGCAGGGCTAACATGACCCATTCTACGGTGCCATAACTCCATCTGGTTTTGTTTAAAAACAGCGTTTGATTCGTAGTGTGAGCTTGGTTTGATAACTTTAGGAAAAATCTGATAAGTACCCTGTTTTAAAAAAGCATTAAATAAAAAGATGCCATCCCTTGAGATTCTTACTCGGCCTCTTCCCCCTTTAAATAAAGCACCATGTCTGTCCAATTGAGGGCCGGATATAAGGTTATGCCTTAATTTACTTGAATACATAACATTTGTCAAAATTAGGATATTTTTACCAAATTTTAATTTTCCTCGACCCTCAATTTTGAACGACAGGTCCTTAACTGCAATATTCATATCTCTACCATTTAAAGGTTCAAAATCAAATAAAAGATTTTTATCGCGACAAAAATGATGTGTTGCCCCAGTATCAAATAGCCATCGCGTATCATTATCAGCACAGTTTAAATTAGCTTGAGATACAAAAAATAGATACGACTTACATGTTTCATATTTGTCCTGGGGGCCATCATCATTCCACGACGAACAGGCATTGGCAGAGTTCTCCGGGTTCCCGTTTCCTCCTCTTCGCTGTCTAGGTCTAGCTCGACGACGTCCTCTGGACCAAGGCTTGGGTGTCGGACTCCTGGGGGCTCGGAATGATCTCGAAGATGCCGATCTGTTCGGAGAAGCACTATCACTCGGTGTAGATCTCCCAGATGCCGCATACCTGTCTGAGCTTTCCCTCCTTCCTGAAGTATTACTCCACCTCGATGAACTCATGGGACGCCTCTGACGATTAGGAAAGTCTTTTCTAGAACGGTGACCTCTCGACTTGGACTCTAAACCTGAACTTCTTTTACATTGACTCCTTACATGGCCATACTCATAACAATCCCAACACTGCACTTCTTTTCCATAGTTATTTCTAAATTTCACCTGGTTCGCTTGGGGTTGTATTTTCTGACAGTCACTGTCTCTCAATTTCAATCTCACCTCTTCGGCAGACAATTCTTCTATTATTCTAGAAATTTTAAAATCTTGCTCTTTCCATCTTAGTATATTTTGAACCATTCCATCATATTTTCTTGGTAAGTACCTCAATACTTGAAAACTGGCATAATTTTCAGAAAAGTTCTTGTCTATTTCTTTAATATCATTAAAAATCCGGAATACTCTTGTTGAAAATAATTTTATGGATTCATTTGAATTTATTTTGCATTCCAAAAGTTTAGTAAACAGATGCATATGGGAAGACCTCGAGTCCGGACAGCTATTTACTTTCAGTCTTTCCCAGGCACTTACAGGATCATTACAGTCTTCAATTATACGTTTATATTCATTTTCTATATTTAAATAAATTATCGATAAGGCCTGGCCCGCTCTTATTCTGAATGCTTCAATTTCTTTTAGATTCGTTCCGTTTTCATCCTTTTGAGGTTCCGTTTCTGTTTTATTGACAATGTGCCACAAATTCTTCTCAAGTAAAATATACTTTAAATCCGAAGACCAGTTATGATAGTTTGAGGCATTTAACTTTGGGATTATTGGACCAGCCATTCTTCAAAAAAAAAAATATTTAAAATTTTTCTGATTAAAATCAAATAAATAAGTTAAAAACGTTAAATTCACCGGGATCTCTTATCAAAACTTGCATTACTGCCCCCCCATCTCTTCATCTCATATGGGGGTTTTTAAATTTCATCTTATTAAAACCAACTCAATTTTTTATTTCCTTGGGAAATGAGCAACTACCGCCCATAACCCTTCTGTCAGCATATAAGGCTGGTTTAAATTAATCTAACATAAGCAGAGTCTCACAATTTCACACGTTTGGCAAGTGGAAACTACTGGATGCTGTTGCTCATTCAAATTCTCATAAAACTATGTAAAATTATTTAAATGATGATGGAAAAACATTATGAATAAAAATATGTAATATGAGCTGGTAAATAAACATGCAGTAAATTGAGATCCAATTAATTTATTTAAATCTTCAGAATATTGAAAAACATTTCTAATTAGCATTTGTAGATTTGATTAATTAAAAACATTATAGTTAAAATCCAGTTTGTATATAAATAAAAACAATCTTCTTAAAATATCATGATTAAATAAACTTCAATTAACATACCAAACTTATTATGTCAAGCTGTATCCTTAGGATGGAACGGGACATCGGCAAATTATTTAATGAACAACTTGGTAAATAAAAACCATTGAGAGAACACCTCAATAAAAACAACTTTCTTTACTCACAAGACTTTCACCGGCAAATGCTATAAACTTTAACTTGAAGAAAAACTTAAAAGTCATAACTAATTAAATGTCGAACAACTTTCAATAAACATCATTCAAAACAAACGGGCGAGCCAAGCGAGATACGATGTTAAGTGCAAATGCCGGAGCGAGAGCGAGATACAAGAACAAGATGATAGAGCGAGATAAATAGTTCACGACCAGCTGCCGTTTAAATATGATTTGAAGTACGGCACGTGTCAGCGGTTCTCTCCTTCTCGAACTTTCCCGGTAGTGACGCAATCGCACAACTCTTTGAATAATTAACATCTGATTGGCCGCGTAGTCGATTACGACCTATGCCGCCACCTATCGTCGATGATGCAAATCGTTTTATCGATTTGAATTTCAATCGAATTAAAAATGGTGAATACGTGTTTACTTGCCGGGAAGAACGAATTTTCAAAAAGTTAAAAATAAGAAATAAAACAAAAACTTTACATATTTCTATTTCAGCCTACAGATGAAAATAAAAGGTAAGAGTTTAACTTTTACTTTTATGAATAAATAAAGATACGTTTTTCTAATTTATCATTTAATATTTATCATGTCTATTGTCCTTTTAATATAGTTTAAATAAAGAAATAAAGTAATTAGTAAATTTATATTATTGTTCAATAAACATTTAAATAAAGATTAATTAACTAAAAATAAAATAGGATTTGAGCAATGAGAACCTTTTTAACTACTTATTTTCTATCATAAACTTAGTCGCAATCGCTTTCTGCATTTGAGGTTCTTTTGGGGAATTTTATCTTCACTCCCCAAATCTTCTTTTTCATATTCATCTTTTTCACTTTCTTCAATATCTCGTACGTCGATTTCATCTTCAGAGTCTGAAAAATCAGTTTTATTTTCCACAAAATGTGTGTTCAAATTATTATTACTTGAAATAGTATCCAAATAGTCTTCATTTATACTAGTAAGTTCTTTGAGTTCTTCTAATAATTTTTCTGGCCATCGTTTCATTGTTGCCTAGAACATATAATAAATAAATTTTATCTTTTATACAAAAATATTTTCATACTTTTTTCCGAGATTTGACTTTTTACAGATTACACTTTGTACAAATTGCACTTTTTACAGATTACACTTTGCACAAATTGCACTTTTTACAGATTACACTTTGCACAAATTGCACTTTTCACCAAGAGCAAAATTTTTTCTTGTGTCCATGTTAGTAGTACAACTGATAATGTTTACATCCTGTTTACAAGTACTAATTACTATTGTAGTAATTTCAATAGAGATCTGAAGAGAACTGCGCATGGGTGGAAAGTGTTAGTCCATGTTGAAATTGGGAAGTCCGTCCCAACTCCGGATGAGTTAGTTAATTAACAAAGCCGTCATTTTGACGGGTCTTGGTATAAATAGATATAGGTCATTCTGAATTATAGAAATTAAAATGGGTGAGTCGAAATTGAATAGGATTATTTAATTATTCTTATATTTTATTAAAAGTCGTGTCATAAAATTATAGATCAATTCATAAATTATATCAAAATTTTAAGCATGAAATTTGAAAACCGTCAAAATGACAGTCTTAGTAGTTCTAGTGTTAATTTACATCAAAATGTTAAGTAAGGAAGTTTTATTTCAGGTTTAGCCAGCCTTAATAATCAAAAAATCTTGATTAATACATAAATATATTTGGTATAAGGATAGTGATTACCAGTGATATCAGCTTTTAAGGAATAAATTTATACTTCCATCATGAAAAACCATGTTGAGGATTACATATTAAAATACATACAGAATGATGTAAAACTAAAAAATTTTGAATTTTTGTTGTTACATCCCTTTCAAGCATTTGCTGATTTTAGGGAGTCTATCAGAATAAAGGTTAGTACAATAAATAAATAATATCAGAATAAAAGTTGTTAAATGAGATTTAAAAATTTTGTATGTTTAAAAATTACACATTTTTTTCTTAGTTTCTTTTTACATATTTCACGATGGATCATTAATACAGTCTGGATATTCATAATGTATGAAAAGTTACCCACTATGTGATAAATGCAAGTAGTATTTTATTTTTTTAATTCATTCATTGTGTATTAGTCACACAATTTCAAATTATTTCACTATGTCTTCATCTTCTAAACTATTATTGTCACTTCCAGTTAAAATTTGCATTTGTTTTTTAAATTTTACTGCAATTGTAAAGGAAAATGGCAGAAATATTTCAATTTAAAATGGTTAGATTTTGCTTTTATCATGCTGAGTAACAGAATCCAATGCTGTCTAAATTTACTAACAATTTCTCCAAATAAAAAATAAAGAAGTAAATAAATAATTGTATTCAAACTTGATGCTGAAAGTAATACGAAAAAGTGATAAAACCTATTCCGTATCTGGCAAATGATAATATTAACACCAATCATTAAATGGCAACCACACTATTACTAGATTTTATCAAGTTCTGTATGAGAAAATATATATTTAAAGGAATTTGAAACACATACTTCCTTCATTTCAATTTTAGTAAGCACTGCAGAGTGACATTTCACAGGACATAGATGAGAGCAGCTCAGAACTTTGCCACATATTAGCTGACAAGGAGGACAAGGACCAAAGTGACATTTATGTTTGTGACGTTGTGGGTGGTGACAGTTTGATGGGAGTCTACAAGTAAAAGGATAGCAGTTAATCATATTATATACATCATATATCAAATATAGTCAAAGTTCTATAATCTGCACAAGTTGAGGCCAAAGGTTGTGTGGATTATGGAATATTGCAGATTATAGAGCATTATGGATTACACGTCATTTTATCATTCCCAGACGGTGTTTTAATTCTATAATCAGTATAATATGAAAAGATAAATATGAAATTTAAAAATTAATTTAATAGGCTATCTCAAAAAACGCCTTTTTTTAAAGTTATTTTTGTTGTCTAGTGTTAAACAAGCTTTAACCCTTTTGGTCTCATTGCCTCATTAAAGTCTTTTCAGTATATCAATAACATCTTTTATTTCATTTTTATTAATCATTCGGTTTTTGTCAATATTTTAAAATAAAACTTACCTTTTCTTAGCCAGGTCCCATTCCTCTAATCCATTTAAAGTTTTCATCTGTTTAAATTTAATTGTCAACTGCCGGCTATAATAGACTTCTGATAAATGACACTACCATTGCAAATAAACTTTTCCTTATGGCGTAGTATGCTGATACGTCCATAGATGGCGTCGCGATCTCGTCATGTTGATCGCATCACTCCCGTCATCCCTTTCCTTGTAATGGACTGATCCTAGATTGTTCTAGTGAGAGGGCATTTTCTCGGCACGTGCCTATTCATTCGGAGTATAAATACTGGGGAAATCTCTTTCAGCTTCGCTTGTTTTTAAAAAGGTTTTTAAACCTCTCCTGAAAATGGGAAGCTTTTCTGCTTTCCTTGTTTTAAATAGATCCTTTCAATTAATTCATTTCTTGAAATGCAGCGTTAGTAAATATAGATTTTTGTCTTAAATTAAATTATGATAGTTTGTTTTTCAAACCTTTAACCCTTTCCGGCGCACTACTCTTTAAAGTTGGAATTTAAAGAAAGCAAAATTTAGGCAATCTCTTTAGGCCTAGAGGAGTGCACAAGTATATTTTTGTAAAGATAGCACAAACCATTTTAATTTACTGCTGTTGCCGAAGTGGCAACCCTGCATAGGTACAGCATTGATAAGAGCATTGCTGTGAAGCGCGTATTAGAATAAATATTTTACCTATTATTTAAAAACAGTAGAATTTGATCTCTGTGGTGCTGCGATCAAGAACTCATAAGAAAGATTTAAAGTAGTTATTAGAGTAGTTTTTGAAATATTCATGGACTTGTTATGTCTCTAAATAGGTGGAACTTTAGGTGTTGCCGACCCGGCAACACTGCGCCGGAAAGGGTTAAAAGACATATTTTAAATTAATTTCCCATAGTGCTGGACATTTTTAAAGTTGTGCTTTGAATTTGTGAAAGATTAATTTCCTGGATATCTGAAATATTACTGCCTGCATTATATCTGTTTTTAATGAAGAAATAAATTATGGATTGCTATTTTTAGGAACTGTATCTTCACTGTTTTAACTCAATTTAAACCACTTTTGCACATTTACATCCTTCATCCTGCTAATTCAGTTAATGGTTTCTCATAAGCATAAGTTTGCATTTCCACAAGCGCAGGTTTAATGGCTCTGCCAATGTGTCAAGTTGTTTAAAGTGAATGTGGTTTACAGTTAACCACATTCTTGACAGGTTATGGGCAGTTTTAGCTATTGAGCAAGCCCAAAAGAGTTTAAAGATGCAGTATAGTAAATTTCATATTTTATAGATCGTTTGAGTGCAAAAGTGGAGGGGGCTAATAGAAAGAAATAGTTTTTTGAAATGAAATTTTTCTTGATGATGGCGATTGATTTTGAAGATAGATGTTTTTGAATGGAGATTTTTTTGATTATCGGATAGTAAAAAAAAAATGATGGCTGCTATTGTTAATATTGAGAAATTAAATTCACGTAACTATGCTAATTGGTGTACTGACATAAAATATGTTTTATTAGAGAAAAATCCATGGGAAATCATTGAGAAATCAAAGGTCAGGCCTATAAAAAGTACAACTGTAACTGAAGCTCATATAGAAGCATTTAATCAAAAAGCGAATCAAGTTCTTTCAATTCTATATTTAAATATAGAACCTGATTACCGAAGAATAATAGAAGGTTGTAGTGATCCCGTAGACGCATGGAAGAAATTGAGAAATAAATTTTGTCCCGACTCAAGATCATACCACATGAAAATTTTTAGTGACTTGATGGAATGCAGGATAACTGAAAATGAAGGAATAAATCTATATGCATCACACCTACTTCGTATTTCAAATGAAATTAAGTCAATAGATCCAACATTTAATGAAAAATATACAAGCTTTCAGCTACTTCGCTACTTGCCCAGGAATTTTGAAAGTATTGTTCAAAACATTTTAAGATGAGAAGAAAGTAAATTTGTTTTTGATGGAATTGTAACGGAGTTGGTCGCCGAAGAAACAAGGTTAAAAGTCAGAGACTTGGATAGTGGCAAAATTGTTCCTGAAATTCAGATGACTAAGGTGAAAAAATTTCCATTTCGTAAACATATTAAGTGTTGGAACTATAACAAATTGGGCCATGTCAGATCCCACTGTAATTTACCATTAAAGCAACAATATCAAAGGACTGGAAAATGCAGAAATCGTTATTCATCAAATTCTTCAAATGAGTTTTCTTCAAATCGTCGCCCCTCATCTGATGACCGAGGCTCTTTCAGTTTTTCACCTGAAGGTAGAAGGCATGGAGATCACCCTGATGATGATGACTCGTCACCTGCTGCTGACAGATTACCCTGAGACCGAAGGAGGAATGCTGACAGATTATCCCGTGACCGAAGGAGGAATGCTGACCGGAGCAGCCATCGTCGAAAAGGACCTGTTTCTAAGCGAAGTCCCAGTGGCAGCACACATAAGTCATCTTTGTATTTTGTTTCTCAGGCAAATTTGAATAATTTTGGTAAAGGGGCCACCTGGATCTTTGATTCAGGTGCGTCCCATCATTTTTGTCATGATAAAAATTTGTTTACTGTATTTAAACCTTTAAATAAAGAAAAGATGACTGTGGTTGTCAGGGGAATTTCATTCCCAATTGAAGGGAAGGGTGAAGTAAAGCTTCGTTTTGGTAATAGAATTATTACTCTTACTAATGTTATGTATTCAAGCCGCTTAAGGCGTAATTTAATATCAGGTCCACAGTTGGACAAAAATGGTTGTATTTTTCGTGGTGGTCAAGGTGCGGTGGAAATATCCCGAGAGGGCGAGTACCTGTTTAGTGCCTTTCTTGAGAATGGCATTTATCAGGTTTTTCCTCGAATTCCCAATATTAATAAAAAGCATGTAACTTTTTCTATAAGTAATGTTGAGAGTATGAAGCTGTGGCATTGCCGTTTTGGCCATGTGAGTCCAGCTATTTTATTGCATACATGTCATAAAAGGGCGGTTCGGGGATTGCCTGATTTAAATGACTTAAATTTTAAATGTGAAGTCTGCAAATTAAATAAGTTTAAACGTGTATCTTTTTGTCCTCTTGATAACATAAGATCCTCTCAACCTTTAGAATTACTGTACGCTGACCTATGGGGTTCTTGTAGGACTGAGGGTAGACAAGGTGAACAATACTTTTTGTCAATTATTGACGATTACTCTCACCATGTTTCACTATACCCAATGAGGTTTAAATCGAATGCTTTTGAAATTGTTAAAGCTCACATAGCGAGAGCTGAAAATTTTTTGGGAAAAAGAGTAAAAAGTATTCGTACAGATAATGGGGGAGAGTTCGTTAATGATGACTTTAGAGAATATTTTGAGAAAAGGGGGATTAAACATGAATTGTCCAACCCATTTACACCTGAACAAAATGGTGTCATTGAATGTTTTATGCAGACTGTGGTAAACGGTGTGAGAACTATCTTATATGAGAGTAAATTAGATCCTAAATTTTGGCCAGAAGCCATGAAATACTATGTGTATACATGGGATCGTGTCTGTCCTCGAGCTCTGGATAAAACGCCCTTTGAACTTTATTGGTGGTAAAAAACCGTCAGTTCGACACTTAAAGCCCTTTGGAGCAGTGGTTTATGTTGGAGTACCTAAACAGCATAGATCCAAATTGGATGCTAAAGCTAAGAAAGGGGTCCTCGTGGGCTATGCTTTTAAGACTAAAGGATATCGCGTTTGGTTGGAGGAATCTGATAAAATTGTGGAATCTATAAATGTTTCATTTGATGAAAACTCTTGTAATGATTTTGGGCGCAGAGGAGTCGTGATGGGCCTGGATAATTACATTCTTTTTCCCACTGATCCTGGTGCTAATCGAGATGATGAAATTGTTGAGGTAAACTCAGGAATGAATCCAAGTCCCTCCAATATTCCACAAGATTCCCAGGTCAGTGAAGATGAAGAAGTTGATTCCGAGTCCGATAGCAATGACAGTTCTCAATCTATTCCCTCATTACGAGATGTTAGGTGGGAGTGTCGTGCTGTTCCACGAAAAACCGAGACTAAAGTAGATATCTATTATTATGAAGAGGATCAATCTACGCATTTGAGATCATTACAAGATATTGAAAGATATTTTGACAGGAAAAAATATACGTTTTAATCCTGATCTTTTTTATTTTAAATCGTCTAATCATTATTCAGGTATAGTTCCGGTGGATACAGTTTCAGAAAATGATTCCGATGATCCAGAGTCAAGTCATTTGCAACCTTGTGCATGACTAGACAGTGATGAGATTCCTAAAACATACAAACAGGCTTGCAAGTCACGACAACGCGCAATGTGGTTTGATGCGATGAATAAAGAAATACAGGTGATGTCCGAACGGGGGGTTTGGCATTTAGCAAAATTGCCTGCTAACGTAACTCTAGTGGGGTGTCGGTGGGTTTATATGATCAAGAGAGATGAATTTGGGAGGATCGCCCGTTACAAAGCTCGGCTTGTTGCCCAGGGCTTTAAACAGGTGAAAGGGGAGTCTTATGACGAAACCTTTAGCCCTGTGGTTAACTTTGGGGTGATCTGACTATTTTTCTCTCTTGGTTTTGTATTGCAAGTGGCACCATATTCAATGCAATGTCACAAGCGCCTACCTGTACGCTCCATTGAGAGAAGACGTTTATATGTTCCAACCTCCCGGGTTCGAAGTCCCTGGTAAAAATCATCTTTTTTGCAAACTAGATTGCGCGTTACACGAATTGCATCAGAGTGGGAGGGTCTGATTTTTTGAAATAAATAAAATTTTGCTAGAAATTGGTTTTGTAAAATTAGAGGCTTGTAATTGCGTTTATGTTTGTAATTCTGAAGTTGTATTGCTTTTGTATGTTGATGACATTATCATTTTTGGTAAACGTAAAATTAATATTGATAGGGTTTTAAATTTGTTAGGAAATCATTTTGATTTAAAAATCCTGGGAAAAACTAAGAAACTCTTAGGGGTTGAGTTTGTAGATGGGGAGGATTCACTGGAGATCCATCAATCTAGTTATATAGATGAGATTTGTGAACGTTTTAAAAAGTTTTATATTCCTCTATCATCTCTCCCAATTAGTAAGGGTGTAGTGTTTTCTAAGGTGGATTGCCCAACTTCAGATGAAGATATTAGGAGTATGTCTAAATTTCCATATTGTAATGTTCTCGGCTGTTTATCCTTTCTTGCTAATAGGTCTCGTCCAGACATCTGCTACGCTGTTAACATTTTTAGTCAGTTTCAGGTTAATCCTGGCCCTGCTCATTGGAACGGTTTACTGAGGTTGCTTGGTTATGTTAAGTTAACTCGGCATTACCATCTCCAGTTACGATGTAATCAGGGGACTTTGGTCGCTTACTCTGATGCAGATTTTGCTGCGAACCACGATGACCGACCATCAATTGGCGGCCAGATAGTCATGTTAGACGACTCCCCCGTTGACTGGAGTACTTTCAAGGAAAAGTGCGTTAGCCTGTCAACGATGGAATCGGAGTTCGTCGCTTTGACTGAGGCTGCCAAAAACCTGGTTTGGTTTGACCGGATCATGCAGGAATGCCGGAGTAAGCAGATCACTTGTGATATTGGCAGTAGTTCGATACTTAAAGTGGATAACCAGGCAGCTATCGACTTTGTTAAGTCTCCAATCGAGAACTATCGTAGTAAGCATATAGACATTAAACTTTTTTTTTATCAGGGATTTAATATATCAGGAAGCTTTTCAGTTAAGTTTTGTGCGTAGCAGATGTAATCTTGCGGATGTTTTTACTAAACCATTGACCAAGTTTGATCTATTGAAATTTGTTAAAAGTGTTTTCAATATAGATTCTTAATTGTTTGTACAGTGTTTATACGTAAATTAACGTACCAATTCTACTGTTTTTAAAGATTTAACATGTTAATAAGATGTTTTTGAAATAAATTCTAGCATGTTATTCTTACCAGCATCATGCCACTTGACCTCTCGTTATGTATGAGAGTGAAGTCTCAAGGCCTTGAGCAAATTTTTTGTGATGGAATTAGCATGAGTGTAATTATAAAGTTATGTTTATTAGAACAGAATTTCTGGTTTAACCAGTTTATGATCAATTTAGTTTTTAAAGATTAGTTATCCACCTTTAAAGTTACGATCTTTTATTAAGTTTTTTTTTTTGTTTTCTGTGATATTAATATCTGTTTCTTTAACAGGCATCTGAGGTTCTTAAATGTGTGTAAATGAGAAAAGAATCCTAGCGCTGGGAGGAATGGAAGAAATTTGAATGTATTGATGCAAGAATTGTAAGTCTGAGCAGCTTGTATTGTCCCGTTCTTGATCAGATGCTGAATCATACCTTTGTTGAATTGGACTGATTTTATGTTTGAAAGAAAGGAGATGAAGAAAGAAGTTTTTTTTGTGAAAGTATTGTAATCAACCTTCCGTCTACCAGACGGGTCCATTGGACCCAACAGCAATATTTCTGGTGTCAATGGTAAAATGAGAAATTGTCGATTGACACCGGAATTTATAAAGAACTTGTCTAGATATTACGAATTCCTTAATTTAAGCTTTCATTGTAAAAGCAAAATTATATTAAAATATTACTGGTGCCGTTTGCAAGTTTGGAATTAAAATTAGGTGTTGCCATAGATAAATGGGTGTTTTGTCTGGTAGACGGAAGGTTAAAGTTTCAATTTTGTTAATTATTGTAATATTGAAATGAATGGAGTTAGAGGTCAAGTTGATGAAAGTGTAAGCTGGATTAGTCCTTCAAATGGAAGGTTCTAATTTTCTTGTAATGGTACGTATTTATTGTCATATTCATTGTATTCGAATATGTTTAAAATATAACGAACTTATGTTAAGTCCAGTTACCATGGATTTCTATTTAGTGAGAAAATTTTTTTTAGGGGGGTTTAACTATGTCCCATTTTTTTTGTCTGATAGGTAAAGTTTTAAATTTTCTTACTTTATCAGGCATTTAACTTTTGACTAACTTTTTAATGTTTAAATTTATTCAAAAAAAAAAAAAAAAAAGTTTTTTTGAAACTTTTTGATGTATGGATTTATTCAAAATTTTTGAACTTTTTTGAGGTTCAGATTTATTCAAATTTTTTTTGAATTTTTGAGGTTTAAATTTATTAGCAATTGTTAAATGTTAAAGAAGCAATTTGTTTTGAGGTTTGAAAACCATGTTTTTATAGCAATCCAGTTTGAAATACTTTGAATTTAATTTTTTTTTCTAGTTAAAATATCAAATTTAATTTTTTTTTTTTTTTTTTTTTTTTTTTTTTGTGTGTTTAGATATGTTAGACTTTTGTGGGCTCTCTGACCATTATTTGTCAGACCTAAACGCTCTTTGACGTTTATTCTGTGGTCTTTGACATGAGACAATGAGAGTGGGGGCTTTGTTGTCTAGTGTTAAACAAGCTTTAACCCTTTTGATCTCATTGCCTCATTAAAGTCTTTTCAGTATATCAATAACATCTTTTATTTCATTTTTATTTTTATTAATCATTCGGTTTTTATCAATATTTTAAAATAAAACTTACCTTTTCTTAGCCAGGTCCCATTCCTCTAATCCATTTAAAGTTTTCATCTGTTTAAATTTAATTATCAACTGCCGGATATAATAGACTTCTGATAAACGACACATCCATAGATGGCATCGCGATCTCGTCACGTCGATCGCGTCACCCCACTCATCCCTTTCCTTGTAATGGACTGATCCTAGATTGTTCTAGTGAAAGGGCGTTTTCTCGGCACGTGCCTATTCATTCAGAGTATAAATACTGGGGAAATCTCTTTCAGCTTCGCTTGTTTTTAAAAAGGTTTTTAAACCTCTCCTGAAAATAGGAAGCTTTTCTGCTTTCCTTGTTTTAAATAGATCCTTTCAATTAATTCATTTCTTGAAATGCAGCATTGGTAAATATAGATTTTTGTCTTAAGTTAAATTATGATAGTTTGTTTTTCAAACCTTTAAAAGACATATTTTAAATTAATTTCCCATAGTGCTGGACATTTTTAAATTGTGCTTTGAATTTGTGAAAGATTAATTTCCTGGTTATCTGAAATATTACTGTTTGCATTATATCTGTTCTTAATGAAGAAATAAATTATGGATTGCTATTTTTAGGAACTGTATCTTCACTGTTTTAACTCAATTTAAACCACTTTTGCATATTTACATCCTTCATACTGCTAATTTAGTTAATGGCTTCTCATAAGCATAAGTTTGCATTTCCACAAGCGCAGGTTTAATGGCTCTGCTAATGTGTCAAGTTGTTTAAAGTGAATGTGGTTTACAGTTAACTGCATTCTTGACAATTTTATTGAAAATTTTATGTGCATTTAAATAAAAATAATTACATAGGTTCTGCAATACAGTTTTTTACTGTTAATGAAATAAAAGAGTTATATTAAAAAAATATGATTTTTTTTTTCACATTTTTTATGATTTGTTTAAAAAAAATCATTTTTAGACTACTAATTTGTAATTTTTCTTAACTGTTTATTTCATTGTTTACATTCATAAAGTACGGCGGATTATAGAAAATTGCGGATTATGGGAGTGCGGATTAAAGAGCTTTGACTGTATTAAATTGTTTGAACAGTTTTTTGTGCACATTCAATTACCATAATTCATTGAAGCTTGTTGGAAATATTACATGATCAAGTTTCTGCAAGTCATATTAAAAAAAAAAAAAAAAAAAAAAAAAAGAAAAGAAAAGAAAGAAAGAAAACTTATGAGTAAATTTTGAATTAGGATAATCATGTAATTTGACTTTTTTTTTTTTTTTTTTTCATGTTTTATAATAAAGTAAATATATTTGCATTATGCAGAATTGGGTTTCTTCCAGGACAGTTGAAGAAATTGGGGAAAAAAAAAATGGAAAAAATATAAAAAAAACTGAAGTAGAAATAGAAGAAACCAACAGGTGAAAAAATGATCAAAATTAAAGTATATTAACTATGCAAAAGAATTAAACTCAAAGTATAACTGTATGAAATCTAAATTAGAAAAATTAATATTAAAAATATCATTTTTGAAAAAATAAGTTATTTTTTAGTAACTAGCTTAGGTTCAGCAGACATTTACAGGTGATGGATTTTACAACTTTAGATGTTCAGGGGTATTTTTATCATTATTATTAATTATGCCATTTATATAAAGGGAGAAAACAAATTACCAACAAAATGTTCATTTTTCATATAAAAATTCCTTTAAATTGTGCAACACAGTAAATAAACAAATTTTTAATTATTTATACTAGCAACTAGCATGAATATCTCAATGCTTATTTTAAAAGACTATTTTTTAGACTTGTTCTAAAAATATGTATGGGTATGTCAAAATGCTTTTAAACTCTCCTGAAGTTTTCTGTAGGAAATGTAAGTTTTTTTTTTTTCATCTTTTAGATTCATCTATTCTAAGTTTAGAAACTGATTGCAGCCTCCTACTGTTAAGATATTTTTGTTATACTATGCTGCATTGTAGAAAAATAAGGATTTTAATGATTTTTTTTAATACAGTAATTATTGTACTATATTACTTACATTAATAAAATTGATCTAAACTAAAAGTACTATCTTTCATTCAAGCAAGTTTCATTCTACTGTGGGTAAATTAATTTTTCTACTAGTTTCAAAAGTTTTAATAATTAAAAAACATTCTGGTTAAATTGAAATTGATAACATTTAATTGATTTTATGCATTTTCAATGACATTTTTTTTCTTTATTTAGCTAATAGTTGAAGATTTTTAAACACATCTTGTGTGTGATCTTGGATAAAACTGATGTAATTATTAATTTAGCATTTAATTAGTTAAATTTGTATGATCTGATGAAATTAATTTACTTAAGGTTACAGAAAGAACATTTTTATATTATTTTACAAAGTTGAAAGTTATATGGTAAATTCTTAAAGAATAACATTTCTTCCACTTGAAAGAAATCTATTTCTTCTGGCCAGTTTTTTCCAAAGTGGAAGAAACTTATCAACCTGACATTAGGATTTTTTTCACTTTGATTAAAAACTGCATAGGTATGTCACAAGATATGTGCAGTATTTAGGGAAGATAACTCAAATAAACAAGTCCATAGAAGTACATAAAAATAATCTTTTGGCAATGAATCACTTAAGCATACACCATGTTTGACAGATATTCCATGGACAATAAGAAATAATTATAAAATTTTACAAGAAATTCAGATTCAAAATTTGAAAAACTGTCATAAAAGTTCAAAATGAGTGAAAAATATTTTCAATTAAATTTACTTAGCTAAAAAATCACAAAAATTTAAGCAGCAATAATGCCTGTACACATACTACAGAATGAAATTTAATATATTCCATATATTATTCTTATTGTATTTCTTTTGCTGTATTATTACTATAAAGCATTTCATTGTATAACAGTATTATTTACAGAAACAGTATGAAAACTATGTACATTCTCTCTAAATTTTACATTATTTACAACAAAAGGAAATCAATCCAAATTGCATTTTTAGTTTGATGGTTTAACCATGTATTTCGATTTAACCATGTTATTGAGAATTACTAAAAAATTCTTTCATATCCTGAAAGCTTATTTTTTTGTGCTAAATATAGGCTAATTTAGCAACATAATTTCATTTGAAGCCCAGTATGTGTTTTGACATTAGTAATTATGAAAGTCAATTTTTCAGGCAAATGTTGTCAGTTTATTGTGTGTTTCCAAATTTGTGACTTCATTTACAGCCAACAATTCAACAACTATAACTGTTTTAACCTTAATTCCAACTGAAATGCATTGAAACATAGTGATCCCCAAATAACCCATTCATAAAATTTTCTTGAACTTGCAATTACTACAATATTTAATTACTACAATATTTTTCTCACAATCTAAAGAAGACAGTATAACACAAAATTTGGTCAAAATTGTTAGAGCTATTTTGGTATAACAGTAGCTTGATCCGCTGTGACAATAAAATAAAATACATACTAATGAATTTTCTCAAACATAACTCAATGGCCAGCTCATAATCCAAAATGATAAATTTTTAAATTTAGTCAAAATAGTGTAAATCATTTTTTAAATGAAATTAGTTTGACCCTGATCTGTACGCATAAAAAATTACCCACTAATGAACTTTTCTGTAGTATGTGACCCAGCCTAATGTCATCTCATACTCCAAATTAGTAGGCTATCAAATTTAGTTAAAATAGTTTGAGCAGTTTTTTAGATGAAATTAACTTGTCTTATAGTAACCCAAAAATGGACCATTATTTGAATATTCTTGAACATATGATTTAGCCCAATAGTCTTTGAATAATCCAAAATGGTAGGTTACAAAATTTAGTTAAATTCATAAGAGCATTTTTAGTTTCATTCATCTGATGAAACCCTATTTGTCTCTGTCCACTGTCTGTTGATCCGTATATAAAACTGCATAAGTCAGAGACTTCAGATTATGTGTACTTACAGCTGAATACTTCATGTCCCACAACAAATCATAAAAATTTTGAAAAAATCTATAATTGCAATTTTTTGCAATTTAAGAAAGTGACATATGAATAATTATTATAATTGTATAATGATTTTTTAAAATTTTAATCACTAAAATAATTTTTTAAACTAAATTAAAATTTAAAACATACAAACTTTGTATTTGTTCATTCAAATTATTCTTTGCAATTGAAAAAAATGTTTATTCAAATTGTAAATCATGTTTGTTATTATTGTGAATGCTTAACGATTATAAATTTTTTTTTTAAATTACAATGCTTTTTTATTATTATTAAAGGGATTTTTCCAATTTAATTTTTAAAACTAAAATCTTTGCATTTCTTTTATTCAAACATTTTTTTCTACAATTTAAATGATAATAGAAAAATTAAAATGTCTAACATTTTCAAATCTTCTGCCATTTTGCACTTACAATCTATCGACAACAACATGTGTATGATGCGTCACAGGGATATTGGCAGTAAGATCAAAAATAAATTTCACCTAGAAAAAAATTTGAAAACAAATCTCAATTCTGACAATGCATGATTCAACTTCAGCAAGGGAACCATCTAGGAATGAAATGCAACAACGAATGACTGCAATCAAAATTCAAAACTCCCTCTCACACAGAGCTTTAGTGCTGCCATCTATTGGCTTTAAGACCTACTAAGTATTTCCTTGTTTACTATCAATTCATTTGCAAAAAAAAAAAAAAAAAAAAAAATCTATATGGAATTTCGACATAATATCTGTGGGAAAAAAGGCTTAAACTACAATTCACAACTAAAGTTTAGTTTCAACTTTTCAAATTCTTGAAAAATTACATTTTTTCCAGTACGTTGAATCTTAATGACATGCAATTTAGAAATGTCAAAAATATAGTCCAATTTTTCAAGACCAATATATAACAAACAAGAGTTCTTAGAAACTAGGCATGTCTTATTCACTCTATCTTAAACAGATTCATATTATATATAAGTTTTAATAAAATCGCCCAGGCCGTTTTCTAGATTTCACTATTAGGAACAAACCCCATCGATTTTGGTTTAAAAATGGGTATCGAGATCTTAAAAGATAAAGAACGTAGAAATGTAAAAAATTCTAAATAGAATTAGACTGCAGATATAAGACTTTTTAAAAAATCTGAACAATGTGAGCTATATTTGCTGAGTTATTAAAAGGCGGCTTTCCGCATTTCCTTTGATCTCAAACTAGCTGTATATATGAGTTCCGCCCTTCGACAATTCTACAATACGATTTTAGGCTTAAGGCTGCGTCACAGGAATACTACCGTCTTCCATGATCCTTTGGAAACCAAAATTCTTGTTTTTTCTCAATAGAGATTTATATGTCAAAGTAATTTTATATCTAATTAAATAGGCTTAGACTTCAAATTTAGATGTTTGTATGAAGTTATTTTATGCATAATATAACTTTTCAAGCAATGCACATATCAAACTGACAATGTATGGCACTGTTTTCTGAAAAGATTTTGAAATCAATCAATTGGAAATCTCCTTCTGGATAAATGGTTCTATACTGTATTATTACTACATAAAGAGGAAAGAAAAAATTAAAGAAATTAATTGTTTAAACTTTTTATGCAGAGGGAGACAAAGGATAGAGGCAGACATTTTGGGCATAGTGGTGGAATTTTTTTTTTTTATTATTATTATTATTATTATTATTATTATTATTATTTAATTCACAGAATTATAGATTAACAAAATTTATTAATATTTTGATTTTATTGAAATTTTCAGTCAAAATCATTGAAATAAATCTCTTATAATGAATGTCTAATTATTCAGATTAATTTTTTTTCTGAAGATAAATATGCAATACTTTTATTCGCTGCAGGCATTTTAAATTAATATTAGATTTTGAGTATATTATTTTTATTGTTGCTTGTTTGATTTACTGCTTAATGCAAAAGAAAAACTTAACATACAAATATTAAAGCAATAAAGAGGAATATGTTTTTATTTACTTGCAATTTGCAGAACATCTAGGAGGAACAGCAGATTTTTTTCTACCACATGGAACAATTACTTTAGTGAGACCACAATTACAAGTTATAGTTACTGTTTCTTTGCAAGGATAGCATGGTCCTGGAAATAATAAAATGTATAATAATGATGCAAAATTGCAATTCTAAAACTAATGGCTTGACATAATTCTTTAATCCAAGAAAGCATAGTACACAAAGTAATAAACTACATTAATTATAGTAAAAAAGTGAAGATTGTATCTAGATAATACTCCTTGAAACTGGAAATTCAACTGGAAACTGAGTCAAACATACTTAATGTAACAGACATTTTGCTAGGATTGATCATTCTTTAAAGAAGATATTATATTAACAAGTATCATATTTTATACAGTAGCTAAAATGTGATACTAAACTATTTAATCCAATTCAATCAAAGATGTTTAAACTATTTAATTAAAAACAATTTAAAGAATTTATTGCTATATAAAAAAAATAAAAAATAAAAGAGCATTAAGTACTTACATACATTTGATTGGAAAATAAATCACTAAATCATTGGCAGAAATAAAAATTGGGAAATCGTTACCAAAGTAATACATTCTGGAGATAATTTGCTATCATTAATGTTTTGTCATTCAGAATACAAGGTGAAAATTTACATTTTATTATTATATACATATATATTACATGGATTTACATAGTATTATTCAACTGTGTGAACTGCAGAAAGAATGTAATTTTTTTAAAAATTCATTTAAAAATTTTATTGATACATTCATGTCAAATTCACAACTATAAACATGTCAATTATATTCGTTTCTACAGTCAAGAATTTATTTTGCTAGCGAACAAGATGTAACATCTAGATGAAAATTGTTGAGACAAAATTTGTATGACTGTGAAAATAAGTCATTATCAAAAATAATTACTAAATCATTATCAAAAATTAAAATTAGGAAAATATTACCAAAGCATGGGTGCAAATTTGAAATTTGGCCAAGACTGACAATATTTTGAATCACCTCCCCCCCATCTCTCTGCTGCTAAATAAGCACATATACACACGTCAATGTACTACTTATTATATGCAGTAAAATTCAATTATGATGAAACCAAATTTATATGAATTAAGTGCAAATGCATGTAAAACATTCATATCCATATCAACAAACATAAATGTATTTGAAAAGTTTAAGGGGACTTAAAGAAAAAAGTTAAATCCCATGCTATTCTATGTGAAAGTTACTTATCCTCTTTTTTTTTTCATTCAAATTCGGAAATTTCAACCTTTTTTTTAATCAGCAAATAAATAATTCTTTATACCACTGTAAGCTCGAAATTTTTATATTTTTTTAAAGTCATAAATTGCAAATGAGTAAAGAATACTTTTTATACTTTTCAGAACTTTTAAAATTTTAGCACAAATTTTAATTATTTTATATTCATGATTATCTTTAAAATGTTTTAAGTTTACATGGGGATAAAGAACCTTCCTATTTACACATTGAAAAAAATTATTGTTGAAATTTCCAAAATTGAATTAAACAAGAAGGATAAGTATTTTTCACATAGGTTAACACAGAATTCTACTTTTCTTCCTTCCATCAGATAAGTGCCCTTAATTCATACAGACTACAGCTAAAGACAATGAATTTGATATGCTGTGACACATAAAATCAGGGAATAGTGAGTAAAAAAAAAAAAAAAGAATTCTGAAATTAACATCAAATTTTCTGAAGGATTACTAGAAACCGAATTAGAAAAGGAAGGGGGGGAGGCAGATACCAATACCCTCCCAAAACTGACTATGCGATTTCTTTTCCTGCAATCTTAATGAAAATTCATGATGTTTTAACAAAATGTGTACTTTTTTCATGACCGTTTGACAAAATGTATAAATTTTTTCACAATCCTTTGAGGAAATATACATCTTTTGACAAATTGTTGATAGAATTTGTGTCTTTCTCACTAGCTGTTTATGGAATTTGCATCCTTCTTGCAAATTTTTGATAGAATTTGAGGGGTTTTTTCAAACATTTCTGACAGAATTTTTTTTCCGAGGATTTTTTGACTAAATATCCTTTATTTTTATGATTTTTTGATGAAATTTGCATCTTTCTAGAATTTTCTTGATGAAGTTTGTGATTTTTCTCAGCAAACGATTGATAAAATTGACCAATTTCAGAGACCATTTGTTGAAATTCGGGATTATTATATTCATTCTGGTGCTTATTCACTTTCTATGCAAACATATCACAATTAAACAGAATACAAGGTGAAAACTTACATCTCATTAATAATGCTTTTTTAAATAATATTTTATACTATAATGTAATTTTATTTATTTATTTTTTTTCTATAAAACTGCTTAAAATGTTCAAAATTGTATGAGAAGATGCATTTTAAAATTCACTTACATTTTTAAAAAAATTAATTTTGTCAAATTTTGCCAGGGAAATCAAACAATTTTTAGACAGAATCATTTTTCCTCATTGAATCCTGTATTCTTATGCTAAAAATGCTCCTTAAAATGTTTAAATTAAAAAAAAAAAATCAAAGGGTCCAGAGTCTTATTAAAAGCAGTTTTTAGATTCTGAATGGCACATACAGACCAGAGTAAATTCTTATGTTCCCTTTTTATATTTAAAAAGAAGGGAACTTTTTTCAAAAGTACAAGAAAGAGTCAATTTTTATTATGTAACCATTTTTTTAAAATGCAAAAGGCAGTAGGGGCACAATTTTTTGATTGAGAGGCAAGAGTGTTACTTTTTAGAAGAGCAGACTAATTTTTAAATCAAAGGAGAGGCATGGTGCAGCACCCTCCTGAAACTTCTAGAGAAAACTCTAGTACAGGACAGAACTGAGTACCATGTTTGCATCACGGTAATGTGGAGACTTGCAAAGTATGGCTAACAAATAAAAAAAAATACAGTTTTTAGCATATCTTCTATTCTGTTTCACTGGAGTTTTTAATAAATTGTGCAGTAAATCAACCTTAAAATAACAAATAAAGCCTTTGTGCACAAATGTTTAAAGATAGAAAACCAACGATTATAAATGCACAAATAAAGTATGAGAAGGTAGTAGCAAATAGCCAGGGTTGGGGTTTTGGATGCCCAAAACCGGTTTTGGACAGGACACGTGGGTTTTACTGTCCAAAACTGTACTAAAGTGTACAAAACTGTACTAAAGTGTACAAAACTGTACTAAAGTGTACAAAACCTTTAAAAAAAAATCCACATTTCACCACTGCACACTTATTAAACATATGAGTAAATATCTCACAATATATTTTACTAACATTCTATTTAATTCTTTGGTAAATGAAAAAAAGTTCAAACTTTTCTAATATCTCTGCAGCATAAAAAGTTCTGTTACTGTTAAATTTGTGCAATAATAATAAGCAATTCTTTATAATACTACATATGTAGTTGAGAGGGGATGCTTTTATTTCTAACTAAATCAATTATTTTTACTTATACTATTTATTTCTTAACATGCACATATTGTCAGCAGTGAGCTGATTTAATCAGTATGCTGAATGTGACTTTTTATTTAACAGTTATTTTCAGTAATAACTCTTGGGAATTTCAATAACAGAATCGGAATGCATTCTTCATAAAACTATTAGTACTTCAATTAACTACTATTATTTAAGCGAATAACATTAAAATTATTACATATAATTAAATTTAGTATCGTTTTTATGCAATTACATTGTTACATAGGGTAATTATGTTGTTAATATTTTTGTATTGTAATCATTTTGCCAGTTGCACAAACTTTAAGCATTGTTCTAAAAAATACAATTTTACTATAAAATATAGTTTTGGACAGTACGGTTTAAACCATGGATTTTAACGTGGTTTAAACCATTGTGTCCAAAACCTTGCCAACCCTGCAAATAGCTATTTCGAATCTACTAACGAGATTCTTCATCAGTGCAAAACTCAGCGAGCTAAAAAATAGCAAAACTGAGCAAAGAGACAGAGAGACGCAAGCTTATATACCCGCTATGGGAACAATCCCGCCTAAAGTAAAGCAACCAATGAGAAGAAACTGCTAAAACAACAGCTTGCGTCTTGTATATAAGTTAGTAGATTCGAAATAGCTATTTGCTGTTACCTTCTCATACTTTATTTGTGCATTTATAATCATTGGTTTTCTATCGTTAAACATTTGCACACAAAGGCTTTATTTGCTATTTTAATGTATTTGGCGTAAACGGGCCTTGATTCCACTATTGCTGTTTTTATTTTTCTTCTCTTTGCTATGTCACAAATCAATAGATTTTGTAATTTATGGCTGAAAAAGTATAGGTTTTTGGAGCACTTACATTTTCTACGTGACTGTAGACGCAAAGAAGTGTTTCCTAGATTCATTTAAATACGTTGTAATTTATTTAATTCAAGTAGGATAGATAAGGTCTTATTTCGACCTAAATTAGCTCTTTTAGGGGCTTTGATTCAAGAGATTCGCCAGAAAATTGCTCATATAGAGCGCGAGTTATATTACTTACATATCTCTCTTGGTAATTCTTCTCCTGATTTTGATTCTATAGACAGAATTTCATGGAATAGAGTCCTCAAAGCTTCTTTGTTTCATTGCGCAGTTCTAAAAAGGAAATTTAATACACTTTGTAATAATTCTTTCGCCAACAACTCTATAAATTTACCTACTGTTAATAAAAATGCTGTTGTCAATCTTTCTAGTGTCGCTTTAAGTAATAATCAGCTAAATGCTCTAAAATCAAACAACAATTTCTCTGTTTCTGTCCCTCCTCCGTTACCTCATCTGATTGCTCCTGTTGAAAGAGCCTTTAAGCATAGTGCTATTTCTCCTTCTCAAAAAGAGTCTATTAGGCATCTCATTGCCAATACTGTTGATTTCAATTCGAATGTTTATAAGCCAAATCTTAATAGTGCAGTTAAACATTGTCTTAAAAGTGTGTGTTCTGATCCGAATTTGATCATAACTAAGGCTGACAAAGGTGGTCAGATTGTTGTTCTTGACAAGTCTTCATATTTAGAAAAATCCCAAAAATTAATTAATGATGGTCCCTATGTGGATATCCACAAAGACCCTTCCTCAAATGAAATTGATACAGTAGACTCCCTCAAATCTGCAAACCTAAAATCCGCAACTCTCTAAAATCCGCACATAATTTACGGATGTAAACAATGAAGCATTCAGTTCAGATATAAGGACAAAATTTTATTTTTTTTTGTTTTATATCAATTCCAAATATATTTTAATTTGTAATTTTTGTTACTATTACTGTCTTAATGTTTTCTCTTGAAGGAAAAATAAATTTATTTCTGAAAAAATTCAAGATATTCCTGTTATCAATGATAATCATAATCTTACCAAATATATATGTCTTAATCAAGCTTTTTTTTTTTTTTTTTTTTTTTTTTTTTTTGTCACTAAGTGTGGCTAAACCTGGAATAAAACCTCCTTACTTTATTATTTTGATCTGAATTAGTATTGTACATTATTTATGAGGCAAGTTTCATTGAATAATTTATTCAAAATACATTTCATCTTTATAATGAACACTTAATCATACATTATTAATTAGACCTTTGTTTTTAATATTTTAATCATTTTAAAAATGATCTAATTTTTTATTATTTTAGTTTATTACTTACTTTAATATTTTATTATATTGTAAGCATACATTATAATTTCAATTGGATTATTAATTGCATTCAAATTACTGTTTAAAAAATGTAAACAAAGCAATGACCAGAAATCAGCTAAATTCTAAAATCCACAAAATCTCTGGTCCCAAGCTGTGCGGATTTGAGGGAGTCTACTGTACTATCAAATCTGCCATTAAGTCTTCACACATTATTCCTGCTAAATTAAAGAGGTCTCTTATTCCTTCAATTGCTCATTGTGCCAGGTTTTATGCTTTACCTAAGGTCCATAAACCTGACATTCCTTTTAGACTCATTGTTTCTAGTATCGGTACGGCTTCTTATAAACTTGCAAAATATCTTGTTTCCATATTTTCTCCTCTCTCAAGCAGTAATTCTTTCACTGTTAAGAATTCTTTTGAATTTGCTAAGAAACTTCACAGTTTTAAGCCACAAGGCCACATGATGGTTTCTTTTGATGTTAAATCATTATTTACTAATGTTCCTGTCGAAGGTGCTTTAGATTGCCTCAAGAAAAGACACTGTGAATTTCATTTTTCCTTTTTCAAAATCGAGGAGCTCATTCATCTAACTTGTGCTTGCTTATCTCAAAATACTTTTGTATTTAACGGGAATTTCTTTCGTATGATTGACGGTTTGGCTGTGGGTAATCCTCTTAGTCCGACTTTATGCGATTTGTACATGCATTACTTTGAAATAAAATTGTTTGAAGTCTTAAAATTTCCGTTCTATGTTCGTTACGTAGATGATATCTATGCTTTAGGTGAAGTGAATTCAGATATAAATCATATTCTCTCTGTCATGAATTCTATTGATTCTTGCATTCAATTTACTTTTGAAACTGAATCGAACAATTGCCTTTCTTTTCTAGATGTTCTTGTTATTCGCAATGAAGATAATTTCCAGACTACTGTCTTTCGCAAACCTTTTGCGGTCAGTCTTCCACCTCACAGATATTCTTCTCACCCTCCTAACCAGAAAGTTGCGGCTTTTAAAACTTTTGTTTTCCGGGCTTCCAATATTTGTTCTACTCCTCAGTTACTCAGTGATGAACTTAATTATTTAAAAGCTATTGCTGTTGATCGTGGTTATTCCCCTAATATTATAGATTCAATTCATAGAAAATTGACAAAATCTACCCAATCCGAAAGAAAAAACTTTAATTCGAACTCCAATGCTTTGGTTGTTTTGCCTTTTTTCCCCAAAATCAGTCAGCAAGTTGCTAAAATTTTAAAAAGTTTTGATTTCAATGTTATTTTTTCTCCTGTTAATAAAATTGCTTTTTCAAATCTTAAGCACCCCATTGATCACTTAGATAACTGGGGTATTTACCAAATGTCTTGCCAATGTGGTCTTTCTTATATTGGTCAGACTAAATGTGCTCTCAGATTTCGTTTAATGGAACATAAAAGGTATGTCAAAAATCAAGAGCTTAAACGTTCCTCTATTGCTCAACATTGTTAGTCTTCACAACATAAGTTTAACTTTTCTTCAGCCACCATCATCCATAAATGTCCTTCCATTCTTGATCTTGATTTTTGGGAAGCTTATCACATAAAAAATTCTCATTCCTTAGTCAATGACTTATCTAGTACTCCTTATTTTCCAAGCATTTGGAAATCTGTAATTTAATAATTTTTTTTTTTTTCACTTGCTTTTTAGCTTTTGTTTTGTTTGTTCTCCGATAGATGCCACTACTTGTCCTCCCAGTTGTTTTAGCAGTTTCTTCTCATTGGTTGCTTTACTTTAGGCGGGATTGTTCCCATAGCGGGTATATAAGCTTGCGTCTCTCTGTCTCTTTGCTCAGTTTTGCTATTTTTTAGCTCGCTGAGTTTTGTACTGATGAAGAATCTCATTAGTAGATTTGAAATAGCTATTTGCTGCTACCTTCTCATACTTTATTTGTGCATTTATAATCGTTGGTTTTCTATCTTTAAGCAAATCAACCTGTTCCTCTGTGTCCTCAATTATTGCATTTTTGTTGTCTTAAAACTGATTTGCTACAAAGATGCTACTATAATTGTGAGTCATATGTATATCATTATTTTATTAAATAGATTACTTTAAATAACATAATTGATTATTGCCTAATTAAAAAAAATATATTAAATGAATACAAATAATCACCTTGATGACAAATGCTTGAGCATTTATGAGAACCACAATTAAGAGTTTTTCCACATGGAACTTCACATGGAGGACATTGACCAACACAACACTAAAAAATAAATAAAATAAAAATATTTCAAAAATCACTTATAGAATAAAATATAATATAAAGCTAGATGTAATGAAATTACTTTAATAATAAAGTCTTCAGTTTTTAAAACCTTCATAACTGATAGTAAAAAATATATTAATAACTGTAGTGCTTTACTTTACATTTCCAGTCATATTATAATTATATATTTTTTACCAGTTCCAGCACATATCCTATATTAAGGGGACTTATCTGTTGGGGAAGAAAAAAGGGGAATCCCAAGTTATCCTGTGTGAAAAATACTTATCCTTCTTGTTCATTCAAATTAGGAAATTTCAAAGATATTTTCTTTCAGCATGTAGACAGGAAAATTCTTTATCCCTCTGTAAGCTTAAAACAGTTTAAAGATAATTATAAGTATTCAAAAATTTGTGGTAAAATCTCAAAAATTCTGAAAAGTATAATTACTCATTTGTAAATTATGACTGGGAAAATATATAAAAATTTGGAGCTTTCAGAAGGATAAAGAATCCTGCCATCCTACCTATCTATGTGCTGAAAAAAATATATTGTTGAAATTTCCAAATTTGAAAGAACAAGAAGAATAAGTAATTTTTTCATAGGCTAAGATGGAATTCAACATTTTTCATCCCCACTAGATAAGTTCCATTAATGATGTAATAAAATCTTTGATTTTACACTTTTTTATACATGGTGTACATTTATCATTAAAAAGAATGCGATTGAAATATTATATATTTAGCAGGTATAAACAAAGAAATTATAAAGCGAACATTGTTTCTCTTGACTACAACTTGATTGGGTTCAAATTTAAATATCCTCAAGATTTATGGAAGAAAAATTTGAAAGTACACTGAAAAGCCAAAACATTATGGCCTTCCAGACATTTTGCAATAAACTCGTCTGGATGATGCGAGGGCACATGATCAAGTGAGAATAGTATTTAACAGCTGCTGAGAAGTCTGGAGAATCATACTTATGCTCTTATGCTTATGTTGCATGATGGGATAGGCTGCTAACCTAAGCAACCTTGACAGAGGGCAGATTGTGATGGTCTAATGACTCTGAAATTGCATGACTCGATTATTTGCAACCTGCCATTGTTAGCACTCATATAGAGAAAAAAAAAATGAATGATTGTGAATCCAGCAGTAGACATCATGGTATTGGAAGTTCATGTGTTATTAAGGAAATAGGATGTTAGATTGCCTCAAATGGAGAAGCAAAATCAGTTCTAAATAGTTTCCCAGCCAAATAGAATACATGTCCAAGTAGAATTGTTTCAGAGCATACAGTTCAGCTGACAGAGTTGGATATGAGACTATGCAACAGACATACCACTCATGTGCCTGTGTTGACCAAGTGTCATTGCCAATCACACTTACACTGCACCTGGGAACATTGTGAATGGACCATGGATAAGTGGGAGAGAACTGATCAGATGAATCACGATTCATCATTCATCATATCAATGGCTGTGGCAAAATACACCATCTTCCAGGTAAATAGTTGCTTTCTCACTTACAACAGGTCATACAGAGGTTGATGGTTGCAGTATAAAGCTTTTGGGAAGGAACCTGTCTCTGGAACAGTTCTTATGGTAGAACAGACGATGAAAGTTGCAGACTTTCTGAACATTATTGCTAACTCAACTGCATCTTTAGATGGAGTCTATCTTCCTAAATGGAAATGGATTTTTCCAACATAACACTTCACGTCACAATGGCTCTAGAAACATAATGTTGAACACCATTCAATGCCTTGACTGCCTAGCTCACCAGATCTTAATCCAATAGAGCTCATTTTGGATATCATGGAATGACAGCTTAGAGCTGAAAAACAATTGTTTAAATACTTTGAATTTGCCAGACCATTGCTTGAAAATCTGGAAAAATTTGTTTTCAGTCATCTACCTAAGACTTGTTTTATTATGCCATGGTGAGCTGCAGCTATTAAAGCTGGGCAGCACGTTTATGGATAGGAGGTCAATGTTTTGGCTCTTGAGTTCTGAATTTTGTCTTTTTGGCATGGAATAAAAGAGGATTATTTGATATTTTGTAAAGCTCTAGTTTCCATAAGTCTATATTCTGTCCCTTGAACTTAATATAAAATTAGAAATGAATGCATTATTTGATAATTAGCAAAGAGTACATTTTTTAAAATTCAACCAATGAATTATAGACATAAGAGGGAGGATTACTTGGAAAAATGAGGGTATTAATATTTTTGAAATTAATATGAATTAATATGTTTACTAGGGAAATGAAAGTACAGAGAAATGAAAGTGTATGAAGCACTTTGACTTTTTCATATTTCCCAAGTTTTTCCAGATCATTCTCTCATGAATTGATGGAGCAGTTGTTTAATTTCAACACTGCATTGATATTTCCAGATTTGAATCAAAATTCTGTTGTTTTCTAAGGTATGAATTAAAATTCTCTGGCTCTTTTCAGACATATTTCAGTGTTATTAAATTAAGTTATTAGGTAGCTTTCATTACAAAAAGTAAAAAGCTACCTATTGCAGCCATCTGGAGGAAAGCACTTCCGGAAAATTTTGGAATATTTTCACCGATTGTGACCTTCAGACCCCAAAACCACCCTCCGTTCAAATGTTGACATACATGATCTTTGTCATGCGGTAACTATCGCATTTATGACTGGGTTTGAATGAAACTTGGTATATACATAGTACATACTAATGTCTCCACTGAGTTCATTGGCCAGCATCATCTGCCATCTTGGTCGTTTAAATTTTTTTAAAATTAAAATTTAGTACAAAAAATTTAGAAATTGAAAAGTATTTTTCTTTTATGTGTTTAACCTTGATACAAAGATTCCAGAGCACTTTTTGTTTTGTTTATATCTTAAAAAATGGCTAAGTTATAATACTTTGAATTTTTACTATGGCTGCCTTTTTGAAACGGTCTGAATTTTGTCATGTGATAACACACGTATTTATGAACTGATTTGGATGTAACTTGGTTTTTACATGGTATATATGGATGATTGAACCAAGTTTGTTAGCCTGTTTCATCTGCCATCTTTTTTTAAAATGGCAGCCATTTGAATTTTAAAAAAAAAATTAAAATTAAGTGTATTTGACCTTGATACAAAGATTCCAGAGCCTTTTTTGTTGTCTGTAACTTTAAAATTGGCTGAGTTATAGCAGTTTGAATTTCTAGTGCAGCTGACATTTTGAAACGGCCTGAATTTTGTCACATGTATTTATGAATCTATTTGGATATAACTTAGTCTGTACATAGTATATACTGATGTCTGAACATGAGTTCATTGGCTAGTTTCATCCCCCACCGTGTTTCAAAATGGCAGGCTATTTAATTTTTTTTAAATAATTTTAAATTTAAAATTAAGTACAAAAAAAATTAGAAGTTAAAAAAAAAATCTTTTATGTATGTTTGATACAAAGATTCCAGGGCATTTTTTGTTTCATATGTATCTTAAAAAATGGCTGAGTTATTGCACTTTGAATTTCTAGTATGGCTGAAATTTTGAAATGATCTGATTTTTGTCAGATGATAACATGGGTATTAATGAACAGATTTGGATGTAACTTGATGCGTACATAGTAAATACAGATGTCTCAACCAAGTTTGTTGGCCAACTTCATCCACCAACTTATTTCAAAATGAAGTTCATTTGAATTTTTTTTTAATTTTAAATTTATCAAAAAGTACAAAAAATTAGAAATTGAAAAAGATTTTTTTCTTATGTGTTTGACCTTGTTACAAAGAATTCAGAGCATTTTTTGTTCGGTCTTTATCTTAAAAAATGGCTTATAAATAACAGTTTGAATTTCTAAAGTGGGTGACATTTTGAAAAATTTATTAGCCTGCGACAGTACTCTCATATATCAACTGATTTTGATGTGAGTGAGCATGTGCACAGGACGTACTAAGACCTTGATCAAGCTCATTGGTTAATTTCACCCATCATGTTGTTTTAAAATGGCAGGCACTTCATTATATCACCGAATTTGGCAATCAAATATAAATCACTTTAAATAAAACCAGTTTGCATAAAGTTGATTAATTTCTTGAAATTCCAATTCATATTCAGTATTGACAAAAATAGGTATTGAATCTTCTATTATCCAGGGATGCCACTTAGAAATTAACTAAAAAGAGGAAATTATGTGTAAAGCAAAATTTATGACATTTTTCACAACATTTATGCGGGAATTTTGTTAACTTTATTGTTTATAAATTATAACAAACTAAATAAAGAATTAAATTTATAACAAACTATTGTTTTAAAAAAGAAAGAAACCATCTCTTCCCCCTCTTGCAAACCTTTAACAAAAGTCTTTCTAAATGGGCATTTGTCAAAAAGTTTGAAATATACTGTTAATTCATTGTGCATGAAAACTTAAGAATAAATAAAAATGATATTTTCGTTAGTTGACAATACTTTACAACAAATTAAGGTAACCCAGTAACAGATTTAGTGAGGAGTTTCATGTATTGTATCATTTTAAATTAATTTAGGTAACTAGGCCATAGATTCTATGATTTTTCCACGAGTAAATAGCAAAAATTTGCAGTTTTTTTTAACGATCGTTTGACAAGAATTGTCGTTTTACATTGCAATCATTTGATGAAAATAGGCATTTTACATTGCGATTGTTTGACGAATATCGCTGTTTTACATCATGATCATTTCACAAAAATGGCCGACGAAAATCGGCATTTTGCATCGCGATCGTTTGACAGAAGTCGCCATTTTACACCTCAAACGTTAGACGAAAATCGCAGTTTTACTTTGCGATCATTTGACAAAAATCGCCATTTTACACTGCGATTGTTTGACAAAATTCGCTGTTTCATTTCGCGATCGTTTGACAAAAAACGCCATTTTACATCGCGATTGCTTGACAAAAGTCGCCGCTTTACATCTCAATTGTTAGACGAAATTCGCCGTTTTACTTCGTGATCGTTTGACAAAAATCGTCATTTTTTTATACTGTGATCGTTTGACGGAAATCGCCGTTTTATTTCGCGACCATTTGACGAAAATTGTTTTATATTGCGATCGTTTGACGAAAATTGCCGTTTTACATCGCGATCGCTTGACGAAAAACGTCACTTTATGTCGCGATTGTTTGACAAAAATTGTCGTTTTATACCGCAATCGTTTGACGAAAATAGCCGTTTTATTTAGAAATCGTTTGACGAAAATAGCTGTTTTACTTCGCGGTTGTTTGAAGAAAATTGCTATTTTACTTTGTAGTCGTTTGACGAAAATCGCTGTTTATTTCGCGATCATTTGACGAAAATAGTTATTTTATTTTGTGATCGCTCAACAAAAAATCGCGGATTCTTAAAAATTAAAAAAAGTGGAAATCCGCCATTTGTCGGAAAAGTGGCATCCCTGTACTATTGTTATTATTGTGTTCCACTAATTTGAGATTTGTGTGGTTAAATAATATAACTTGAATTTTAAGTAAAGAATATGAAAGCTACCTTTTCCTCCCGGACAACTTGCTGAAAGGACTTTTTTACAGGTTAGCTGGTTACCCTGGTAGAAAATATTAGAATGAAAAAGTTGATCTGATGACAATAAGAATAATAGAGATTAAAAATTGACTACTATTGAGCTCAACTAATCAGAAAAATTTGCAGGTTTAAAAACTATAAAATATATATATATTTTTTTTTTTACTTTTATATGAATAGCAAGGAAATAATTTGAAACTTGCCAAAGATTAATGTGTCACAAGTTTAGAATTTTATTTTTTACTTTTTTTCATTAAATAGAAGGGACAAGAGCATTTGTTATGTAATTTCTATAAAAAAAACTATTATGTAATTTAAAAAATGATTCTCCCTATTTATATCTTTTTCAAATTTGTTTATTTTTCTTTCACAAGCTCTGAAATTAGACTGTTTGAGTGATATAAGCACAACTTTAAACAGACTATATTTTTAATTATTACAATACAGAAAACCAAAACTTTCTGTAAGGTGGATTCAGTGTAAGAAGGAAATCAGTCAAACTCAAGTCCCTACAAATCCATAGATTTATAATCAAATTTGTCTAAGATGGAATACTGTCTAATACAGAAAACTTTCTTAGTCTGATGAATTATGCCTTATACAGAGTTTAGATTACTGTATTTATACATTAGAGAGTATTAGTAGTATAGAAAGTTTACTGTATTTATACATTTTTACCAGTTTTATCTAATCCACAATACTGACAGTGACAGATTTGTTTTGATTAATTGAAATATCTAATTTTTTAATTTAATACATTTAATTTGACTTTTGTCCTTTAACTCTTTCTGGCACAGTGTGTTCTACTCTGGGTACACCTAATTTTAATTACAAACTTGCAAACAGCACTAAGAATATTTTAGTGAAATTTTGCTTTTACAATCAAAGCTTGAATTAAAGAGTCTTAATTTCTAAGAAAGTCATTTAAAAATTCTGGTGTCAGCCTATAATTTCTCATTTTAGGAACAGAATTTGCCAGTGTCAGAAAGGAGGAACTACATTTACATTCACTACAATAAATATTTTAAAAAGTATCCATTAGACAGCACATAATTTATACTGCAGGAAACATTTTGAGAAAAGAAAAATTCAAATCTAAAAAATATCTTCATATTCTGAATGTGTGTATATTGCTGCTTTGTTGATTAATATTGTTTTAATAATATATATTTTTTTAACTATTTAACAATGGGAAAAGAAAATTTAAAAACAACAGATTTATGTGTTTTTGTACAATTTTACAAAATATAAATTTTTATTTTCTTAAATGTAATCTTTGTTGAATGCCTCTGTTATGTGCAACTTCTGTTATATACCCTCTTACTTTTTTACAACTTCTGTAACAAGATTTTTTTAAACATTTATTAAAACCAATTTTTCCTTATCATGGATACTTATATCAAATGAATTTAATATTTATAAACAAAGACATTCTTTATGTTTTTAAGTACAATACAATGTACCATATTTATTTCTTTTTTAATTATAGTATTATTAGGCTATTTACTAGTATTATTAGTAGATTAGTAAAGTTTGCCTTGAATTTCTTTTCTCAGTAACAAAAGTTGCATATTGTTATAATTTTTATTATTTTTTCTTATGTTTCAATAAAGTAGTGTTTTAGATAATGGAGCTTATTAATAAAATCAAATATTAAAGTTACACTTTTGAGGAAGTGTATGTATCATAAATTGAAAAAATGTTGTCAGTAACAGAGATTATATATTTCCCCTCAGATACAAGTTTGGAAGACTGCATTTTAATTTTAAAATATATATACATTTTTTTTTTTTTTTTTTTTTTTTTTTTTTTTTTAAATGCTGGTGCAGATTTTGAAGAGATTGCATAAGCAACACTGTTGTTATTCAGGCACATTTGTGACATAAGATGTATCAGAATTGTTTTTAACACTGCCAACAGTAAAAAACTTAATTATGAAAAGTATGATAGGAGCAGAATGGGACATATTTATTCATGTTCTGTGTTTTTTTTTTTTTTTTTTGAAATATGAAAACATTAATAATGGTTATTCTTCAGTGCTCATTAATCATATTGAGTGGTTTTCATTCTTTATTTAAAATTATAAATATACAGTTTGCAAACTTAAATTTTGCATAAATTTTCTTTTAATACATTCTTTAAGATATGAAATTATGCTTAATTATTTTACCTGGCTCCCATAAGGAAATCTCTCTTACCAAAATACTTAAAGGTATCTTCTATAAATAATGTATATATATATTTTAAATATACTTTTCCATTTGATATTATTAAAAATCTTTCTTCACACTACTAAAATCAAACTAAAACAAATATAATTATTAATTTAAAGATTTTTTAATTCATATGAATATAACTTACTTTTCTGTTACAAAAATGCTTTCCACAATCTCGCCTATTCTTGCATTTAAAGTCACAGATGAATTCTTTACAACAAGGCACTGACTTTTCTCGTTGTCCACATCTACATTTCATAACACGCATCTGTAAACACTGGAAAAAATTTCAGCATTATTAGCCGTGATGAAAATATTCATGTTCTAAAATTATTCTTTATTTAAATTATTCTTTATTTTTTATAAATTGGAACAAACATTCCAATTACATAATATTTTTTAGTGTTTACATCATAGTTGTTTTAAAGAATGTTTATGAATCTATCAAAAGGAGAAAAATTCAATTTCCTCCTTAAATTTAGCTATTCTTTTAACATTCTTTGGTGAAAAATATAACAATGACTTATTATAGTCATCTGTAAATGTTTTGAGGACAATATAAATCATATATCCAGGGTAACTGAAACATGAAAAAAGATTTACTGCATATAAAAGTGCGAGTCTTTATTTCTAAAGTAAGTGCATATAAAATATTTTGAAAATTATTAAAGTAACTGGCTGACCCTCCTGGCATCATCTGGGCATGTTATAATGTTAAATGAAACTAAAGTTTGTTTTTATATCTTTAGAATATCTTTCAAATGAACCTAGATTCAGTGATTTTATTGCTTTCTGCAGCATCTAGTGCATTTGAAACAAACCTCTTTCAGGATGAACATGTGATTTGGATCTCTCCTGCCCAAAGTAGCATATACTGGGAGTGTTCTGCATGTGCTGGATATAATAAAAACCCAAGATGGATGACCCAAAAAACCTCATAGTAATTGGGCCAACTGAATCTCAGATAAGAATGTGCTCACTGCCGGTAGAAGGCAAAACTAAAATTTAAAAAACAATTGTAGGCAAAGTTAAATGAAAAAATTTCTATAGAAATCAAGCCCATAGAAATTAATGCACTGTTAATTTTCGAAAATGGTAGTAACAGAAATCCAAGATAAACTTGCATACTACAGAAAGTGGCTGAATTATAAGCTAAGCTGAATAAACCGATTCCTCTTGAAATTGTGGCAATAGAACTAAAAAAAAACACCGTTAATGTTTAAAAATGTTGGTAACTGATATTTAAGATGCAACTTTGATAATACAGAAAGTAGCTGAATCATAATCTAAATTGAATGAACCAAATGCCATTGAAATTGGGCTCCTAGAACCCAAGGAAAGAATGCACCCCAAGCAGTGGAAAGTGCTCCCTACTCCCCCTATAACTTAAACATTTAACAGTAACATATTTAATTTACAGATAAAATTCTCTTCCCTCTAAAATTACCCACTTACTTTTAAAAGAATGCAATTTTTGAATTACAGCTGTAGTAAGTAAATGTAAGTTGATGCCAAAAGAATAATATTTATAAAAGGCAGTAGCTAGAGTATAAGGAACTTTTTTAGCATGGGACTCTAAAACTATGTTAAAAGTAGTCAGAAGTGGCAATCCCAAAACTTTCTTCTATCTTATGTATGTTAATACTTCCTGAAAATACAGCATAGCAGCACCACCAGTCAAGTGGTTTAAACCAAAGTCTTGTCAGCAACAACTTATGTCAACTTATAACTGAATTTGAAGTTTGATTAAAAATCCATGCATTAGTTTTTAAGATAGAGCTATTGCAAAATCTTAATAAAACATTGGCATAACAGTGCTACATATTGAGTGATGTACACCAAAAACTAATCCGGATGAATTTATCAGGTACTAACTGAATCTGAAGTTTGATGAAAATCCACACATTAGTTCTTAGGATACAGTTATTATGAAATCGTGAAAAATGCAGCATAGCAGCATCATCTGTAGGGCATTTTACACCAAAAACTTAAAAAAAAAAACCCACTAATCTATATCAAGGACTAACTGAATCTGAAGTTTTAGCAAATTCCGTGCATTAGTTCTTGAGATAGAGCTATTGCGATAATCATGGATAATGCACCATGGCAGGGCCACCTGTTAAGCAATTTGTACCAAAACCTAATCAGTACCTTGTTATATCAATTATTAACTAAATATAAAGTTTTATGAAAATCCATGCACTAGTTCTTGAGATAAGACTATCATAAAAATTGTAAATAATGGAGTATAGCAGTGTCACCTGTTGATCATATCTATTTTATAGCAAGGTCTCACAGAATCTAAAATTTTGTGAAATTCCATACATTAGTTATTGAGATAGAGTGCCCATAAAATTTTCATCACACATACACAGACTGACAGACTTAGACATTTTATAAAAACATGTTTTTCAAGTTCTCTGACCCCTAAAATGTGTAAATCTGTCAAAAACCGAAATTAATTTTCTTGTAAAGATAGAAGAAAGTAAAAATTGCAATCATTCCTAAAAAAACTGCACAAAGAAGGCAACTTTCAAAATTGGTGGTAGCTGATTTTTTTTTTTTTTTTCTTTTGCACATGACACATGTGCTAGCCAGAAGAAATTAAGTGAGAAGTTAAAAATAGAAATTAAGTGAGAAGTTAAAAATAGAAATTAAGTGAGAAGTTAAAAATAATGAGTGAATTGGACTACTTTTAAGGGAGCTGTAGTTGGTGCCCAAAAGGGGCCAACTGATAGTTGAGAGCAGGGCCCTATGATGAAAACATGTTAAAAAGTCCTAGTACTTAGTGCTTCAGATCTTCAATTATCGGAAATTAAGCTTAAGGTAGAACAAAATTAAGAATAAAATTTTAAAGAAATGCACACACGCAAAAAAAGAAATACTTAAAAAAGTTGCAAGACCCAAATAAATTATAAGAGTGTTAGCCCAGGGCAGGTAATTAATCCAAGACTCAACTTCAAATTATATATTGAAAGGATGACACAATTAGGGGATGAAAAATATATGGCACACAAAAAGTTCAAGAGCCTTCAAATTGCCTCATAAATTGCATATTATTGACCTTAGGACGGCAGGGTTTTAACTAGAATGTAAAACAGGGGAATAACATAATGGAAAAAGGGCCCTCAAAATAAAGATTGGATTATAAAGGGGCAAATTTATTAAAAATTTAGGAAAATTTGACTTCTATGTGTGGTACATTTTGCTAGCCAATGCACACAGACAGAGAACTTTTTTTTTTTTATAAGTATACCATCTGCCCTGCCTGGTGTTGCTTAGGCCCATAATAATATTCTTAAATAAACCTGAAATTTGTATCACAGATCCATATAGAGTGGAGGAGGTTGAGATTGTGCAAATTACCAGTGTTTGACTCAGTTGGAAAGTTGCATAAAATTATAGGTTAGGGTTTTGAATTTTTATTTGTCTCTCACTTTAAACTTTTTTGTTCAAAATTGATAAATTCAATTAAATCCAGTTATGTTTTCAATATTAGTTTTATTTAAAATCTTTAGATGAAAAAGTAATTACAAATACATTATAAACTGTAATACTGAAAAAAACAAATTACAGTCAAGGATTAATAATCTGCACACCTATTATCCACAATTTTCTATAATCTGCATTGCTTAGCAAAATAACATATTGTGAATTTTATTATTCTCTTGTTAAAATATATCACAAACTTTGATAAATGATGATAGAAAAAATTTGAATTTTAGTAAGTAATCAGGGAAAAATAATGCAAATTTCATCAAAATTTATCAAATTGCAGAAATGCATAGTGAATTTTACCAGAAGATTACAGAATTACATGGCGAATTTTGCCAATCTGTCACTGAAAAATATTACTAAATTTGACAAATGCTCTCAGAAAAAAATGCAAATTTTGTCAAACAATCATTGAAAATATCGTGAAATGATTGTGCAAAGAAATGCAAATTTCAGCAATTGAGCAGAAAAAAAATTGAGAACGTTGTAACATTATTGCTGGAAAAAAACATGCATTTAGGTAAACAATCAATGAAAAATATGCAAATTTTGTCAAAAGATCATAGAAATACATAACTAATATTGACAAAAGATCTGGGAATCACTGAATTTTATCATAAGGTCGAGGAATCATATAATGAATTTTGTCAAAAGATCGAGGAATTATACAATGAATTTTGTCAAAAAATTAAGGGATCATTACAAATTTTCTACTATTTTTCAATGACAAATCAACAAACTTCGAAAAATAATCATAAAAAAAATTTCCTTTTATCAATCAAGTGGTGCAGGAAAAATGCAAGTTTCACCAATTAATAATAATAATAATTTAAAAAAACTTATTTTCATAATAAATTATAAAAAGAATTTATTATTCTTTAACAATATAACTCATTTAATTAAAGAACTTAAAAAACTACATTTTATGAGGTATTAAGTTATTAGAATTTCATATTTATCTTATATTATACTGAAAACTATATTAAAATGTTCTCCATAAAAAAACAAAATGAATCAGAATCCACACAGTACTCTATAGTCTGTAATATTCTATAATCTGCACAACCTTTGGCCTCTACTTGTGTGAAGTAAAGAACTTAGCCTGTAATGAGATTGCAAGCCAATACTATTAAAGATTTTTTTTTTTTTTAAGTTACTATCCAACAGATTTATTTTCAAATAGAGTAAAGCCTATTTATAATGTAATCATATATATTATAAAGCAGAAGTTCTGAAACTTCCAAACGAGTGTTTTCAAAAACTACCCAATGGATTTTTTTGCCGATTGTATCATTCGATAGGAAATATTTTTCCGAAGGTTTATAATTCAAATTTATAGGGATAACTCTGATTTTTCGTAGTAAATTTTGTATTTTTCGGTTATTTTTGACAAAAGGGTTGCCAGTAGCTGTTTTTGGCAAAAATTATAATTGCTAAAAGAATTAAAATGGCTATATATATTAGAAATATTACAAATATCTTGCAAATAAAAGCAGAAAATAACTACTGATAATATTAATAATAATAAATAAAAACTGCTTAAATGAGGCATAATATTATAAAAATATATTTATCTTGAAAATGAAAAAAATATTTTTAATGCTTGAAAAATAAATTAACGCGAAATATAACAATTGGTTCAATTTTAGGCGACTTATCCCTGGTGTTAGAATAAAAACATGAATTTCAGAAATTGATTAAATGAATTTTGAATGATAGTTATTTCCCTTTTTATTATTTTCTTTCTCTTTTTTATCGAATTTCCGTATAATATAACTTATAGCAGAAAAAAGCAGATCTGATTGTAAAAGACACTGTAAGTTGTGAGTTACTATTCGTTTCTATACCATTTTCATCTTGCTTTTGTTGCCAAAGAATGTGTTTTTAAGCCGAAAATGCACTACTGACTTAATGCCTGACTTAGGTTCTTAATGGTCGCAATAATGTTTTTTTTTCAAGTGAAGATAATTTTTAGAGTATATTTTAATATTCAATCGTAAATTATATAGATATGAGTATAACTCTTTTATTTCTTTTTGCAAATGTTTTCATTGTTAATTAAATTTTTCTTGCGCCATTTCGTCAATTTCACTTACAGGAAAAATTTCAGTTTTAAAATTTAAAAACTGAAGAAGGAAAGATTACCCCATCGATTAAAAATCTACACCGAAATTCCAAGATTAAATGTCAATAATGGATGATCGTAAATGTCACATTCACTTGACATTGAGCATAATATAAATACTTAATTATGTCATCAAGTGATTTTTATTCGACATTTTATTTCTACTTTTATGTATGTTCTGCTAATTTGTTTTTTGTTATTTAAATGAAAATTTATGCTAATCTATATAATCTGGCTAATAGTTTGGCGATTTGTATAATTTGGCGAAATTGGTCAACGGTATAACCAAGTAGTACTGAAGGAAAAATTTTGCAATTCAAAATAAATTTATGCAATTATGCGTTATTACTATAGATAAATTCAACATTTTGAAATGAAAAATTCCCACTGAATAAAATTAACAAGTCTCTTTTAATTGACCATTTCCTCTTCAATATTTCTTCAATCAAACTTTCACTATTCTCTTTCGCGCAGGCTAACAAAAATGTATTTCAAATATTTTATTAGATAAAACGTAAATAACATTTTTCTATTTTTTTTTTAAAATATTTTTAAAATCTAATTCTACCATTATGTGTCTTACTGGACAAAATAGCAGAATTACTTTTAAAAATGGTTTTATCTGTTAATTGTATGTTATTTGTTTATTTGGGTGTTTGAATTTATTTTTGTCCTCAAACAATGCGATTTTATACCAAGAAGGCATAAGCCGTGCGATGTTCACAAATACTAAATTCTCTCGCTCTCTTTTAAATGTGTGAGAGCATTTTCAGGATATTTTTTTTATGTTTAATTGTAAATATATAAACAGCAGTTATAGCAAAAAAAATGCGTATAATGTTTAAATTATAGTATAAATGTCTTCCTCATCCAAACTGTGAAATAATTTAATTGCAACCTTTTAAAGTTTTGGCGCAGATGTCATATACGCACCACATTCGCACGATTGCAACAAAATGGCAATTTTATGCCACACATGGTAAACCGACTATGGTTGTTTATTTATTAATAAACTATTTATTAACTTTCATTTTGTTTTTTAAAACAATATAAATCATTTTGTTCTATAGCTATTAATTGAACTTTTTTATTTATTATTTTTTTTCAAATATTACAAAATAATAAAAAAATATTTATGAACTTGGTAATTAACCATGTTCTCCAAAATGGCGCCAGAAAAAAATTGCACCAATGTGGTGCATACATGACATCTGTGTCAAAGTTTTTTCTTATACATAAGTAGGGAAAATGCAGTATAAATACCGATTAAAGTTTTTTCCAAATGGAAATTTTGTCACGGATTTGGTCATATACTCATCGAGGTATCCCACTGGCGCCAAAATGGCATTATTGGCCTCATATGGTAACCCAGCTATAGTTGTTTATCTGATGAAAAGTTGTTTGTTTACTTTCATTTTTTTTCTTTTTTGAAATGATATTTGTTGTTTTGTTCTACAGTTACTTTTTATTTATTGTTAATTGCTCTTTAAAATAATAGAAAATAATAAAATATACATAAATTTCGTTGATATTCTAAAACGAGGATTTTGCCACATGGTAGTTGCAAGATAATCGTGCTAAACCTATTGCGTATATGATGTCTGTGTAGGAATCTTTTGTGAAATATGAAAAGTGTAAATTGGCTACTACTTGATTATCACGTCAACCAATTTCGCCAAATCGTTCGCCAAATTATACAAATTTATATAATTTTATCTTAAATAACTAAAGAGAAAATGCTTAAATACGAAAGAGCAAATAATTTTGTTTTCATTTTTCAGGAGGAAATTTTGCAATTATAAAGTAATTGTTGGAGTAAGAATTTTAATTTTTATTTTATTTTATTTTATTTTATTTTTTTTTTTTTTATTGTTGGCAACTTGCTGTAACGAAAAATGTTTATTTTTTTTCCTGCTATTGTTTTGTAAGAGCTGGTTTTGTGAAAGCCATGTTAAGATGGTATTCAAATTTTTGAACCCTTCCCAATTACCATCCCCTTGGGCCGATTTTGCTCATATTCAATTCCCCCTGAGATATTAACCATCTCAATGTACTTGACAAGTTTGAAGATGATTCTTGCATAATTGTGCCTTTTATCACACGGACAAAATTTAATATATATATATAAACTTTTTAGGTGGGAATAGCTTTGGGCTCCTGGCTTCACATAATGAAAAGTAGAAGAAATTTTTCAGAAGTTGTACCATGGTAACGACTGTAATATTTAATATTTCTTCAGATAAGGGAAAAATTAAAAACCTGTTGCCATAATGGTCTCATTTCGCTTCCAAATGTGCACTGTTAGTAATAAACTAATATAGTTCTTCTAAATAGCTGGTTTTTGTGCAACGTTTAAGATAATTTAATATCACAATGGTGTCTAAATCGTTTTCAGCAATGAGCAAGGTGCTGCTGGAGGACCAAATTATTTAAAATACAAATTTAAATTCACCAGTTCGTTTCATCCACGGTTGATTTTGAAATATTGACCAGTGCAGCGGGCATAGCCTGCTAGTCATGTAATAAACTGAAAAAAGCAGGTTTCAGCTTGACCCCACCCCCTGTTCCTTAAAAAAATGTAATTATGCTTTGTTCAATTTAAAGAGCCTGCATATAATGAATTTATCACTGGTCATTACGCTTCAGTCTAAGCTGGTTTTATTGTATCTTACTTATGATGTGGGACCCTATATTGGTACAAAACATACTTTTTGTATAGCCAAATGTCTACCCTTTAGGCAGTTTTTTGGCACCATCTAGTGAGTGTTTTTATAAGTGATAGATTTTTTTTTTATTGCTATGGATAAAAATAAAAAAATTTAAATTGTATAAAAAATTACAAATTTTCTTTTAATTAAATACATTGAAACAATGAAATTTATAATATGCAGTATTCTTTTAATATTATTGATTCATATGTGTAGTTTTAGGTTATGTGTAGTTTTTTTTTTCCTTTTGATAATTCGATTATTTTTAAGTTAACAATATTTACTGTATGGATTTATTTACTTATTGCCATACTGATTTACAAATGCAGAACTATTTTTTACTTTAGATACCCTTAAAATAAGAATGAAATCCTTAAAAAAAGCAAAAATGTACTACATCAAATTTCAACTTATTCCGATCGAATTTCAAATTAGAGTCTATTTTTATAGAAAACTAAGACATAAAAGCAATACTCTACAAATTATAAAACAATTTAGTAAATTAAAGCTCTTTATTGAAACATTGATTTTTTTTTTGGGGGGGGGGTGCTGGTTTTATTAGCATAACAAAAGAGATGGTTATTGTTGTCCAAATTCTCTCAAATTTTAATGGATAGTAAATATAACTAAAACAAAGCCTTTTTTAAAATTTCATAAAGAAATATGCATATTTTAGAGGGAAAACATTTAACAGAAATAGAGATAATTTGTACCAAAAATATATAATGAGGTGTAAAGCGATCTGCATTTGATTGGGGTATCTGAAAGGGTTAAAATTCATATTTTTAAAAATCAATTACAACATCAATTTGAAGAAGGTTTTAGCTTCATAAGCATATTTTTGGTTTGTCAGTACCTTTAAAATTGCATCCTGGGAGGTATTGCAATAAAAGAGAAAAATGTTTGAAAACAAAACAAAAAAAGACCCTTTTTGAAAAAAAATTCCAAAAGGATTAACTGCAGTATATTTTTTAATTGATTGCAACATTTGACACATAAGAATATGATCTTTCAGAACATGTCTTCAATTTTTAACTTTACTAAGCATTTTGAACAATGTTAGCTAATCAATAATGATAAAATACCCCCAAAACATTCTTGGGGGTTCTTCATTCTCAACAGATGCATATACATGCCTTCAGTACAGGCATCACAGATACTCCAATCTCCTAACAATCAAGATGGGTTTTTAATAAGAGTAAGTTATAATTGTTAATTAATAACTCAAACAACTATAAGAAATTTAAAATTCTGAGGATCAGGTACATTAGGAGAGGCCTTGGACTATCTTCACAAAAAATTTTAGCCTTATATGTACTATAGATTTCACTAACCATTAAACACACACAGCAGAGTGAAATTTTCTTTTATTGGTATAGATATATTTATTCAGTAGTTATGGATAGCTGACTGAAAATCATCATTAGAATCATTTATACAGTAGACTCCCTCAAATCTGCAAACCAGAAATCTGCAACTCTCTAAAATCCTCACATATTTTATGGATGTAAACAATGAAACTTTCAGTTTGGATATTGGGACAAAATTTGATTTTTTTTACTTTTGTATCAATTCCATGTATTTTTTAATTTGTAATTTTCTTAATAACATTCTATTCATGTTATTTTCATGAAGGAAGAATAAATTTTCTGGGGAAAAATCCAAGATATTGCTAATATCTCTGATAATCACAATCTTCTTACCAAATACATTTATGCATTAATCAAGATTTTTTTGGTAATTCAGCCTGGCTAAACTTGAAAAAATAATCCTTTTTTTTTTAATGATTTTGATGTGAATTAGTTATGTACTTTTATGAGGCAAGTTTTGTTGAATAATTTTGGAAAAATACATTTAATCTTTATGATGAATATTTAATCATGCACTATTGATTATTAACTTGACCTTTGCTATTACTACTTTAATCATTTTAAAAATTATCTAAATTTTTATTATTTTAGTTCATTACTTATTTTAACATTTTATTATATTGTAAGCATTCATTATATTTCAGATTGCATTCAAACTACTGGTTAAAAAATGTAAACAAAGCAGCGACCAGAAATCCACAAAATTCTAAAACCCACACAACCTCTGGTCCCAAGCTTTGCGGATTTGAGAGTCTACTATACTTGCTAATTTTCAATCATTTTATAAAGTGGAAAGCTGTAAAAGCATCATTTTTTAAAATACAATCTGATTTATACATACATATATACAACAATTTTTCTGAAAAGCTTTTTCATAAGACAGATGGATGTGTCTGTTTTACTTGTGAGAAAGATTAAAATTAGCTTAGATAAGCCAAACTGGAGACTATCATCATTCTTCTCTTGAATACATCATTGGATTAATTACATTTTAGCATTATTAATCTGAAGTGCCATACTGACTTTCACCTTTCCCCCCACTTCTTTTGCCATTTTTTCAATACCAAAAGTGTAAGCCAATTTTATTTTTAAGAAGTATTACAGTAGACTCTCTCAAATCTGCACAGCTTGGGACCAGAGGTTGTGTAGATTTTAGAATTTTGTGGATTTCTGGTTATTGCCTTCTTTACACTTTTTTAAACAGTAATTTGAATGTAAATAATGCAATCAAAACTATAATGAATGCTTATAATATACTAAAATATTATAATAAGTAATAAGCTAAAATAATAAAAATTTAGATTATTTTTAAATTAATTAAAATGTTAAAAGCAAAGATCAAGTTAATAATCCATAATTTATTATTAAATATTCATTATAAAGATAAAATGTATTTTCTAAATTATTCAATGAAACTTGCCTCATAAAGGCACATTACTAATCCACATCAAAATCATAAAATAAATTAGTTTATTTCAGGTTTAGTCAGACTTAATAACCAAAATGGCTTGATTAAGACAAATATATTTGGTAAGAAGATTGTGATTATCAATGATTTCAGCAATATCTTGAAATTTTTCAGAAATAAATTTATTCTACCTTCATGAAAAAAACATGAATTCAGTATTTTTAACAAAAATTACAAATTAAATGATATGTGGAATTGATATAAAACTTAAAATGTCAAATTTTGTCACTATATCTGAAAAGAATGTTTCATTGTTTACATTCGTAAATTATGTGTGGATTTTAGAGAGTTGTGGATTTTAGGGTTGCAGATTTGAGGGAGTCTACTGTATATCATTTTTATTTTTTCATGGATATAAAGTTTGAGACTAAGAAATAGAAGAAAAAAAGATTCTTTAAACATACATACATATAAGAATTTCAATAATAACAATTAAATAAATAATCTATAAATGGAGTTTAATGAGAATGTAGATGCTATAGAATAATTTTTGTCAAATGATTTAGATGCAATCTGTCATTCAGTCTTATAATTTACATCTCTGTACCAACAAAATATTGTGTTTTTTTTCTGAAATATACAAAATATTTTGTCTTATCGCAAATTTTTAAATGAATAAATATAATATGTTTATTATTCATTATTCTATACCTAAAAGGTAAAACCAAAAGTCCCCCACTCTGCAAAGGATGATACCAAAAGGGAAAATTTATTAATTGGAATCTAAGACAAGTTATTCTTTATCTTTGGAAAGTAGATATAAATTTATTGAAGGATTGCTACTTTTATTTTAAAGTAGAAAAATCTTCAATAAATAAAAGCATTCAATCATTCATACTGGCCAAATTTTTTAAAGTTTTTGATTTTAAGTGAGGTATTTATATTACTTTTTTATATTGTTTTAGAGTTATATAATTATTTTTTGCAAATCAGTTTTAAAATGAATTTTTTTATATCACAATTTTTGCGATTCACATATTAATAAAATTGCCTCATTAGATATATTATTGTTTTAAGGATTTACGAGAGGCAATTAAAAGTTTGTTATAATGGTTGCCTTATTAACAATATAAAACCATGGAAAAGTGAACAAAATTCTTAATTTTTTTCTTTGTTTTATGTTTTCTTTATTTTTATGTTATATTAATGACATATTTACATCTTACATTTGTAACATGATAAATTACATTGAAAGCAGTAAAGAAGAAAAAACACCAGCACACAATAGGATTGAATGCTTGTGTGAATCAAAGCATTATAAAAATATGTATCCCTTATTGTGAATTTTTAAAATGCACTTTTTTCCTTCTCATTTTTTAGTGGTGCACTTTGTTATATTGAGGCTAGTGTTTCACTTTGAATTCTTCACATACCAGAAAATTTTCAGAAAATGAGAGCACAAATTACCATAATATCCTTTCTTTGTTAAAAGAAAAAGTAAGTCATATTAACTTTTCTTTATAATAATCACAAGTTTATATTATCCAAAAATTTCAATATTTATATACAAACTGATTTAATTACTTTTTCACAAGGTCCAAAATGACATCTTTGTGTGCATCTGTGAAGTTCACACTCTAGAAGCTTGTTACAAGTATCACCACATGGCATAACAGTTTCAGTACAAGGTAGTGACACAACTTTCTTTGAACATGGACAAGTTCTTGGTCCAGAATTTGGACAATCAGGACAAGGTCCTTCATGACACACAATTTCACACAAATGATTTCCACACTGAAGAGGTTTTTTACAAACTTTATTGCACTGCCATTTAGGATTTTCACAAGGTTGTAATCTGATTTCATTTCCACACAAACATTTTTGTTTCCTCTGTTTCTTACAAGGTGAACAAGAATCTATAACAAAAGACAAAATATGTAACACAGGATAAATGATTTCATTATCTAAAATACTTGTTATTTTAATTTTTGATATTTCATAGAAAATGTGGTGCAAAAATATATCCCCCCCCCCCACCCCAATCTATTTCCGAATCTACTGAAACTAAAATTATAAAAAAATCAGAGGTAGCAGATGTTTAAACTAGCTGTAAAACTAAGCAATTACCTTAGGTCACATAGTTTTTGAGAAAAGCACATTTTTCCGTTATAAACAAATTTTGATTTGCAGTTATTCATAGTGTTCACATTTCTTTTGAAAAGGGGCAGGGCACATTTACTGAAAAGGGCACTTTTTTGTCAAGAAAAAGGGCACTTTTTTATCAAGCAAAAGAACAGTTTTTGATAAAAGCAGTCATGAATTCAGGGGGTGGCCCGGGGGAACATAACCTCCGGAGCTATCAAATGTCTCTCACTGGAAAATTTGACGTTTTGCATTTTCAATGGTAAAAAATATAATTTCTCTCTTGGAACTCTGTTGTATCCACCCCCACCCCAAGCCACAGAAGTCCCTCCCGGAGAATAGTGTCTGAATTTAACACTGGAAAGGAGACTTTTAAATCAACACATTCTATGCATTCAGCTGCATTATTTTCAGTGCAGTATCAAAGTGAACTGGAATTGTGCTATATTTACCAGATTTCTAGCACCATGGAAAATTTGGACAGTCAGGGAACTTAAAAGTAGTCATGGAAAGTTGGGAAAATTTAGAAATATATAGAGAAAGTTAGGAAATTTAAATTTTTTTCTAAAAAAGTCATGGCTAAGTTTGGGATAAAAAAATTAAAAATGGTACAAAATTCATCAAAATCGCAAAATTTGTCAAATGAAAAAAAAAAAAAAAAAAAAAATTTAAAGAGAGATTAATCACTAATAATGACAAAGTAAATCACTAATATTGACAAAGTATTGCGGAAATAAACAGCAAATCTCTTTGAATGCCCAATTGTCATGGAATTTTTAAAGAACTGGTCAAGGCAATTGTCAAATATTTTTTGCTGGAAACCCTGATTTATGTAAGTCTCATATGAAATAACTTCACTTTCCGAACATCCTACTTAAAATCTTAGCTTGTTTCTAAAAAGTGAATATATTTCTTTTACTAGGACAAACCAAGGTTACAAAAAGGGCAGCTAAAAATAAAAAGCCGAGCCACTGGTTTTTATTGGTTTTAAACCTTTTTTGGCTATAATTAGCTTCTATCTCTTTACTTTTGGCTTTTATATCTTTTTAATTTTACTTTATATCCTTTTAATCATTGCTACAAATTGCACTAAAACCAAAATAAAAATTTAGTAGGATTTCGTCGATCTGAGAAACAAAGAAAAGTTTCATTTAATTTTTTCCAGATCGCAGATGTCGCTAAATCGTCAAAAAATGAAAATATCGCGGTCAAAAGATCGCATAAAACACGCAGTTTTTGTCAAAATATAGCTAAAAACACATGGATTTTCTCAGAAAATTATGAAAAACATCCAAAAATCTTGAAAAACATTCGAATTTTGCGAAAAGATCGTGTAAAACACGCCATGTTTGGGAAAAGATCAAGCAAATAACGCGAATTTTGTCAAAAAATCGCAAAAACACGCCATGTTTGGGTAAAGATTGAGAAAATAAAGTGAATTTTGTCAAAAGATCGCGAAAAAAACAGCAAATTTCGTCAAACATGAAAAGCAGAAGTTTCCGACTAAAAGATCCCAAAAAACACAAATTATTAAAAAGTGGCAAAAAAAAAAAGTGAATTTTGTCAAAAAATTGTTTGTTTCGTGAAAAAGGGACAAAAAATCTAAATAAATAAAATAAATAAATAAATCCGTAAATTTCGTTAAAAGGCCATCAAAAAGCACAAATTTTGTCTGAAGATTGCAAAAAGACGCAAATTTCATGAGAAGATAGTGAAAAATCTGATTTTGCTACTAATTCATGTTTACTACTACAAAGTTAGATTTTTGTTGCAACAAAAATGGTTTTTGCTGCTCCAAAATCTGAGCAGCAAAAAAGTATGCATACAATCCAATTTTGTTTCTACAAAATTGGATTGTACTTTTCTAAAATCAAATTTTCGTTGTTAAACACCAGAGGCCGAGAGGTTCTGATCTCTCAACTGGTAGATGGCAGGTTCTGGGTTCGAACCCCATCGCAGCCGTTGGCCTAACCGTTTGGAGTTTTCCGTGGTTATCTTCGAACCTTTGATTTCCTTGCGTAAATACGGGTTAGGTTCCCTTAGAAAAACCCCCACGGAGGGCATCCAACCCCTATAGGGCCTATATCTCACTTGTAGATAATTAGCAGACATAAAATAAACCAAAAAAAAAAAACAAATTTATTGCTCAAATCCTGTTTTTGCTGCTGCAAAACGTCTTTAGTGTAATTTCATCAATGTCCCCTCCCTACATTTAAAGTTGATCATTTCCAACCAATTAATCATTTTAGGCACATTTTAAATCAATCCATGCACTGCAGACGTATTTTTAAAAAAAGGTTTTCTAACTCTATTTTTTTTTTTTATTCATTTGAGATTGCAACAACCTAAAGCAATAAAAGAAAAAATAAATAAAATAAAAACAGCCTGTGAGCTATGATTCAGCACGTGAATAGTTTAGTTTAGATTGAGTTCTAGTATTTATGGCCTTTATCCTTGCACTGTGCAGAGGAGAGGGGAGAAAATATAGGTCATGCGGTTTCTTACAAATAGACGATTTGAACTAGGCTTTTTTTTTTTTTTTTTTTTTTCAAATTAATTTTGAAATATAATTATGCAATAGAAAGGTTATTTAGGAATAATGCAATAAAAGTTAAGCTAGTTATGCATATTTTCAACACAAACATTTAAATAAAATAAAACTGTAAAAAAAATACTTATTTTAAACATACCTGCTAATCTTTGTATGATTATCTTTCCTTTTTTCTTGCATCTTTCGATAATTTTCTCTTACAGTTCGATGAAGGCATATCTAAATGAAATGTATGTAACAAGCACGTTATCTACGGGGGGGGGGGGGGGGGGATTTTAAAACTGCAAATGCAAATGACGCTTTGGAATCGGGAATACAGAACACAGAAGTAATGGGAAATATTGATATCTTTAATACACAAAGATCTGGGGTTCCTGCACCTTTTCTAGCTTTGCGTAGGGAGGGTCCGATTGTCCGATTATCGTCACCTGTCATGAACAGGTATTCATGGCATGTTAGAATATGGAAATATTGAACAGAATGCATTGGGAATGTTGAAATCTTGAATAAACAATGAATTGGGGCACCTGTTTCGGCTATGCATAGAGTGGGGAGGGTCCGATTATAGTCATCTGTCGTGAACAAGTAATTACAACATTTGAATGATTTGTTTCTCAAGCATGAACATTTTTTTTTTCATAAAGGGAAGGAAAATAAGACATTTTTTCAAGAAATTACGGTATGCAAAGTACATGTTTTGAAAAATGAAGAGGGTGCATTTTTCACTTGTAAAATGGGACAGGGTGCGTATTATATACAAAAGGGCAGCAGGGCACATCAATAATTAAATAAGGGCGGGCAGGGCGCGGCGCCCTTCAAAAAACGCATAATGGGAACACTAGTTATTCAGCAAAAGAATTGAGGAGTGCTGAGATATCTATTGTAACAGAAGGATAAAAGCAATACTGATAATGACTTTTTTTTAAAAAAATCGTTGGTAATTAGCCGAGTTATTAAATCTTAAAGACACAGATGGTTTGGACCTAAATAATGACAATAAAGAGGCAGTTTGGATTTGAGAACATCCTAAATATGAGGTTTTTCCTTCAACTGTTATGTATTTTTAAATTATTTTTGTTATAAGAATTGTTCCTATCTAAAAAGTGTCAATGTGCAAGTTATAGATAATAAGAAGATCTATAATAAATTCATGCAGATTTGATATCTTGTGAATTGACAAACTTATGGATTTTTTTCTACTTCACTCTTCTCCCCTTTTTGTTTTCATTTTTATTTTATATATATTTGCTGAAAGAGTTGATCCTATAAAAAACTTGTCTATATAAAAGTTGTAGATAATATTAAGAAATTTATAATAAATTTAATTGGATTTAATTCCTTGAGAGTTGAAGAAGTTATGAAGTTTTTCCTCCTTAAAACCCTATTTTTTTCGTCCTCAAGCCCATTTTTAATTTTATCAAAATTCTGTCATGGATTAATTTTTGGCCCTTTTTTAGAAGTAATAATAAATTTAAACTGATTTTATAAGTGTTTTCCTCTTTTAATGTATGTAAATTTATTTTGTTTTGTTTATGATTAAATTTCTTATTAAAATATTTAAATATTATACATTTGAAACTCTAGCCCTGTTGATTTTGATACTTAGAATTAAAAGAAATTATACAGGGTGAGTCATAAATATCAAAACAATAGGCTATCTCCTCAAATATTGCCCCTAGACCCATACTTCCAATTGCAAAAATCCATTAAAAAAGGTGAACTTTCTGATAAGATAAGTTGCAACTCCATGGGGGGGTCTAGTAGAAAAAATACGAAAATTAAATTTTTATACAGCCCCCGTAGGGCAAAATTCCCAATTAGGAAATTATTCCTTATCCATTCCTAAATTGAACAAAACAAATTTCATCTTCGTATCTAAAAATCCCACAGAGATATTAAATTCCAAAATCTTCAAAAATTCCTGACTTGCACCACTTTTCCCTGCCTCTAAACTGTGCTTTCTTCACTCAATTTCAACGCTTGTTAGGGAACATTCACAAATTGCAATTTAATAAAAATCAGTTTAAGATAGCGCTTTTCCTTTGAACATAAAATAGCAGCGTATAGTTTTTACGCTAAATTGGTATATCAGACGTCTGCCCGGGTCAAAATATTTAGGTCAGGTCCCAAACCGACCCATAGGGGGAAAAGTTCGGCGTGGCCTGAAAAAATGTCAACATGATAACCCGGACCGGTCTGGAAAATAGTTTAAATCATAGCCCGGTTCAGTCGCAAATTTCTACATAATTTTTTAATTTGGCATGGAAAAAAAATGTTTCATATGGAGGAGTTCTGACATGGAGGCTCTTCATATGGAGGAGGCTATAAAATTCTTTTATAGCTTTTCGTTTTTTTATATTTGTACTTTTTATCATTAAAGAAGTGGCAAAGGCTGTAATATGTTTATTTTATCAATGAATCTCTATTTATATGTAAATGTTTCACTTATATCTTAATATCGTTAATCCATAGATGGAGTTGGAGACTGAAAAATGTTATACACTAAAACTTTTTAAGACTGAATCACATAGGAAAGAAAAAATACGTTATAGACAGATGCTCTCCCTAGAAAATGTAATTGAAGCTTATTTTCTTTTCAGGTACTATTGCATTTATTTTGCATGGATCAACATATTTTCCGTTTAAGACAGAATTCCGTTATAGGCAGATTTTTTTCACTAGTTTTATTGTATTTAATTTTTTTAGCCTTTAAATAATCTATTTAAAAAATGAATTTTAATTTTTTTTTTTTTTTTTTTTTTTTTTTTTTTTTTTTTGTAAAATAAAGATTTTAAAATCTATATGTTTTTCGTAAAAAAATCGATTGAGCCGAATTTTATTTATTTTATGCACGTATTAAGTCAGTCAGAGACAGTGATTTTAATACGGGTTTCTGTCGAGACCGGGTTTGAAAATTTCATCCAGAGTGCACCTAAGTTGAAGGAAGTAGTCCCCTCATTTATGAAAAGTACGCTAGTCCCGGCCTGGCGGGTCTTCAGAAAAAAGTAACATCTCGGTCCTGGCCCTACCTGAGCCCAGAATAGAGATTTTTTAACATCGTCTGGAGGACCATAAAAAGCCTGAAGTTGTCAGAGATAAATTTAAAAAGAAACTTAATCTGCATCTTAGAAAAAGCATTTTTAAAAATAACTGACGGACATTTAAACAATACACTTCGTTTTTCTGCATAATGAATTTTTTATCCTCTATTTCTTGTCTTTAAATTATTAAATGTTAAGAATTTTTAAAAGAAAAAAGAACTTTAAACACGTTATTTTTGATTTTTTAAATTAGTTTTGTTTCGACAAATTTAAAAAAGTGTTTACTTTTGAAAGAATGTTTGCTTTTGAAAATATGATTTTTTTAAAAGTTATATTATTTTTTCAATAAACATTTTTAATAGTTTTAAAATTAATATAAAAAAAAACCTTGGAACAAAACTAAAATCAGATTTTCCTCTTTAATTAAATGGAAAGAAATTGAAATCCGATAAATAATGTTACGAGTTATAACCATTTTTGATTGTCCCATTTAAACCAGTACGAACCACATGAAACTTTTATAAATTGTATGAGAAATTTTAGAATGTGAATTTCTTAGCAAATTATAAGGCTAACCATCACAAAAAAAGAAAAAAAATCAAAATTATAACTCAAGAAATAGATTTTTTACGCGTTTTCTACAACTGTTAAAGTAACATTGTTTTTTGAATTGCGCGCATTTCAATTTGTGTCTAATCCCTTAAAACCTGATGAATTTTTTAAACGGCTGTAACTTTGCGAATTTTGGAGATATGAAGATGCAACTTTTTGTGTCTTATTCAGGACTGAATAAGGAAAGTTTTTCTAATTGGAATTTTTGTCCTACGGGGGCCGTATAAAAATTTAATTTTCGTAACTTTTCAACTAGACCCCCCATGGAGTCGCAATTTATCTTATCAAAAATTTCACATTTTTTTATGAATTTTTGCAATTGGAAGTATGGGTCTAAAGGCAATATTTAAGGAGATAGCCTATTGTTTTGATATTTATGACTCACCCTGTATAGCTTTGTATTTTCTGTAAAGTCATTAACAAATTTATGTCACAGAGTTTAAATATTCATACAGGAAAACTTGGGAGTAAAATCATTATAAATATTTGCTTATTTCAGCTTTGTGCTTATTTTAGCTAACACATATTTTATTCATTGGCATGTTTATTGTATATAAAAAATATTTTAACCTGATTTGATAAGAATTCCTATCTGTTTTTCAAATACTATATCTAGCATTTTTTATACATAGTTGAATCATACTATAATTTAACAATGCATTTTCTTTAGTATTTGATTTATTATTCATATTAAATTATTACATCATTTTTAAGGACCCAGCGAGTTGGACTCATTCCAACCACTTTTAAGAAATAGGTAAAAGGTCACATCCTCACATTGGTAAAAATTTTAAAGAATCCAGGCCAATAGGTTGTTTGAACATGACCATGGTATAAGCCTATTAGTCTCTAAACATTCATTTGGTTTTGATATGATCATGGTAAGCCTACTAATGTCTAAATCTACATATTCATTTAATTTAGAGGTGATCATGGTTCTACTCCATTTAGCTTTTTAAAACAAATTTTGTAAAGGTGATCATGGTTCTGCCTCATTAAGCCTTTAAAGACCCTTTTTTAAAAGACGATTATAGTTGACTCAATTAAGTCTTTAAATAAAGCTTTTTAAGTTTGTTTTTGGATTGGTTAAACTCAAACCAAAAACGCCCCTCTGAAAAGAAAAGGGATTGAAAGACTTTTACAATTTTAGCAAATATGACATCTGTTGATAAAATGCGTGTTTGGGAACTCAACAAAAACACAAAATAAGGTACAATTAATAAGCAAAATTGTCATGTGTTGAGATGAGCTTAAGAATTATGTCATTGTGCTATTTCTTTTGAACCATCAAGATATTATAATACTAATATTACTTTTTTTTTTTTTTTTTTCCTTCAAGTAGTGAAATCTTTTGTAAAGCTTTTGGTACTTGAAAGTAAAATTCATGGCATTCATTCCAACCTCAACTCAATAGGAAAAATGTCCTCAAGATCAGCTAGTATTTTTTTTTTTTCTAAAATCTCCCTTGAGATTTAGGATCTGCTAAAACCATGGATTAAATACAAAAACCTCCCTGAGGTTTAGGATAACACTACTTATATAACAGTAGTCCCTGTAAATAGATTTAATTTATTATGCCCACCTCTGGATTGTCCATTTTTACATTACCTTATCTTTTGATTAACTAATTTAATATTTTTGCATATTTCACGTTCTTGCAATCAAATTTCAATAACTTAATGATTACATATTTTGAAAATGTGAATCAATGCTTTTCAATATTATTTTTCTTATTTTCACATTTTGATTACATTGAATATTTTGTGCATAAAAAATATTTTTTATCCAATTATATCATATACCAGAATAAAATAATTTAGTATTATATTTAAAAAATTGTAATTTATTATAAAATGTGGAAAATTTGTGTTACAAAATCTAACTAAACAAAAGCACAAAAGACCGTTCAGACAACTTTAGGAAGTAAAACATATTGATCTGCAGACTTTTATAAAAACATATGAACACAAGACTGTAAAAGTTATTTTATTACTATGTTTTTCCCCATGTATTTTTGTGTTATCATTGTTTTCAGCTTTTCCTTATATTTTGTGTCACTATTATATATTCAAGTTTTTCTATGTAAAGTTCGATCAGGTTGTCTTGAGAGCCTTTACTTTTCCAGCAGCAAAATTCAGTCTCAATGTTCTAACAACCTTAATTTTAAATTTAACTTACACAATAAATGTATTAACCTAAAAATATAAATAAAATCTCAATCTTAACTAATTTTATATTCTCAAATTTCCGAGCAAGTCTTCCCAGCTTTGCAGGCAAAAATCTGTTGGACCTCAACTTGGAGGGAAGGGGATATGAAATAATAAAATAAATTATCTATCATAAGCATTGTAATGTTTGTGAAATCAATTTAATAAAATAGAAAATGATGGTCATTTTTTTTAAAGATAAATATTTACAACCATAAATAACAATGAACTATGACAACTTATGACAATTATTGGATCCATAAAATCAAACTAGAGTTAAAATATACATTAAACTAGCAGTCTTCGCTATGCTACGCTAGTCGGTTTCTCTAAAGGAATCTTGAATCAAACGAAATATATCTAGTAAAGACTAAGAAAAAACTTAATATTTAATCACACATTCATAATTGTTGTCTTATTCATATAATTTTACATTAACTTGTTCAAAGTCGATGTTGATGACAAAATAGCTCTAAAATGATTGACGTACCTATGCTTAATTATTTTTTAGTAGGTGTGTTATCTTGAATTTCTGTTTCTACCTAAACCTGCTTCTGCAAAATATTTTAAAAGTGTGACCATTCCATTAAGCTCGTTTTGGCTGGAAATTCTAAAATAGATAAATTACATGTTTAAGTTTATTTTAGTGGATTAGATAACTTCAAATTCATATCTCTATCTAAACCTGCTACTGAAGTACGGTTGAGTGGCTTAAATTTTCGTACCTCTTTTTAATCCTGTTAGCCGGGGGAGAATTTCTAAAATCACTGAAATAAATGTTTGATAATTTCTTAATGTTTGTTATCTTTAATTTCACGCTTCTACCTTGTGCTGCGTGGATATGGCTAATGATGAGCTATTCTCAAAATTTTGCCATTCAAAAAAATCGGCATCGTAAAATCCACAATCAATACAAACATTGATAATTTCTGAGAATCTACAAACAAGACGTCCTACAATCAATCATTAAAATAGCTGTTTTTACATGCTTAATGCTTATGAAGGATTTTAGTAAATACATGCAGCAAAATGTCCAAAATAATAATAATAATCATTAAAGACACCTGGTGGTATAAACAGGAAGTAAATTGATGGTAAATGGGATCAACATTTTTTATTAATTTTGATACATCATTGAGATCAGCTCAATAGTTTTTCCATTAATGAAAAAGTTTCTGATGGAATACGATAACTGAATCCTGAAGAGTGGAAAATTGGGGGAAAGGGTACAGGAAGAGTATAACATGAATAAGAGTGGTCACAGAGCTATCCAACAATATATCTCATAGAGTGAATTTTGAAGTATCCTGCCTCGTGGGGGGCAAAGGTGCTGGAGGTATATAATTTGAAATAATGGTTACAGAGCTTTTCAATGCAGGCATGAAAGTGGGAAATGAGAAAAATGGTGGAAATTTTTCCCATGTATACAAAAGGCATGAAACTCTTATAATTTCAGAGTCATTTTAACAGAGAATAAAATTAAATGTAACTGCACGTATGAGGGCTTTTTAACTTAGAAAGTTTTAATAATGCTAAAGGAGTAAAGCCAATTTGATCAACTTATGCGAGGTACAGGCATTAATTTTCCAAAACATATATTATTCTGAATAGTTCCGTTGTTAAATCCCCCTCCCCTTTAAAAAAAATTTCCCTGAATTGATCTTTGCTTCAGAAACACATCTCAAAAAAGGTATCACAGAAATTACCAAAAAGTGTTGTATAAATAGTACAAAATATTCTACTCCAAAAAGAAACTCCTTTCACTTTGAATTTTCAAAGTCTAAAAATGATTTCAAACTTGAAAGACATTTAGAACAACTTCATTTACAATAGTTTCAGATGCTTGTGTGTAGAAGCTCACTTTTCAGTTTATGCATCTTTTCTGCAACAATTCAAGTACAAACTCCAAGGGTTCGAGTAGATAAAATGTCTAATTATTACATTTTTGACCTGCCCTCACTTTCAATTATCCTTCCAAAATTTTCTTTGCATTTTTGCACCAATCCAAAGAATGTCCAAAATTACTTTTAAAAAGATGGAATTCCTCCTTTAGGAGGAACTCTCATGCTTGTCAAGGATATATCATATGAAGGATGTAGGCCAAATTAAAAAAAATTGCCCCCTAGAGTCCCAACTATCATGCTCCCTCCCGGTATAAATCTTTTCCCTCTCTTTGAAATTTTCATATATTATAAACAATATTTATCAGAGGGCCCTATAAAAAAAGAAAAAATAGTTCTGTAGTGATAAAACACTACAATTTCAAAAAGAATCAAAAACTTTCCCAGGTGAGAGGAAAATTTTGGTGTGAAAAGAAAGGTTCATAATATGAAAGAGTGGTCCGAGGACTTTCCAATGATATGTCACATGACACGTCCAAAAGAAGTTTGGAATATTTCGATCCCCACTTTACCCCCTCAGGGGTAGAAATTTAAAGAAAATGCTGAAACTTGTCTTTAATTATTTTTTAATAGATTTATTTTTTGCTGTTTCACACTTCTACTTAAAACGACTGCTAAGATGTGCCAAATATTCTAAATTGCTCAACCTCTCTTTTTAAACTCTCACAGAGGCAATTTCTAAAATTGCTGAAATACGTGTTTAGTTATTTTTTTTAGTAAATTTATTTTCTGGAATTTCATGCTGATACTTTAAAAGACTTCTGAGATATAGGAAGATGTTAAAGAATTTTTGACCCCCTGTTTCCTCCCCTTAGGGAAGTGAGTGTCAAAAATCCTGTCTTAGTGCACGCTTACATCATAAGAAGTATATTTTTCCTAATTTTCAAATGTCTATGTTCAATAGTTTGGGCTGTGCATTGATTACCAGTCAAGCAGAACAAACTATTTTATATATGTATAGATGAGTCACATAAATTGTAATTAGATTTCCCTTAGCTGGCATTAACTAAAACATAAATAATCATTTTGTTACAACATAAATAATCAATGTCAAGGATGGCATTTAACTTTTAGTGTGCAATCAAAATGTGTAGCCTTAGAAAACACATCATTAAAAATTTTATTAACCAATAATGTTAAAGTTTCCACCCAAATCGACATTTTCTCTCTCTACTTGAAAATATCCTAAATTCTTGAAAAGAATTCTTGTGTTCTTCTGAAGAGCTCAGTTTTTAGAGACTTGAGCTTACTCTATTACTTGCAAATATAATTTGTGTTGATATTTCAAACACCTTCACTTCTAGGATAATCTCAAGCATAATTACATGTTTGACTACATTTTAAATAAAAAGATCAAGTGGAAAAAAAAAATCTGATTTTGTAGAAATTTAATAATGCAATAAAAGTAAATTCTGATTTTTTTTTCATTATAATTGGAAGCAAATGATTTTAAAACAAAAATTTTCTCTGTGCTTAAGAGATTACTTGTGCACAATTAACCTCTTTGCTCCAAAATTAATATCAATGAAAAAGGACATACTTTAGCATATAAAGTTGATTTGAAAGAACATTTTTCTATATTTGCTCTTTTAGTATATATAATTCATGTGTAATAAATTTTACTAAAAGCTAAATTAGCAAGCTTTTTTAATGTTAAATACATTATTTTCTACAGCTGAAACTGCCAGGGCCTGACTAGCAACTTTCTATGCCTAGGGCACTTCCAATTTATAATTTCCCCTTAAATTGATTGATTTGCTGATACTAATATTCACATATTACATACTTATTTAAAGAGTGTCAACTCAGAAAATTAAGTTTTCTGGAAAATTGAAAAACAGTTCTGGGAATAAAAGTAAAAATTTTTATCTATTATTTAGTGAAATGTACTTTTAAACATATATTAAGATAATTTTTGTCATTTCATTGTATTAATATCTTATATATCCCTTTTTTTATAATTATGACTTTTCTAACAGAAATTTAGATGAAATTATTAAACATTTTGTGCCTAAAACATGGACCCCAGGTGCCCATGCAATAATCAGGTGCTAGTGCAACAGTCTAGAAACTAGAGCCACACCGAGTACTCGATAAATACTCGGTACTCGGCTAATTTGCCGAGTACTCTGTACTCGGCCAATACAGAGTAGTTGTAAGAATTTCATTTTTTAAGCATATGAATTTATAACTGATCTGTAAAATGTTATTCGAATATCAATGTATAATATATGTAGCAATTCACAAAACGATTTACTCTGTATTTGACAATATGTCTGCAAAATATAGAAAAAGTTTAGAACATAAACTCTCATAAAATTTCACATTTATACAAATAAAAATACTTTTTTGATATATAGCAAAATTGAAAAGACTATTATTTTGGATAAAGAAACTGAAAATACAATAAATGCAATAAAAAATTAATAATTAAGCTTATTATATTTCAAATCATGGTGCAAAAACACCAAACGTTCTACATTATCAGTAGACAGAGCATTTCTTTTACTACTATAAATTTGGCCTGCCTCTGAAAATATACGTTCAGAATAAACAAATGTTGAAGGTGCACATGAGAGTTTTTTGCAAGGTTGCACATAATCGGAAAAGTTTTTTTTTTTTCCCACCATGCAAATGGAGTGTCAGTTTTACATAAATCTTATGTTAAGAAAGCCTGTATCTCTTTTAGTACGAATTCTTCATGCACACATTTTAAACTAGCACTAGTGCCACTATCTTTTTGTTCATTCGCAATTTCCTCAAAACATTGCCAGAAAATAGATGAACTTTTTGCTGGTATTTTCTCTTTTGGTTTATCTACATTAGCATTCTCATGATGTATTTTTTTGTTTCTTTGATGGATTTTCAAGTTCTAGATCATCTACACTCATCAATTCTAGAGCTTGCTTTTTAAGGCATTCTAAATTCACACATTTATAATTTTCATTGAAAAGGGTTAGTTTTTTACTGAGTTATTTAAAAAATAATAAATTTAAAATAATTTAATCTGTACACATTAAAAATGAAAAACTGCAAAGCCAATACATTTTTTTTAATCAAAAGAAAATAAGGTACAGACAGTTACAAAATAAATATAAAATGTTTTGCATTATTCAATGAATTGTTACCATAACCAATAAACATTTTTATTTTTGATAGACAGATTTCAATGGTCAGAATAAATTGGAGGGTTAAAGAATGTTTTAATTTTATATTGGTTAATAATTGTACTTGCTATGTACCTATTCTCCTTTTTTATTAGTTTTGAACTGTCAAAAATTATCTTTAAACGGTGCCCAAATAAATTTCAAATTTAATGAGTTAATTTATATATACTATGTATGTATATTATATATATGTACACAAGTATATTTATATACATGTACACCTAAGCTCACATTATGTGCACATCCGTGTTTTATTTTCTTATTATACAACTACTCGGTACTCGGTAGAGTAGTCAGTGGCTGAGTACTCGGTACTTAGCTACTCGGCCAAAGTACTACTTGGTACACCACTACTAGAAACTGCCAAAAGAGTTGTCGATAAATGCATAAAATTAATTATCTCTGTAAACTAAAGCAAACTAAAACTCTGAAAACTAAATTATTTCTGTAAATCTGTTCAACAAAGTGATCATGCTATAACACTTAAATTATTTTAAATACAAACAGATTGGTAAATTCATACAAGTAGCAATTTTTCTATCTTAGCAAAAATATGTCCAGACTAGGACTCAAACCCAGAACCTTAAACTACAATTGCTGAAAATTAGTATTAAAAGAAGGAGTACAAGCTGAAAAAAATTGAATTTAATCTGACTGATATTATAGAAATTATACTTCATACTTTTTAAGTATGTATGTATCAATTTAGTTAAATAAAATTCAATATATAGGAAGAGAGGATGAGGGCAGAAGATCACAGACACAAGTGATATCATTTGCTATTGTTATTAGATATTTAAAATTTTCTCACAACTATCAGAAACTTCAAATCTAAATTATACTGAAAATCAAACAATTAAAATTTTTATGGAAAAAAGTTGCATAATTTGATGGTACCTATTGCTTGTTTTTTAATGCATGGCAAAAAGAAAATACTCAACAGGCAATTTATAAAGGTATATATATATGTACAATCATTATTGTAAGAACTTTTCCAGAATAATCTAATCAGTTGTAGTAATGGGGTGGGGGGAGCGAAGGCAAAAAAGCTAAAACAAAAGCCTAAGAAATCTTCAAAAGTTTTAAAATTGTAAATCAGCACCTGATTTATCCATAGTTAAGATTTTAAGAAAAAAAAGTTATTGTAGAAAATGAAGGCATGATAATTCAATTTCATATCAAACATGTTTTTACAATTATACTCAGGTAGTTTTTATGTATATACATCATCAATTTAGATGAACAAAATTCAATGGATAACAAGAAAAACTCATATAAGTATACAGATGAGAAAAACTTTAGTATATTAGAAAGAAAAATTAAATAATGAATCAATATTACTAATTTTATGCAACAACATGCATACATACTTACTTTCATGGCAAATGTCTTCACAAACATGAAGTTGACATGGTAATAATTTTGCACATCTTTTCCCACAAGACCATTCTTTGTCGCTACATCTTCTAGATACAGGTTTGCTTTTTGAACAACAACAAGTTACTGTAACTGTTTTGGGACAGGGTGGACAAGGACCTAGAATTAAAAAATAATAATAAGAAGAAGAATCTAAAAAGATTTGACAAACTAGTCAAAACTTAAGCTTCCTTCAGGCAACCAGAAAAGTTTGAAATGATAAAAATTGACTAAAGTTTGGTTGTGGATTAAGAATTCTGCAATTAACTTAAAACTATTATTTATTTTTGCATTTATTCATTTATATTTAATACAAATAAAAGAATATTTGTTAATTACAAAAAACATGCATAAAACATAAAAAAAATATTTAATATTATATGATAAAATTAATATTGTAAAATTTATTTTATCCTGGTTTTGAAGTTCATGATCATATATTTAAGTAATTATTCCTTTTTTTATAATATTTATTACACTGTCTTCCAATTATATTTTAAAACAAACAAACCACAAAAAATATAAAAAGTTTAAAATACAAAAAATTATCATTTTTGTTATAATTTTTTATAATTTGTCTTTTCGGCATAGTTTGCAGAGAATTACCTTTATTTAAAAAAAAAAGAAAAGAAATATAAATTCATTAATATCTTCAAAACCACTGAAAAATAGTATTTTAAGATATTTAAGTTTTACATTCTTAAGTACCATTGGTCTGTGTGGTTTAAAGTTTATGGCTCATCATTTTAGAAATTTTGCTATTAGACCAACTTTATGATTTTAAAGATTCAAACATTAAATAATAACCTTTTTTTTAATCAATTCAAACATTTTTTGTCTTTATTAAGTATTAAAAATTTTATCTATAAAAGACAAAATACAATCACTCTCTTGAAAGTATACATATTTCACCCCTACACATATCACAAATTATTTGTTTATGTGTAGGGGTTATAAATTGTTAGTATGTGTTATAAATTAAATTTCAGAAGTTTTGGACATTCCAGAAATCAAATTTTAGAATTTTGGGGGTCAATTCACAAGTTATACACAATTTTTTCATACACACAAGCTATACATTATAATTTTTTTTTTTTTTTTTAATATATATATATATATATATATATATATATATATATATATATATATATATATATATATATATATATATATATATATATATATTCTTGGAATCAATCTTTTACAGCATTTGCATTTATCCATATAAACATGGTTTAAATAAAGGTTACATAATTTACCTTTATTTTTTAAATATAAATGTTTTTAAATAAATTTAAAAAAAAAAAAAAAAAGAAACAAAAATTTTGTTACCTGACAGAGAAAAATTTCAAGATTTATATAAAAGTGTGAAATTTTGCGACCATCCAGCTAATTATGCAATTTTTTCCCACAACTGTCAAAATTTGCAAAAATAAAATTAGCATTTTTTTTTTTTTTTTTTTTTTTTTGGTAATGATTGATAGATGAAATTTATGATTTTTTGCTATGACTTATTGATAAAACAAATAATTTTTATAAACAATTAACAAAATGTTCTATATTTTTCCAGGACTAAATGACAAAGTTTTCAATCTTTTTCTAATGCTTAATTCATGAAATCTACATGATTTTTTAGCAACCAATCAACTAAGTTCATTATTTTCTTTACATGAAAAAAAAAAAAAAAGAAAAACAGATTTTTTTTTAATACAGCTTCCTAATTTCAGGAATTTTTTTGTACATATGATTGGCAAAATTTACATTTTTTTTTCCCTGCAACAGACTAGAGAATTTTACAAATTTTCCAAGAATGACCAAGAATGAAAATTCAAGGTTTTTTTTAATAATCAGACAATTTTTTTCGCTATTAATTCCAAAATATTGATTTTAGGAATCAGCATAAAATAAATTATTTGCAAAAACAGTCAAACATTAAAAAATACATTCATAGAATTTTGCTAAAAAACATATCAACATACACTGGGAAATGACTACAACTCTTTTACATGCATCTGAACAGAAAGCATATTTGCCAACATGTCACACATGAAAACCTTACTCATTTTACAATGCATAACATGGGCAAATGTAGTGAAGAATGTAATATTTTATAACATTTTCTATACTATATATATATGAGGAGCCCAGAAGTAGAGGTCTGCACGGGCCCGAGCTTGACCCTTGGTTCGTACCCGGCCCAGCGGAATCATTTCGAATTTTCTAACGGGCTGGGCCGGCAGATTTAGAATAGCTTTTTCAACGGGCCGGGCCAGGCCGACAAACAACATAAACGGACCGGGCCGGCAAAAAATTGAACGGGCCAGACAGGCCGGGCCGATAAAAAAAAATTTTTGAGCCTGCTGGCCCGTTCTGAAGATTTGGGCAGAAACGATAAAATATGAGCCATTTTCAACGAAAATGGTTTTAACGAGAATAAGTATAAATGTGACCATACTAGTTTGACAGCATCAATATAAAAATTCACAGTGTATCGGCATCGGAGAATTACATTATGTGTAACCCGTTTTAATATTTTTTTTAGCTGACTCACGCCGGTCCGAGATCACGCTTGCATAATTTTTCTACATATAGACTGGCCAGACCAGTACTAGACTTAATTATTGGCAGAAAACATGACTTGCAAAATTATTAACAGCGATAAAGAACTTTTGTTAGCTTAGTCTTTGGATATATACTTCTTGATCTTGATTATTTTAAAATTAATTTCCCAATAATGCGAAAGTTTAATACATTTTCTGATTAATTTAAAAGTGTAAAAGTGATAAGCCTAACTATTGAAGGGATTTGGAATCGAATAGCATTTTTCATTTTTGGTAAATAAAATACTTGTATAACCTTGTTGAGATATAATAGTTTCTCAAATGATTGCAGGTTTTTCTCCCTTCCCTTGCTATTGCATCCGGAAATTCTATACAAAACGCTAATTATAACAATATTTTATTTGTTTGCAGTATTCTTAAATTGCTTGTATCAAAAAATGGATAACGCCATTCGATTATACAGTTTCTGAATAAAGATATCTGCTAATCTTATGCATTTCTGAGAAAAAAAAAATGAATTGAGAAATGCATCAGAAAGGAGCTTCTTTGAATTTAAGAATGAATTTGCATTGAAATCTATAATAAAATGATATAGAAATATATTTATAAATCTTCTTTTATTAAACAACTTCAAAATTAACAATGTTTTTAGCTTTCTTTTTTTCTTTTATTCTAAGCCGTATTAATTTTTTAATGAATCTTTATCCGAATGTTGAAAGCCTAAGAATCTAAGTAATCATTAATGTTGTTAATGTGTATTTGCCGTAAAATATACTGTAAAACCATTCCATAGATATGTATGCAGTATTCTTTAAAAGAATCTTAGTTATATGATAAAAATCTTAATTTTTTAGAAATCGTAGAAATTGTAACGGGCCAAAACGGGCCAGGCCGGGCCCGGGCCTGGAAATTCCAGCCCATGCAGACCTCTACTCAGAAGCCAAGGGGTATAAGTGACAAAATTGAAAAAAAGAGTTAAGTGCACAGACTATCTGGAAATAAGTCTATTTATTTGTAGGTAAGAAGTTATGCATGATTTTTTAATTATATGCTGCGGTTAAGGGGTCAGTTACTTAACCTCTTTCCCAAAACTGTGAAACACTTGGAGGCCAAAGGGTATAAGTACACTTGTATACGATAACGTCTACAGCAGAAGCTTGACCAACGACATACAAGGTCATTTGCTTTTCTATGCATTAAATAAATGCATTTTAACTGTTAACATGTAAGAAAATCATGTATTAAGCGTAGATTATGAAACACTTTCTAACACTCTCTGAAATCTTTAAAAATCTTGGCTATTTAAGGTAATAGAGTGTTACTGCCCATAGCCAAATGTGTATTCTAATAATTTTGAACAGCCCTATGTTTTATCTGTCGGTTGATATATACTTATACTGCATAATGGGGAAATTTAGTTTAGCAAGAAAATACATGAGTTTGAAATTTCTCTTTCAACAGTTTATACTAATAGATGGAAACACACTTGTATACTTTTGTTTATCCTGTAGTTTACCTTGAACCTTTATTATACACCAGTATTTAGCTAAAATTCAGTTCAAATTAAAACACTCTTAAGAGTACTGAAATCACATTTCCAGAAATTATCATCCATATATGACCATGTGTAAAATTTTGTGCATGATCCTGTGTATGATTTTATTTATATTTTACAAGCATTTCTTAGTAAACTGAATGCAGTTCAGCACAGAAATATGACTTATTTAAAAGAAATCTTTAAGTAAATTACGCTCATATTCAGTAACATTTATGAAATCTTTTGTATAGCCCTGTATATGAACTATAGCATGAATATTAATATGTATAAATTTAGTGAAACTTAAAAGCGCAAATCATAATTAAAAAGGCATTTCGTCCATCCATCAATCATCATCTATAATATACAGTACTTCGGGTAGAATATGCTATTTGAAATGTTTTTTGTGTCCCTGTAAATACTGTATACTTTGTATTACGTGCAAAATAATTTATACAAAGCCTCAGCAATGTATATCAATTTTATTATACATGAAAACTGTAATATAATTAAAATATGTTGTAAAAATTCCCTCTTTATCATTAGGTAATGTAAATCTTTTGTGTAGCCCTGTAAATAAAAAATATCCATTCTTTTCACCTCATATTTTACAGAATGTTTATTTTAAGGGAATTTGTAAATGCATATAAATTTTAATGTGTTTGACAGGTTGTAACATCTTCAAAATTTATTTGAAACGATTTTTCCCATAACCCGTAATGTAATGGAAAACTTTTGATTGTCCCTGTAAATAAACTGACCATGTTAGAAACTTCATTTGCAATAGGTTTGTGTTGAGGCAAACATGAATAATTCCCCAAAATTTCAGGGCAATCCGAATATATTTATGAGAGTTAGGGTGCAGACAGATGGGCAGACAAACTAAAATCATATTAACATATCAACTTTGTTGAAAAGTGTTAAAAAATAGAAAATTTCAATGTTTCAAAATTTATAATAAAATTTTAAAACTTATATTAGAACAAAAATTTTTCCTTTCATTCATTTATATAAACATCGTTGATACTTTCTTTCGTAAATTCATTTTTTATTTCATAATTTTTCTTTTTTTAGAATTTATATTAAAACAGAATTTCGTCCTTTCATTTATTTGTATCAACATTGTTCTTAATTTTTTCATAAATACAATTTTTTATTTCATAATTTTTCATTTCATGTGCTCATTCAGCACATGTACCCTTTAACTTTCAAGCTCTTTTCATTACTGCTTGGAAGCCAAAGGGTACAAGTGCCGAATGATGTTAAACATTGCTTAGTTATAAATAAAAAGAAAAATTGTATTCCTCTTTTTTTAAAACACTTATTGAAACAAGAGTTCAAAGATCATTAAGATATAAGCAAAAGTTTCATATCTCAATTCATTGAATTACAATTGATGTTTAACTTTGAACTCAATTTACTCGAAATCTAAAATTTGTCACTTGTACCCTTTGGCTTCTGGGGTCCTCATATATATATATATATTTTTTTTTACAAAAAACCATGAGATTGCACAAGAAATTTTTTTGTGGTTTCGTACTTTGGGAACATGTTTTTGAAAACCTGTCCTGCATGATCTGCAATAGATAGGGGCAGATTGTTTTCTAAAATGAACTTTAAAAAAAGCACTCTGCATTTTTGACTGCATTCCTGAGATCTTCAAAATGTAAGAAATCAACAAATTTTATAGGCAATTTTTTTTTAGAGGAAATCTGATTAATTTTTCTTTTAAATTTAAGATGGTTCTTTATGTTCACTTTTACCTCCATGAACAATTTTAAAATCTGCATTTCATATGGTGTAGTGAGCATAAAGTTCTTTTCGAGATTCCATTACACATGAAAATTCTCTCATATATGCTTCTTTTAAAAGCTTGATTATATTGCTTCGGTTTAGAATTTTTCATTTGGTGACAGCAATGGAAAATACTAACTGAAATTTAAATTGTACAGAATGATCGAAGTAAGCAAACAAACATGAAAAAAAGTTTGAAACACATGAGTGCATTCATACTAACTACCAATTTGATCTCTCTGTTTCACTGAATAAAAGAAAAAAAATCTGAAATGCACAGCACATTTTTTAAAAGATTATAGCAGAAGCAGAGGGAGGGAGCAGGGATCTCCTTCTGGCCTAAATATGCATTTTTCATGCAGCCCTTTGATAAAATTTGCATTTTTTTTTTAAACAATTCTTCTATGAAATTCACCTTTTTCAGCATTTTTTTCTGTGATTCTTTAACAAAACTTGCACTTTTTTTGCAATACTTTAATGAAATTACTATTTTTCTGTGATCTTAACAAAATTACTGTTTATTCTGCGATCTTTTAGAGAAATTCATATTTTTCTACAATCTGTTGATGAAATTAGCATTTTACCATGATCATTTGACAAAATTAATGCTTTCTCTACAATCCTTTAACAAGCTTTACATTTTTTCCAGATCCTTTGACAAAATTCACATTTTTTTCCCAGATCCTTTGACAAAATTCATGCGATCCTTTGATAAAATTCACCTTTTTTTCATGATCTTTTAACAAAATTCACATTTTTTTCATAATCTTTTGACAAATTTTTTTTTTTGTAATCCTTTGACTAAATTCACTTTTTTTCATGATATTTTAACAATTCACTTTTTTTTGTGATCTTTTGACAAAAGTAACTTTCTTTTTTGTAGTCCTTTGACAAAATTCACATTTTTTTCTCTCGATCTTTAGATGAAATTTTTGGGTATTTTTCTAATCCTTTGACAAAATTTGCATTTTTTCTGTAATCTTTTGATGAAAATAGCATTTTCCCATGATCTTTTGCAATAGTTTTTTCTATGCTCTAAACACTACAATCATGCTGTTCATACAACCATACTTAGAACAAAATCAGTATGTTGTAAGGCCAAACTGTACAAGTTGGCAACTATAAAAATGGTAGCTTCACATGAATCCAAATAAAAATTATCATTAAAACTTTAAAATTCAAAAATAAGACATACCTGGATGGCACAATAAAGAGCATGTATGAGAACAATTTGGCTTGAGAAATTTATCACATGTCTTTCCACATGAATGCGGGACAGTCCATATATCAAACTTTGGGTTTTCTTCTTTTTCACAAAAGCAAAAATATCGTTGAGGTTGTTCAGAAGGAGCATATTCACCACGACACTTTGGACTAGAAATATTTAAAAAGCAAATGAAAAATAATCTTCAAAATTATTTCATAACTTTTATAAAAATAATATATATTTATATACTAGCTGCTCTGCTCAGACAAACAATGCTCGCAAATTCCCATTCAGACACAACAAGATTCTAAAAGCATGCTAATTTCATTGCCTTTAAAAATATTAGAAATGAATTATATTAAAAAAAAAAAAAAAAAAAAAAAAAAAAAACAGGGACAATTGCATTGTAAATGGGTTTCTATTAATTTCTCTTTGAAATTTTAAGGCTCAATAAGCTGCCATTAATACATCCAATGGTTGTTTCGTGTTTCATTAAATGACATCAGTCAAACACTTAAAAATAAGCTAATATAAAATGAATTAAGTAAACAAAGTTTGACTCCTGGTATTTTTTAACAAAGTTAGTTTTTAAAAAGGTTGTCACACAAGCATTTTAAAAGTATCGTTTTACATCTGATCAAATTTTCACCGAAGTTTTCTTTCACTTTTTAACATTCCATGGATGTTACTCTGAAAATAATAAAAAAGAGCAAATTACATGTAAAGTAAAAATTAAAAGTAAACTAAAATAAATGTGCATCGGTTAAACAGTCTGAAATGTGATGAGATTTCATTATGCATGAAAAGTTATAGTAAAATTCTTTAGCTCCACAGTATATTTTATATCAATTATAGTAACCTAGCAACAGATGCATTGAGCTTTGTGAGTTTATTTCACATCATTTTAAGCCAATTGAGAGAGACCAACAATAGATTACATGATTATACCAAGAACAAATAGCAAAAGCTTGTTAAATTTTTTCACAACTGTTTGAAGAACATTGCCATTTTATTTTGCAACCATCTGATGAAAATCGCTGTTTTATTTTGCAGTCATTTGATGAATATCACAATTTTATTTTGCGATCATTAAACAAAAATCGCTGTTTTATTTCACGATCATTTAACATAAATCATCGCCTTTTATTTCATAATCGTTTGACAAAAATTGTCGTTTTATTTCATGATCATTTAATGAAGATAGTCTTTATTTCACAATCATTAGATGAAAATCTCCATTTTATTTCGTGATCATTTGATGAAAAATCACTGTTTTATTACACGATTATTTGACAAAAATCAATGCTTTATCTCATGATCATTCGAGGAAAATCTATGTTTTATTTCATGATCATTTGATGAAAACCTCCATTTTATTTTGCAATCGTTTAACCAAAACTGCTGTTTTATTTCCCAATTGTTTGAAGAAAATCTCTGGTTTCTTTCATGATCATATGACAAAATTGCAAATTCTTAAAAATTAAAAAAAGCAAAAATTTGCCATTTGGCGGAAAACTAACATTCACATGAATATACTTTTGTTTATAGAAAGGAAATATTTGTGGTGACTAAGAATTGGCAACATTAATTAGAAAGATCTGCTGGAAATATGAAATAGTACTTGCATAAAAATTTTTAATTTAAATATCACATAATTTATCATATTTCCTAATTTTAAAACTAAAGCATATTAATGTATTTATTAATTTAAAGAAAGCCTTCAATTTGTCAAGTTTACAAATTTATACTTGAAATTGTCTGAAAATATAACTTATTTTAACAGCAATATGAATTTTAAGGAATTATGATAGTATATAAATATTTTGACCATTTTTTCCACCAGTTTTGTGATTTCTTGTATCTGTTTAATATGAATAAAAATTATTATAAAAAATATGAAGTTATCAAAGTGAAGAATTCCCATAAATTCAGTATTAAATAAAGTTATGTTGTAGCATTGTATGTATATAATACATAGTTTTTATAAAATATTCAGTAAGAAACATTGTAGAGGAAATTAATAATTTAGATAAATCTTAATAAAAAATTTTATGAAAAAATTTTGTATAATGTAAATATTTCTTTATAATATAACTAAAGTGTTATAAAATAAAATAAAGTTGTATTATTGAAGAATAATGGCATTAGTTAAAGTAAAGGCATCACATTGACTCTTAACTACAACACAACAGTATTGCAACTGAGTAAAAATAAGCTTGGAAATAAATATGTTAAATAAACTATATATGATAAAATAGTACAGTCTGTTACAAAATTATAAGACCAATCAAAATTTCCGCTTTTTTCAACAAATAAATTATTTGTTTGAATTTAAAAGTAGTTGTATGAAAAGAAATAACTCCAGAATGTTTATTTAGCCCAGGATAAAAAAGTTTGAATAATTTGTTTTATGCCAAACGATTTTACACAAATCCGCTGTTTCATAAATATAAGACCACTCTCATATTATTAATAAAGCAAACGATTTTCTTTTTAACTCTCAGTTTAACTGTAACCTAAACACACTGTAAAATTTAAAAAGTAGAATTAAATGCAAAAAATCGGAATTGTATCTGATTCTTTAAATTTATTAGTAAAATTCCTTGTCGGAGTGAGTCGTCTGAAATCAGAAGTGAGAAGAGTGTGGTTTTATAAAGGTAAAGGAAAGTCTGAATGTGAAATAAGTAATATTCTTAATATTTCTAAATCTGCTATTTATAATGTTTTAATTAAAACAGAATTGTATGGAACACATAAACGATCTGGTCGTAAAAAGATGTTATCAATTTGTGATAATAGACGAATTGTCAAACTGGCAACAAAAAAATATCAGTCAACTCATAAAATAGCACAACTGATAACTAAAAAGGATTAAATGCTATTGTGTGGCAAAGCTTGAAATATAATGCCAGTGTTATTTGTCGCAAATTAAACAGTAAACCACTATTACTAGAATCTCACAAAAAGACTCGTCTTAAGTGGTCAAAGAATGTCTTGTTCTAGAACTCTGCATGGAGAAATATATTGTTTTCAGAGGAGAAAAAATTCAATCTTGATGAGCCTGATGGCAATAATTACTACTGCCATGATTTAAAGCAAAAATCTCGCGAGTTCTTCAGTCATCAGATAGGAGGTGGCTCTGTTATGGTTTGGGAGGCATTTTCATATGCAGGAAATTGGATCTCCAAAAAGTTGAAGGAAAAATTAACTTGGACAGTTACCAACAAATGCTGTTTGGAAACCTAATACCCTTCAGATCACTTTTAGGAGGTGCAAAATGGATATTTCAACAAGATAATGCTCCCAATAATTCATTGAAATCAACAAAAGAGTGGCTTTAAAGAGAAAAGATTGATGTTTTACTTTGGCCAAGTCGAATTCCTGACCTAAACCCCATGGAAAAAGTGTGGGGTTAGTTGTCTCGCCAGGTGTATCAAAATAACAAACAATATCTTCAACATATGAATTAGAAATGGTCATTATGGCGAAATGGGACAATATTCTTGAATCGTTCCTTAAAAAAATAATTAACTCTTTGCCAAATCGTGTGTTTGAAGTTTTTCAGAGAAATGGTGGTGCAACATCTTACTAAAAATTTCAGAAAATTGCTTTTTCCACAGATGGTCCTATAATTTTGTAATAGCTCTTTTTGACACTTTTTTGTTATATTGATGTTTTATTTTTTTAAATTAATTTCATTTGTGTAAGTTGCTGCATTTTACTAAAAACTTGATGTAGTAATGTAGAGCATTCTTTATTTTGATTGAAATATTTCTTTAATTGCCTAAATAGCAAAATAAATTGTGGTCTTACAATTTTGTAACAGACTATAATTGCTGATAACTTATATGAAGGTTCTCTTTTTCTCTTTCTTCCAATTCTTTAAAGCTTTTACTTCACTTTTAACAAACTGAATCCCCAAAAGGTTAAAATGCACTATATTTTTTATCTGTTAGAGAAAACAAATTAAATTGCAAAATTGTTCTCATAAAGTAAAAAATAAGATTACATTGATAAAATAATTCTCCCTTTCATTTTCAAAGAACTAAAATTTTAAATGATTCTTCTACAAAATATCAAAGAAAGTTTGTTCTTTAGCTGCAACAAGATCATAACAAAAAACTGTATGCTGGTGTCTTACAGATTAAATTGACTACAGAAGACACTTGTTAATTCAAACTTTCCTATAATTTGAACTAATCCAAAGGCCCCCCATAGCTTGCATTGGAATTAGTGTTAAAAATATCTCATTAATTCAAACTAATTTTTACAACTTTTGTTAATTTGAATAAAAGTTTGACAGAAAAAATTCTTTTTCATTTAATGGAGGAAATGCATGCTTTATTTATTATTTTGTGTCATAATCATCTGTAATTTTTGTTTTATGGGTGTGTGTGCAAATAAGCACATACCTTTATCTAAGAAAAGCTCTACTTCAATGGTTCCGTATTACTAGATCTCAAAACTTTCTGATAAATGAGCCCTTTGAGAAGATGAAGGCTGACAAATTGGCAAGTCAAATGGATATTGAAGGTTTTAAATACAGTGACTAATGGCTTTCTTGATTTAATTCATGGCACAATATTTCTTATTAAATAGTATGTGGTCAAAGCTCTGATGTAAGTGAAGAGGTACACACTAATTTTGGAAAGAAACTCAGAGCTTCTATTTACTTACCTGTTGAAAGGTATTTTTAACAGACTTCCAAAAAGGAGAAAAGGTTATCAATTTGACGCGTATGTATTTTTTTTTTTTTTTTTTATGTATGTTCACCGATTACTCCGAAACTATCCAACCAATTAACTTGATTTTGCAGTTAAATGAGAGAGCTTGCTCTCGAATTGGTACCACTTCCGTTTCAAAGAAATATGTTAAGTACTTTTTTAGTAATTAGGCAAAAACTAATAAAATTAGTGATTTCTCGCAAATCAGTAGTAATATGGATGTCGAATAAAATTACCGATGCCAGGATGGCCGAGCGGTCTAAGGCGCTTGATTTAAGATTTGGTTTTCGAAAGGCAATGTGGGTTTGAACCCCACTCCTGACGTACGTGTATACAATAATCTTTTCCGTATTATAATTTTTAAATATATATTTAACAAGTTAAATACTAATTATGCTATTAGGAATATTTTGTATTTAACCGTTACCACAGAGTATCAGAGATTTTTTATTAATTCAAAATTTTATCAGTGAAAGAGTACTCAAAAAGAGAATAGACTTGCGAAAAGTAACATGACATTGAATAAGTTCTCTGAAGAGAATGAAGTCTGGACAGCCGAGTGGTCTAAGGCATCAGATTTAATCCCTGGTTTTGAAAGAGAGTGTCTGTTCGAACCTCACTCCTGAAATATGCGTACAGTATACAAAAAAATTTTCCGCATTACATATTTTTTTAAGTGACTTCAAAAAAGGAGAGGATGTTATCAATTTGGCGCGAATGTATTTTTTTTCTATGTATGTTCACCGATTACTCCGAAACTATCCAACCGATTAATTTGTTTTTTGTGTTAAATGAAAGAGGCTACTCTTCCATTGTTACTACTTCCATTTCATTGAAATTGGTTCAGTACTTTTTTACTAATTAAGTAAAAACTAATAAAATTAGTGATTTCTTGCAAACTAAAAGTAACATGGATGATGACTAAGCTCGCCGAATGGAGTGCTGCCAGATGGGTGAGCGGTGTAAGATAGCAGATTTGATTTCTGGTTCTTGAAAGAGATTGTGGGTTCGAACCCCACTCCTGACATACGTGTATGGTTTACAGTGATTTTTCCCGTATTATAATTTTTATTAACTGACTTCAAAAAATCGTTAACTTTTAACTAAAAAGACAAAAGTAAACTTTTCTACCAAAAATTGAATCGACTTCAAAAGCTACTGCAAAGTGAAAAATAATTTTTTTACAGAATAGTATTAAGAAATTAAATTAAGAGCGTAGTATTTATCATGCATATTACTATATTTATGTAGATTAATTTGATTTTTTGAAGTCGGTGCCAGCCAAGCCAAGTTCAAAATTAATTATCCAATGCAAATCGTAAACGAATAAAGTTAAATTTTTAACTAAATATTAAATCATAAAACACTCGTAGATACTTGGATGCGTGTCTATTGGAAAATTACATGTAACTTGGCTTGGCTGGCACCGACTTCAAAAAATCAAATTAATCTACATAAATATAATAATACGCATGATAAATACTATGCACTTAATTTAATTTCTTAATACTATTCTGTAAAAAAATTATTTTTCACTTTGCAGTAGCTTTTGAAGTCAGTTCAATTTTTGGTAGAAAAGTTTATTAATGTAGATGAAACTGCACTTTTTAATAAGCTATTATAAAACAAAACGTTACATTTTAAAGGAGAAAATTGGGTAGGAGATAAAAGCAGTAAACAGAGGATTACAGTTTTAGTTTGTGTAATATGGATAGAAGCAAAAAGCTTAAATTATACTAGTCGGGGGGGGGGGGGAAATCTTGGAAAAGAAATGGGTGAATTTTGTCAATTTAACCTTCCTGATTCTAAATATCTCATCTAAATTGCTTCATCACATAACTTTTTTAATAGAGACAGCTTTTAAATAATACAAATTACAGTATCAAATAAGAAATTAATGTATTTGTCAACAATGCTACAAAACAATAGAAGCATGAAAAGGATTTTCCTTTTGTAACCTGAGTTTTAAAAAAATACATAAAATCTATCATGGAAAATGTAATTTCATTCATATTTTCTTTTTGTATATCTTTTGGTCGTTTCTGTATAAATGTCCAGTATCAATCTACTAACATATTTTTACCCCACTTTCCACTGTAACTCTTTTCTATTTCAGCTATATCCTGGTGGAACTTTTATCTACATTCATCAGAAAATACTTCCGTATAAAGGAAAATGTTCAAGTGAGAGAGCAGAAAATGCAGTTTTTAAGACATATTGCATCCCAATACTTTAAATGAAGAGAGCAAATACTCAACAATTTCTTCATAATTTTGACACTTTCTGTTTCCTAAAAAATTTTACATATATTTCCAAAAGCATCCCATGCTATTTTCTCGAAAACATTCAATTTATTTTTCAAAATAGGATAAAAAAATAGTCGTTTTATTTAATGTCCAACAAAAGTATATAATTTTATTTTGGTCTCTCTCAAAGTTTTTTATGAAGATATGGTAAATACATTTTTGTTTGGTGTACAACATTGTGTGTACCAGTAATATTTTTTTTTTTCTTGTAGTACACATTTATATCATGTATATTTGAGAAGGCAGCTATTATTGTTATGCAAATATAATAATCATCTAAGAGACTCTGAAGTTCATGCTGTACCATTGGAACGGCAAAAAGCAATTAATTATGCGTACCTTTTAACCAACCATTGAGTGCTGTTACAATAGTTACAAGACTTTGATGTCACATTTTATCATAGATCTTACAGCCAAAATAAAGTTTGTGAGTTCTTTGTATAACTTGTGACAATAATGACTTCTTTTGATCTTTAAATGTCACCTCGCTGTTTTTATAACAAAATATATTTGGGTTATTTTTATAAAAACACAAGGATTTTCAGTTAATAAAAGTTATGCACAAAATAGATAATGCATTTAATTAACTGTGTGGTAATGTAAATCAAGTCTAATTGCTCTATTTTGGTTCTTGTCATTGTGCAAACATCAGTTAACACTTCCAAAGTACTTCTATCTTTTAAAGTCTTATCATTCCTAAAATACTTTTATTTAAAAAAAAGTTTTTCTCTTGTTAAAATAAAATTTAAATTTAAAATAGTTTTTTAGCTCACAGGCTATCATAGCCTGAGAGCTTATGTGCCCGCCCGTTCTGTATGTATGTGCGTAACGCGATAACTCATGATAAAAATATCCGATCCTCTTAAAATTTTGTATGTAGGTATATCCTGACAAGGCGCTTCCCTGATTAGTTTTTGAAGTTCATTCGATATGTATAAGAGGGGGAACGGGGGGCTCATGTCCCCCGTTAGTTGATATAAATGGGATTTTCATGCAGAATTAAGTTTTCAAAATTTAGATTAGGATCATTCTGATGAGGCGATTCCGTGACTGTTATTAGGTGTTCATTGAATAAGTATAAATAGGGGGAACAGGGGTTCTAATCCCCCCACCCGTTAGTTGATATAAATGGGATTTTCATGCAGAATTAAGTTTTCGTTCAAAATTTAGATTAGGATCATTCTGATGAGGCGATTCCGTGACTGTTATTAGGTGTTCATTGAATAAGTATAAATAGGGGGAACAGGGGTTCTAATGCCCCCCCCCCCCCCGTTAGTTGATATAAATGGGATTTTCATGCAGAATTAAGTTTTCGTTCAAAATTTAGATTAGGATCATTCTGATGAGGCGATTCCGTGACTGTTATTAGGTGTTCATTAAATAAGTATAAATAGGGGGAACAGGGGATCTAATCCCCCCCCCCCAGTTGATATAAATGGGATTTTCATGCAGAATTAAGTTTTCGTTCAAAATTTAGATTAGGATCATTCTGATGAGGCGATTCCGTGGCTGTTATTAGGTGTTCATTGAATAAGTATAAATAGGGGGAACAGGGGTTCTAATGCCCCCCCCCCCCCGTTAGTTGATATAAATGGGATTTTCAAGCAGAATTAAGTTTTCGTTCAAAATTTAGATTAGGATCATTCTGATGAGGCGATTCCGTGGCTGTTATTAGGTGTTCATTGAATAAGTATAAATAGGGGGAACAGGGGTTCTAATCCCCCCCCCCCGTTAGTTGATATAAATGAGATTTTCATGCAGAACTAAGTTTTCGTTCAAAATTTAGATTAGGATCATTCTGATGAGGCGATTCTGTGACTGTTATTAGGCGTTCATTAAATAAGTATAAATAGGGGGAACAGGGGTTCTAATGCCCCCCCCCCCCGTTAGTTGATATAAATGGGATTTTCATGCAGAATTAAGTTTTCGTTCAAAATTTAGATTAGGATCATTCTGATGAGGCGATTCCGTGGCTGTTATTAGGTGTTCATTGAATAAGTATAAATAGGGGGAACAGGGGTTCTAATCCCCCCCCCCCCCCGTTAGTTGATATAAATGGGATTTTCATGCAGAACTAAGTTTTCGTTCAAAATTTAGATTAGGATCATTCTGATGAGGCGATTCCGTGACTGCTATTAGGTGTTCATTGAATAAGTAAAAATAGGGGCAACAGGGGTTCTAATGCCTCCCCCCCCTCTTAATTTATATAAATAGGTTTTTCAAGCAGAATTTTCAGATTTCGTTCAAATCTCTGAATAGTTTTGGAAGTTTAATGGTTAAGTATAAAAGAAGGGGATAACTCCTTTTAAATTATATAAATGCTAAATGGGTTTTTATTAAGAATTATCTAATTTGCTCTGAATTTTGGATATAGATTTTTTATATGATAAAGCATGTCTTTGATAGTATAGGAGGTTCAATGATTAAGTATAAAAAAGAGGAAAGGGGAGAGCTGTTTCCCCTTCTTAATTTTTTTTTCGAATGGAATTAACCCTTGAAAATATAAGGCTTTAATGTACAATTAGTATTTGTAGCCTGTGAGCTCAATGCCATCAGTTTAACTGGGCAGTATTCTTTTTATTTTAAGTTTTTCTTTAATTAAAATAAATTATACTTTTGACCTTACTTTAAAGCATATCTTTATTCTTCTAAGCCTCCTAAAATAAGTAATTCTTTGAAATGTATTATTATCTTTCAGCTGCTCTATATTTGTCATTCATGCTACTTTGTTTATAAGCTTTTCAAGGTCTGACTTCATTTCCTTTCATTGTCTGATTGTAGTACACACGGCTGTTATGAGATAGCAATAGGTGTCCTATCAGTGACGTCATCTGTCAGAAGTTACATCATTCTGATTCTCTTAATGAAATCCATGAAGTTAAATGGATTTTGAATTACTGTTTAGCTTTAAACTGTTATTTGTGTTAATGATTGGCATATATATAAATTGTGAATTGCTGAGTTATTCAGTTTCGGCTAGTTTTTGAAATGTGTTGGGTATGCTTATCCACAATTTCACTTTTTACAACAGTAATGTAGCATGATCAGTTATGACAGTCATGTTATAGTAGTAGCTAAATAAATGTTTTTCTCTCAGAGTTTGTGTTAAAGCTTTCAGCAAAAAGTTTTTCTGTATTTATCGTCTCAAACTTTAAAATTTACTTTTCACCAACGTTTTTTTAATGTCAACAGTCTGAAGTCCGATCGAGCAAAAGGATGCATCGGTGAAGATGAAGTTAAAAGAGTTTCGTCTTTTTTTTCTCCTGACCAGATGTGTTTTGCTATTGGCATGTTTGTGAAAAATCATTGACTGTTTAGCTGGTGTTCTTAGAGAATGCAGTGAATGAATTAATCAGCAAGTATATTCTGTTTCATGGAGGTATTTTTTCTTTTAAGGCGTAAGATGATCTGGATATGTACTACCATGAGCTTCGGAGCAGTTCATTTGTTTGCTTTACAAATAATGAAGTTTACCAAATATTTCTCATCTGTCACAAAATCGTACAGTATTTGTAGCAGATAAGTGATGTTTTTGTTATAAAGTTAATTGATAAATCTCTTTAAATTTTTATTTATTTTATTATGTTATTTAACTTTTATAAATATTATATTAGTTTTTTAACTTTGTTTCTGTTATCCTTTATATCACCACACATTAATGCGAAAATTTCTATTAAGTTTTTGTGGTAAAAAAAGCCAAAGAGTTGGCAGTTATGATGTACTGTACTTTTGGGAATAAGCGCCACCACACATACAAGTTTAATATTTAAAAATATGCTTAGTGTGGCGCTTCTGAGAGGTGGGGCGGCCGATACAGTGATTTTTTTCTTTTCCCTTGCAGTGGTATTAAAGAAGTCATTCTGCTCCAATTTTTTTCAAAAATTGTGAAAAGACACTCATTAGTACGAAAATTTGAAATATAAAAAATATTGCAAATTTCGACCAATATTCATAAAAAGAAGTTACAATTTGCAGAAAAAATAGCTAGCTTCATCAAAGATCACAGAAAAAGCTAGAATTTTATCAAAGGATCATGTGAAAAAAACATGAACTTTATCAAAGGGTTGCAGAAAAAGTAGCCTAGCTTCATCAAAGGTTGCAGAAAAAGCAAGAATTTTAACAAAGGATTGGGGGGGGGGGGGGGGAATGAGAAACGCAAATTTTATCAGAGAGTTGCAGAAAAATTGCCAATTTCCTGAAAGACCATGGAGAAATGAAAATTTAGATAATTAACTGTTGAACAAAATATGTATTTCATCAAAGGATCACTGAAAAAATGTAACTTTTATTTATGGATCGCAGTAAAAACATGAAATTTGCAAAGGATCCTATGAAAATAAAATATCTCATCTGAAGATTGAAGAATTTCATCAAAGATTTGTGAAAAAAAGAAAAAAAAAACCTCAAACTTCATTAAAGGATTATGGGAAAATGTGTATTTTGTCAAAGGGTCATGGAAAAAAAATGGAATTTTTATATAGAATTTTTTGATTTTGGTTACATGTTTTTTTTTTTTTTTTTGGATATTTTTACTTTCAGAACCAGTTTCAAACATAAAAGTATCAAAAAACGGCAAATTAAATCAAAATAGTATAAAGTGGCTTTTGTAAAGATGGATCTTCACTAGCTAATCACATTTAAAAACGTCTTCCATTATATTAATATTAGCAAGTGCGTGTTTTCATATAAATAACTGATACAGATTGCATTTTCAATTTGAAAGTTCTTCAAGAATGACACATATTTATCTAAATTCCTCAAGATTTTACTCTTTAAAGCTATGGCATTTATTACACCGCATTAAAGGAAGATGTTGAAGAAAAATGAAGTATTGTGGAGAAAAATAACTGTTTTAAATAAATACTATTTTTTTTTCTCTTTAGCTTCATTTTTGATTTAAACTGTTTCTCTTTTGCATAGCAAAATATTTATCAATGAAACCTTTATCGGATTTTCACAATGTCTGAGTTGTCAGAGCTAAATAAATAAACATGTCATGATAATGGGACTTTGTCCAGTGAGTAAGCTTTTTTATGGGTATCTGGAATTTTCTTAAAGCTTATTATATTTCAATAAAAATTTGGTATTCAGCCTAATTTATTATTACTGCCAACTGCTGAAAATTTTAACAAAATCTGTTAGTTAATAATGAAAATAACTTTTTTTTTTTTTTTTTTTTTCACTTTTTATAGTAAGGAAAAGAAGAGTTTTCCTTTAGATTCATTTTCAGTTATTTATTTCTGTTTGTTGCTCGAACATTTTTTTTTAACAATGCAAAACTTTCTGACTTATTCAAGGGGTCTTTTTACTTTTAAGGAATACAATTTGCATGAGTACCTTGTGCATTTGAGTATGAACATTACTCACACTTTTTATTAGAGTGTTCCTTATTTGAATAAACATCATCTTGAATTTAAATATATATAAATCACAACAAAAATTTTAAAAATTGCAAAAAAATTCACAAAAATAAACAAATGTAAAAATTTTAAAATCCCATAACAAAATATTAGGTTAAAAATATTAAATTGGATTCCTATTACAAATATCAAAAATTACCACAAAACACATACAAAATTGCTGATGAATGTGATTAAACTTTATTGAAGAGAGGCCAAAATTTGCTATATTGGGATAAGATATTAATATAGTTATAGAAATAATAATTTTTATTATTAATATTAATGCATTTTATAAATATATATAAAAAAAAAAATCACTACAAATTGCGAAATAATATTTTTTAAATAAAAGGTTTTTGGAAGGGAAGGGAGAGAGATTAAAACAAAATAAGAAAAAGGCTAAAATTCATTTTTTAAAAAAAATCTAAAATTGCAGAGAACATAATTACTGTTCTAGACTAATACTTTAAGCAGGATTTTTGTTTCAAATTTCGAAAAATCGCTGTGAAACAGGAAAAGAAAATGACAGCTCGAATCCAAATTAAATTTTATCTGTTATGTCATGTTATATTTAACTTAGAGGTTTATAAATTTATTTAACATGACATACCTGTGTTTTTATCATCCCCAAGTCAAAACTTAATGTTTTGAAAAGTATGCATGGCGCCATTGCTTCAATCGTCATTCTGAAGTAAATAGAGTGATCCTATCAAGCTAGTTCTACTGTGATTTTGGATCACTGTGAATCGCCGTTCACGGCCTTGCCGCGGTCGATGTTTGACGTCATGGTTTATGAGCCAATATTCAAGAGCAGATTTGTATATAATGAAGAAATATAGCTTTGTTCTTCGCCTTGTTTTTCGTTATGATTGTTTGAAGCACTTTCGTCTTTTTGATAGCAGCTGGTCTGTTTATGCCTGGTCATGACGGCATGTAATGGACCTTATGCACGTGACGTCAGACGCCAGAGCTGGCGGTATGCTAACCTGTTATTCTAGTCACTGCACCGCGGGAATGCCAGTCTGCACAGGTGCAAACATCGCTAGCAGACGACTTCAGCCTTTCTGGATACATTTTAAGGGGAATTAATAAATTTAGAGAATTTTCTTGCAAGCAGAACAACAATTTTGAATTTATATTATCATATATTAAGTATATGCTGCTACAAGAAAAAAATCTTTTCCGGTATTTCTAACAAACAAGCATTAATAATTCACACTCCATAGACTGCTATGCTAAACACCGCCAGTAAATACCGCCAGCAGACGAATTTTAGCCTCGACCTCAGGTTGCGTGCATAAGGTCCATTAGTTAAATATGATGCTGCTTAAGTTTTAAGACTTTAATTATTTATGTTTTTAACCTTTTGTTTTTCGGCATAGTTTGCTGAAATTTTACTGTATATCATGTTTCTTCATTAAAGCTTGTTGTTGTTGAAACTTATGCCTTTTTATTAAGTCTTCCACAATTACATTTCCAATGCATCCAGATTCCACTGTGCAATTTTGATTGAATCTACATCAGTGGGTTATGGGCCCAGGCTCGTAACCCCGAAGATTAAGCTTTTTATTATGGAAATGTGGAAGTGAAGATAATGGTGGTTCCTGTTTTTTCCAAGGACTTTCTGCTTATTGATTGAATAGAATTTTCCTTTAGCTGAAGTTAGTGTTGTTGCATGGAACTTTTGTTTGCCGAAGTTGTTGTTTAGAAATTTTTTTTGCCAAAGTTAGTTTGCTACGTAGAACTGTGTTTGCCGAAATTGCTGTTTAAAATTTTTTTCCCGAAGTTTGTGTTTGCCGTCAATAAAAGAAGGGGGCTGATGGAAAATAATCAGAATATCATCCTGCTGACCGGTGCCAATTGGGAAGTTTGGAAACATGAGGTAAAGGTTCTCCTGCTCCACTACAATGCTTTGGAATGGAATTTATCGAGAAGTCTGAGGAAGTTACGACTGGCACACCTGTAAACAATGATGGTAAAGAAGTTGCTGCTACTGTAACTGATTTGACTTGGAGAGAAAAACAAGATATAAATCTAAGGAAGAATCACGCTTATACGATCATCTACCAATCTTTAATCTTTGAATTCAAGCCCCTGGTTTCAAGTACAACAGATGGTGCAACAGCTTGGAGAATTTTACATGAACATTTTCAGCCCACTACCTGAGCAAGGATAATCCAGCTCCTTGATGTTTTCTTTAATATTAGATATATACCTGGAGAAGATCTAGGACTTTTTTGTGTGCAGAGTAAAACAGGCAGCAGAATGTCTTCGTGAAGTGGGACATGAGTTACAACCGCTGTATCAAGGCTATCAGCTAATCCGGAGTCTACCAGAAGAGTTCCAGGCAACTGTCCAAGCTACTTACCGCTGGAGTGATGCTGAATTTGTACCGGATAAAATCGAGGCTGAATTGTTACTGGAAGAGAACTGGCTGAAGTTGTCCCAGAGAGACCTTGCTAATGTTGCTTTTGCCAGCGAGTCGTCTATGAAATATTCTCCAGGTAAACTTAAATCCAAAGGTTTTGAAAAAAGTAAAAGTAAAATTGGTCCTTGTTATTATGGCCATTTAATTTCTAATTGTAAATTTAAAATGAGTAAATTTAGTAATGAAGTTAATGATAAAAGTAAATTTGATAATTCCAGAACTAATTTTGATAATTATAAAAATAAATTTGATAATTCTAGAAGTAATTTTGATAATGCTAAAAGTAATTTCAATAAATCTAAAAGTTCTAAAACTAATTTTAAAAGTAAAAATAAAAAATTTTCATGGCCTTTGGAAACAAGTAATGCTGAATGTAAACATCTTTTTTAACTGTACTTTTTCTGAACTGGAATGTAGTTTAATCAAAATTTCTCCCGAACTGTGCGAGGCGAATTCATCAGATCTGGGCTTCGGTAATACCCAATGGGTTTTTGACACAGCTGCTACAGCGCATTTTTGTAGCAATCGAAATTTATTTTTCACTTTTGAGCCAGTATCTGACTTGCACATGTCTCTCGCAGTTGGGGAGAAAGAATGTCCGGTTGAAGGTAAAGGAACAGTTCAGTTTTTGATACGCTGTAAAAATGGTAAATTTAATCGTATTATTTTAAAAGACGTTTTATACAATCCTAACTTGAGAAGAAATTTATTGTCTGGTGTTAAATTTGAAAGGTTGGGGATAAATTTTGTGGGTAAAAATGGAAAAGTACATGTTTTTGATAAAGAAGAAAACGAGCTTTTTTTATGCTTTACGTAAAAATGATTTATATTTTTTGAAGCCATCTAAATATGTAACTAAGAGTAATGAAACTAACAATTGGGTCAACTTATCAGCTAATCAAGTAGATAAATTTAATGTAAACGAATTATGGCATGACCGATTTTGTCACATTAACAGTGAATATTTGGTAAACACCGGTAAACTGAATTGTGTTAATGGTCTTCCAGAGCTGTCAAAGTTGACCGATGATTGCATTTCATGTAAATTGGCTAAATCAAAAAGAGTTACTTTAAACCAATAGGTCAAATTCATTCTAATGTCCCTCTCCAGCTGCTGCATATGGACCTTTGTGGCCCTTTACCTGTTTCATCTCATGGAGGAAGTCTGTATTTATCTATTATTGATGACTTTTCTAGAAAAGTAACTGTTTTTGCCCTTAAAAATAAATCTGACACTTTTGAGACTTTTCTGAGATTTCAAAAAAGAGCCGAAAGGTTCTTGGACAAGAAAATAAGTCTCTGTTAGGACAGATGGGGGGGCTAGAGTTTTGTAATGAAGAGTTTGATAAATTTCTAGAAAGTCAGGGTATTTCCCATGAAAGAACGAACCCGTATTCCCCTGAGATGAACAAGTCTGCAGAACGTTTTAATTTAACTGCCCTTGATGGTGTCAAAACTCTTTTAAATTCAAGTGGCTTATCGCAGAAATTTTGGGTTGAAGCCCTGTTATGTTTCACATACGTGTGGAACAGGGTTTGTCATAATGGTTTTAAGAAAACTCCTATGGAGTTGTATTCTGGTAGAAAGCCATCAGTTGCTCATCTAAAGAAATTTGGCTGTTTAGCCTACATAGGTATACCGAAACAGTAAAGGAAAAAGCTCGATAATAGAGCCAAACTTGGAATTATGTGCGGTTATGCACAATTAACTAAAGGTTACCGTATTTGGGTTTTGGATGAGCAACGAATAATTGAAACAATAAATGTAAAATTTGACGAAAGTAAAAGGGGAGTTGACATAATAAATTCAAAACAAAATTTTCGGTCTTTTTCTTGTTTAAATTTCCCAGAAGATGGTGATATCTTTCCTATGATTGATGACCTAATTGAGTCAGAAAGTAGAAGTGATAGCCCATCTAAAACAAAAGTTCAAATCAGTCCTGTATAAACTAGTCAAAATTTAAATGATCCAGATCAAATTCCTAGCAAATCCATTAACTGGGTTAGGTCTGCTGTTCCTAGAAAAAATGAGCCCAGGACTGATATTTACTATGGAATTGAGGGAACTAAAGTTAGATTAAGATGGGTTATTCCATGCCAAATCAACCAGTGACTCAACCTGACCCTTTCCGATTTCAATGAAATTGCTAGGGATCATTCTCTATGATGATATAAATTAGAGCATATTTTTATTTTTTGTTTATCGCTTTAAGTTTTTATACAATTATTTAAATTTTGAAAAATTATTTTTTGACTTGCATAAATATTTTCAGTTTTGAATTTCTCAAGTTCTATCAAACATAGAAAATTTTATGACCACTCATTTCAAAGAGGAGTTTTTAAGGTTTAATTTGATATGCAAGTCGACTATGTATAGTTAAAATAAATAGAATTTAAAATTTTTGAAAATTTTTTAGTTAGTCATTTTTAAAAATTTTGAAAAAAATGTATGTTTGTTGTAATATTATAAGCTTTAAATTCTGAATTTTTTAGAGTGGGATCTCAATGGGATCAGGAGTTATTAAAATAAAAGCAAAAATTACCATAAAAATAGCAATTTAATTCTGTCTATTTTGTTATTTATTTATGATTTGTATGGTAATTTTCAGCTTTTATTTCTTAACTCCTGATCCCATTGAGATCCCACTCTAAAAATTTCAGAATTTAAAGCTTATAATATTACAATAAACATACAATTTTTTCAAAATTTTTAAAAGTGACTATCTAAAAAGTTTTTAAATTTTAAATTGTAAAAAATTTAAAATTTTATTTATTTAAATTATACATAGTCGACTTGCATATAAAATTAAACCTTATAAACTCCTCTTTGAAATGAGTGGTCATAAAATTTTCTATGTTTGATAGAACTTGAGAAATTCAAAATTGAAAATATTTATTGCAAGTCAAAAAAATGATGATTTTTCAAAATTTAAATAATTTTATAAGTATTATTATATTATTATTATTTATTATATTATATTATTATTATTATTATTATAAGTATAATTTTTTATAAAATTTAAATAATTTTATAAAAATTTAAACCGATAAACAAAAAATAAAAATATGCTCTACTTTATATCATCATAGAGAATGATTCCTAGCAGTTTCGTTGAAATCGGAAACGGTCAGGTTGAATATTGAATTTTTTTGGTTGATTTGACATGGAATGACCCAGATCTTTAAATGATACAATTAAATATTGTGTAGACAACAACATAAAATATGATTATGATTTTTTTTATTTTAGTAGACATAATACTCAAACAGGTAAAGTTTCAAATTTTTCAAACTCTGAAGTAAATTTAATTGAAATAAAAATCCCTAAAAACTACAAAGATGCTTTAAAAACACCCAAAGCATCAGAGTGGGAAGAAGCAATGAAACAAGAAATGCAGGTCATGTATGACCGCAAAGTGTGGGATCTTGTTGAACCACCTAAAGATGCTCAAATTTTAGGAAACAGATGGGTTTATTTAATTAAGAAAAATGAAAAAGATGAAATTGTAAGATTTAAAGCGTGCCTTGTTGCACAGGGATTTAGTCAAATAAAAGGTTTAAGTTATGAAGAGGTATTTAGTCCAGTAGTAAGTTTTTCAATTATAAGACTGTTTTTCACAATTTTTGTATGTCTTTTTAAATGGTTAAATGTACAAGTAGATATCAATAATGCTTATTTATATGCAGACTTAGATAAAGTAATTTATATGCAGCAGCCGGAGAGTTTCATTGGTGATGAAAGTAAAGTTTGTAAATTGAATAAATCTTTATATGGCCTCCACCAAAGCGGTAGGCAATGGTTTTTTGAAATAGATGATGTACTTTTAAAATTGAAGTTTTGTAAGCTTAACTGGTGTAACTGTGTTTATGTATATGAAAACAAACTTGTACTATTATTGTATGTAGATGATATAGTAATATTTGGAAAAACAGAAAAGGATTTAGAGCTTGGAATAAACCTGTTAAAGAAATTTTTCAACCTGAAAATTTTAGGAAAAACAAAGAAGCTCTTGGGTATTGAGTTCGAGGAAATAAATGATAAGCTGTATATTCATCAAAGTACTTACATTGAAAAAGTTTGTAGCTTGTATTCAAAATATAATTTTCCTATGAGTGATGTACCAATACCTAAAGGGTTAGTTTTTGTCAAAGATGGACTCTCCTAGTAATCAAACTGAAATGGATGAAATGTCCAAATTTCCTTACAGAAATTTAATAGGTTGTTTAAATTTCATTGCTGGTCGTACTCGACCTGACATTATGTATGCTGTAAATTTGTTATCACAATTCCAAGCAAATCCAGGTATGAAACATTGGCAAAGTTTACTGAGATTACTTGGCTACTTACAATATACTAAAAATTTTAAACTGGAATTATCTAAAGTTAATAATTTAAAATTTTCTTGTTACTCTGACTCAGATTTTGCAGCTAATAGAGATGATCGTATTTCCATAGGAGGTTTTATTTTGTTTTTAGATAAGTCGCCAATTTCCTGGAAAATTTTTAAACAAAAATGTATCAGCCTCTCAACTATGAAAGCTGAGTATGTAACCCTCACTGAAGCTGCAAAAGAATTAATATGGATAAAAAATGTTTTAGAAAATGAAAGTTTGAATTTAAATTTAACAGAAAGTTTATTACTTTGTGATAATCAAGCTGCAATAGCCTTTTTAAATTCCCCAGTAGAAAATCAAAGAACTAAACATATTCATATTAAATATTTGTTTTTAAGAAATTTAGTCTATGATAAAATGTTTAAATTAAAGTATATCTCAAGTAAACTAAATTTAGCCGATCCTTTTACTAAACCTCAGGTCAGAGAGCAGTTAATGAAATTTTGTAGAGAAATTTTTGAAATCTAAATTATATTACATTTTTGGTCACTCTCTTCCTTGCCATGACATTGAGGAGACTGATATATTTTTTTAAATTTAAATATTTTTGTAAGTTAGAATTTTTGGGGGGTAAATGAGATTTATATAATTTTTGGTCACTTTGGTCAGTACTTTGTCGGTGAATTTTCTCCGACATGGTAGTGATTAGACAGACATTTTTTGAATTAAGTATGTATTTTTGAAGTTTAAATATTTCGAAATATTTGTATGTCTGTCTTTTTGAAGTTTTGTAAAGCCTTGGGGATGCTAAAAAGGGGGCTGTTTGTTATGTCATGTTATATTATATTTAACTTAGAGTTTTATAAATTTATTTAACATGACATACCTGTGTTTTTATCATCCCCAAGTCAAAACTTAATGTTTTGAAAAGTACACATGGCGCCATTGCTTCAATCGTCGTTCTGAAGTAAATAGAGTGATCCTATCAAGCTAGTTCTACTGTGATTTTGGATCACTGTGAATCACCGTTCACGGCCTTGCCGCAGTCGATGTTTGATGTCATAGTTTATGAGCCAATGGCGCTTGGTGTACGTGGTTCTTTTGGTATTTTCAGAGGTTTTTCTCTTTGTATAGTGGCAACTTGGACTTTGCAGAAAATATGTAAATACTCAAGAGCAGATTTGTATATAATGAAGAAATACAGCTTTGTTCTTCGCCTTGTTTTTCGTTATGATTGTTTGAAGCACTTTCATCTTTTTGATAGCAGCTGGTCATGACGGCATGTAATTAGTTAAATATGATGCTGCTTAAGTTTTAAGATTTTAATTATTTATGTTTTTAACCTTTTGTTTTTCGGCATAGTTTGCTGAAATTTTGCTGTATATCATGTTTCTTCATTAAAGTTTGCTGTTGTTGAAACTTACGCCTTTTTTTAAAGTCTTCCACAATTACATTTCCAATACATCCAGATTCCACTGTGCAATTTTGATTGAATCTACATCATTATCATAAAAATGTGCAAAATGTTCTATATTTTACTAATAGTTTGAAATTGGATTCATTTTACAAATGTAAAATCGCTGCAAAAATAAAAATGCACTGAATATAATACAATTTTTATCATTTTGATGCATTTTCGTGAGTGCAGCACTTCTGACGAATATTTATTTTATTTTAATGTATTTTTGGATTTGTGGTGCATATTCCAAAAATACAGTAAATTAACTTAAAGAAAGCATTCTGCATGTTTCTCTCAACAGAGGCACTACGTAAATGCACTTTGTGGGTAGAATATGGAGGATCATTTGAGATTGTGCATATGAAGATTCAAGTCATCAGAAGAGGGGGGGGGAATAAATGATTCAAAAGATAATACAAACTTTTTTTAGAAGATAGGTTGTAAAAATAAAGCATGTTAATCCATAAATAAAAGAATAGACTTTTATCAGTAATATTTTAGAGAGGGAATACTATTTTAAATATAATGACAACCCCCAATAAAAAAATATGTATGTGCCCCAAAGGCGGATCCAACCTTCTTTCTTGAGGGGGGGGGGGGTCATGGCTGTTTTTTATTAAGGAAGTGGAGGGGGGTCACTTTTCTTAATAAGCAATTTTTATATTGAAGATTGTCCCCACAATCAAAAATAGCTAAATTTTTTATACTTTTGGGGAGTTTTTTGCATTCGTAACAAAAAAGTTGCATAAATATTCCTAAAAATATAAATATATCATAGAAGGCGGCAGCCTTCAAGTGACGCAGCTTTAAACCTACCATCGTCATAAGGGTAGATGCGGAACTTCATATATACAGCTAACTCAACATCAAAAGAAATCGGAAAAGCTGCCTTCTAATGACTCAGCAAATATTAGTCAGAATGGTCCAATTTTTTTAATGTAGTCTTATATTCCCAGTCTAATCCTATCCTATAATTTTTACATTTCTACGTGCCGTATATTTTTAGATCTCGATAACCATTTTTAAACCGAAATCGATGGTGTTTGTTCCTGATAATGAGATCTAGAAAATGGGCTGGGAGATTTTTTTAAAACTTATATATAATATGAATCTCTTTAAGATAGAGTGAATAAGACTTGCCTTGTTTCTAGGAAAACTCTTGTTTGTTATATATAGGTCTTGGAAAATTGGACTATATTAGCTCGCGGATTACATGTTATTCTATGGGTTAGCAGACAAAGACGCTGCGAAAAGGCTTATGCAGTTATCGTCACAGTTAAAACACCCGCATCGAAGCAATAAATGTTTTTTAAACTACAAAAACATCTTATCATGTGCTTTAAAACATTCAATAAATATATACTAAATCAAATTTCTATTTATATTGCCTTTATTTTTCGTAAGAAGAAAATATTACGTTTCTTACATTGGATATTTTTGCATTTTGTGGAAAAAATATTTTGAATCCTTTTTTAAAATAGGAAAATATTTTTTAATTATACATATTCAATATACTTTCGACTTATAATTTTTTTCTTAAAGTTTACAAACAAAAATTATTTTTAATAATTTTAATAAGATTTTCATGTATTCATATGCCTTTGGATAGTTTTGTTTTGAATCGTAATCGAATTCTCTGGCGGTAAGCTGAAGCTTCCGAAAGCTATGCGCATCATCAAAAATCAATTGTAAACATTGGATTAGAAATATTAAAAAATTAACAAAGCATCCCCAAAAGTAAGTACGAAATCCTTAAATATCGAGTTAGTATCTGATGTAATTATTCCTGACCCAGAGTTGTTTTTATTTACGACAATTTTTTTATCTGTTTACATTATAAATACATGCTTCCTGACGTGTCTATGAAGCGGAATACAAATTAAACAATTTACTATTTTATTTTGAGTTTTCTTAGAAAAAAAAATAAATAAACAAAATTTTTCGTTTTTAATGAAAATCCAGGTTAAATTTAAGGTATGACAAAATGAAAATTGTTCCCAATCACGTGTGTAAAATAATTTATTTGTAAATCGTTTGTATTTAAGTTAACGAAAATTGCCTCAAAATAACATCTTTTTCGAAATATGCAAACCTATAGCTTACTTTTGATTTTACATTCTTTTCAGATTTAAAAAAATTAAGCATCTCAGTATTTAAATTTTTATCAAAATTTTACTTTTTAAAATTTTTGGGAATTTCTAATGTAATTTATACATTTTTCCCCCCTTATATTCAACTCTTATTCTTTCGTTACACATATAAATAACATTAAGAATGTTTTTAATTAAAGTGATAAAGGTTTGAAATTTCAAACTTTGTCCACCAAATTTTCAATCAATCTTGTTTTTATTTATAGTAATACTTTATTATAATCCTTTTCCATTCAAGTACATTTGTGTAATAGAGACCAATTAGCAATGCAATTTTGTTTATCTTTTAAAGAAATTAAACAAAAATTCACATTATTAAAGACAGCACAAGTTAAATAAAAAGTTATGACATTATGGAAATTTGGATATGTTTATAAAATGATATACTTGTTTACAGGGGTGGATCCAGAGGATCATTTTGAAGGGGGGGGGGCGATACCAAGAAACATAGAATCAATATAGTCATAATTTCTGTTCATGAAATACCTCCTTGTACAGTTATTATTAAATGAATGATCAAATGAAATGCTTTTCTGCGATCTTCTGATGAAATAGGCTTTTTTTCTGCGATCTTCTGATGAAATAGGCTTTTTTTCTGCGATCTTTTGACTAAATTCGTGCTCTTTTCGCGACTCTTTGACGGAATTTGCATTTTTTGGCATTTTTGACGAATCTTGCGTTTTTTACCTACGATACTCTGTCAAAATTCAGGTTTTTTTTTCTGCGATCCTTTGACGAAATTGGCTCTTTTCTGAGATACTTTGACAAAATTAGCAATGTTTTGCAACCCTTTGAGAAAAGTAGCTCATTTTTCTGTGACTTTTGACGAAATTGAAGTTTTTTTCCACAACACTGACAAAACTCGCGCTTTTCCAGTGGTCCTATTTCAAAATAAGCGCTTTTTCTGCGACCTTTTGACGAAATTTGCACTTTTTCGCAGTGCTTTGTTAAAATTAGCACTTTTTCAGCAATCTTATTTCGAAGTTGGTGCTTTTTCAGCGATCCTATGTCGAAATTCACACTTCTTCCGCAATTCTTTGCATACCTTTCTTCAAACCCTTTGACAACACTTTTATTAGCACTTTTTTCACGACCTTTTGACGAAATTTGCTCTTTTCTGCTATACTTTGACAAAATTAGCATTTTTTTGCAACCTTTTGAAAAAAGTAGCTAACTTTAGATGAAATTCGAGCTTTTTGCGTGACACTTTGACAAAAAGATGCGCTTTTTCGGCGGTCTTATGTCGAAATATGTGCTTTTCAGCAATCCTACGTCAAAGTTTGCGGGGTTTTTTTTTCGCGATCCTCTGTTAAAATTTGTGTTCTTTTTTCTGACCCTTTGACGTAATTCACGCTTTTTCCGTGATCATTTGATGAAATTTGTGCTTTTTTGTGATACTTTGACAAAATTAGCACCTTTTTCAGCAATCCTATGTCGAAGTTCACAGTTTTTCAACGATCCTATATGTCGAAATTCGCATTTTTTCAGAGTTCCTTTGCCTTCCCTTTTCGCAACCTTTTCAAAAAATTAGTGCTCTTTCCGTGAACTTTTGACGAAATTCGAGTTTTTTATACGACACTTTGACAAAAATCGTGCCTTTTCAGCGATCCTGTGTCGAAGTTCGCGTTTTTTACGCGATCCTCTGATAAAATTCACGTTTTTTATGCGATGCTCTGATAAAATTCGTGTTTTTTCCGCGACCCTTTGATGAAATTCGCACTTTTTCGCTGTACTTTGACAAAATTAGCAGTTTTTTGCAACCCTTTGAAAAAAGTAGCACTCTTTCTTTGAACTTTTGACAAAATTCAAACTTTTTGCGCAACACTTTGACAAAAATCGCGTTTTTTCACTGATACTATGTTGAAGTTCGTGTTTTTTACGCGAACCTCTGTCGAAATTCGCATTTTTTCCGTGACCCTATGAAGAAATTCGTGCTTTTTCGCAAAACTTTGACCAAAATTAGCACTTTTTCAACAATCCTATGTCGAAATTAGTACTTTTTCCGTGATACTTTGCCTCCTCTTTTTCCAACCCTTTAACAAATTTAGCGCTTTTTCCACGACCTTTTGACGAAATTTGCTATTTTTTCGCTATACTTTGACAAAATTAACGTTTTTTTGCAAACATTTGACAAAATTCATGCTTTTTCCTCGATCTTTTGACGAAATTCGAGCTTTTTCCACGACACTTTGACAAAACTCGCGCTTTCACCGATCTTGTGTCAAGATTCGCGTATTTTAATGATCCTTTGTCGAAATCCTTTTTTTTTGCGCATCCTTTGACAAAATTCGTGCTTTTTCCGCGATCTTTTGTAGAAATTCGCTCTTTTTCTGCAACACTGACAAAATTAGCACTTTTTAGCGACATTTTAATGAAATTCGCGTTTTTCTGGAACAATAGAATGTTTCCGACGAAGTTGCAGAAATTCCTTCCGGAAAAAAGTCTGAATTCAACACTAGTTTGGGGGAGGGGTGATCCCCCCCCCCCAACAATTTCCATTTAGTCATACCTTTAATTTAACCTGCATTTTCATTAAAAATGAAAAATTTTGTTTATTTATTTATTTTCTTTTTTTTAAGAAAACTCAAAATAAAATAGTAAATTGTTTAATTTGTATTGCACTCCATAGACATATGTCAGGAAGCATGTATTTATAATGTAAACAGCTGAAAAATTTTCGTAAATAAAAACAACTCTGGGTCGGGAATAATTACATCAGATGCAACCTCGATATTTAGATTTCATACTTACTTTTGGGGATGCTTTATTAATTTTTTAATATTTTTCATCCCATGTTTACAGTTGATTTTGACGTCAGTTTAACTGATCTCTGTGTACATGGTCCATTCTTGAAAAAAGGGTCTATTTCAGTCCTGGCATCATTTAAAAAATTTTGCTTTATTTGTTTGTGATTTTTTTTATTGTTTTGAATATTTAAAGAATAGAGAATCTTTTCATACAATTTACTATTCTATAGCTATTTTATTTTGTGTCTTAATATTAAGTAATACATGGGAAACCTCACCTCCGTGGGTGTCCCCCATTCACATTTAAAAAAATTCTTCGATTAAAAAATGAAATAAATTAAATGTTAAATAATTTTTATTGTTAATTCCTTTTTAAAGGAACCTTAGCTAATTTAAAAATGGGTTTCAATAAATTAAATAATTTTTGCAAATGCATTTTTAAGATATGTTTTTGTTTGTCCCAATTGAAATTCTCAACTCCGTTACTAACAGTTTTAGCTTCAAACATTCATTCATAGAAGGCAGTACTGGTAAATAATTTGTATTAAAACAAAGGAAAAGAACTCTCTTTGTTAGCTCTGTGAAAAAAAAAATTGTCATTTGCTCTCAGTTAAAGCTTATTTTATTCAAATAAATAGAATTTCTTTATTTTGTTTTTTGGGATACTCCACTCCATTACTGCCAATGGAAGGTAAGCAATGCATTATATTTATTTATTTTACATTTGAATTTAAATGTTATCACAACACATACAATCCTGTGTGAATAACATTAGTTTTGATTCAAATATTTACAAACAGTGCATCATTATATGTAATATCCTCACTTCCATTACTTTCACTTCCGTTACCTTTGTTAATCACGGAGGTGAGAAAGTGAAATAAAGGTGAGATTAAATTAAATATAAGTACTTAAAATTAATCAAAATAAAAGTTAATGGTTTACTTAACAATTATTATACTAACATAATATAATAAATATTGATATAGTTTATTTCTATTATTGGACTGATCAATTGTAGCCTAGATTTTTAATTAAGTTGCTATCAACTATTTCATGGCTTTCACTAGCTATGTTTTAATAATTTATCTGTTGATTTTATCAATTCTTTGCTCAAACTAAGCAAAAAAGTGCAAGAAAAATAATAAATATTATAATTAAGAATTTTTTTAGATAATTGATTATAGTTTTAAGATTTATTAGAGAGCAAAATGTAAGAAATATATTTCAAATATTTTTAAATAATTTTCTGTTATGATTCTAATAATGGATATTAAGTGACTAGCATAATTCAAGTGATTTAAAATGTTCGATAAAAGTACATTAGTTTTATTTTGTAAGTTAAGTCACCAAAGAATGGAAAGTTTCATATGAAATGAAAATATTTAATAAATAACAGAGTCCTGATTTTCTTGGAAACTTTTCTATGAAACTCGTATGGTGGACCGGGGTAATTCCTGATCGAAAAACACTAACATCTAAATATCTTTATAATGTTTACAATAGATGTGACCAAATTTAGCATGGTTAATGATTCACCATGTTTCTATTCAATAAAATATAGGCTTTGATTAAAATATTATTTTAAGTTTGCTTAATTAAAAAATTTTGATTCTCGGTAACTACCCTGGGAACATTGTAATTATCAATTACACCAGGGCAATTACCAATCAGGACATTCTTTTGTACAAATGATAGGTACATTGATTAATTTAAAATATATACTGTCAATTTTAATATAAGCCTGATTTAATTAAATGCCTTCATCCATCTGCAATAATTTTATCATTGTGTAATAAAAAATAAAAAAAAGAACGAAAAGTTATGTGTGCAGCATAGAATACAATGCAACTTCCAACATATTCTGAATACTATATTTTCATCTATATACAGTAATTTTTCCACCCAGGGCAAAGAGCAAAACATAACTAACAAGAACAAAGAATCATGCATACTGCATCGATTATGATGCATTTTCCTACACATTCTGAATACTGTAAACTTATTGTCATTCATGTACAAGAATTTTACCATTCTGTGCAAAAAACAAAGCATAATTAACGACAATAAAAATTTTTGCATACAGCATGTTTAGATACTTTTGAATTCATTCTGAATACTTTAAACCTATAATTTTCATCTTTGTACAGTAATCTTCTCACCCTATGCAAACAGCAAAACATAAATAAACTAACAAGAATGAAAAATTACGCATAGATTATGAAACACTTTCCAATACATTTTCAATATTGTAAACCTATCATTTTAATCTATTTGCAGTAATTTTACCAGTCTATATAAAGAACAAATCATAACTAACAAGAAAGAAAAACGTGTGCAACATAGATTATGAAACATTTCCAGCATATTCTGAATATTGTAATGTAGGAATGCACAACCTGTGGCCCGCGATGGGTTAATGTTTGGCCCGCGAACTTCGATACTTTACAATTGGAAAAAATTGCAGTTTCTGTCTTTAAGTCCCAAAAAATCGTATATTTCGTCAATTCAGCACGGGAAAAAATAAAATTTTGTCAGTCACTTAAGAATCGCAAATTTCGTAAATCGGTAAGAAAACATCGCGAATACCATTGATTCGGCCCGGAAAATAGCGAATTTTGTCGATGTGGCTCGGAAAAAGCACAAATTTCGTTCATGAGGTATGGAAAATTTGCGAATGTTGCCCATGAAGCTCGGAAAAAATAGCAAATTTCGCCAATCAGCGACGAAAAAATCGCATATTTCGTTTATAAGGCACGGAAAAAAAGCAATTTTTGCGATGATGCGCAGAAAAAAATCGCGAATTTTATCTTAAAACGTAAAAAAATGAAGATTTCATCAAATTTACTTAAAAATCGCGAATTTCGTTGATTGAACGCGGAAAAATTGCGTATTTCGTCAATTAAAGATGGAAAAATCACGAATTTTGTCTCTCTGACACGGAAGAATCGTGAATTTTATCAATCATGCGAAGAAAAATCGCGAATTTCACCGATCAGTTTTGAAAAAAATTACAAATTTCTTCGATTGGTTTCTTAAAATTCACGAATTTTCCTGATTAGACGCGGAAAGATTGTAATTTTTCTCGATCGGCTTCATAAAAATCCCGAATTTTGTTGATCAAGCGCCTAAAAATCGCGAATTTCATTGATCTGCTTTGTAAAAGTTACGCATTTTGTCGATCGGCATCATAAAAATCGCGATTTTCGTCGATCAACTTCGTAAAAATCGCGAATGTCGCCGATCGGGCTCTTAAAAATCGTGAATTTTGTCATTCGGCTTTGTAAAAATCGCAAATTTTATTGATCAAGCGCGGAAAAAATGTCAGTTTCGGGATCATGCGAAGAAAAACCGCGCATTTCATCGACCATCCGAAGAAAAATCCCAAATATCGTCAATCGACTTCTTAGAAATCGCGAATTTCGTCGATCATCTTTGTAAAAGTCGCGCATTTCGTCGATTGGCTTCGTAAAATTCCCAAATGTCCTCGGATCGGCCCCGTGAAAATCGCGAATTTTACTGATCGACATTGTAAAACTCGCTAATTTTATTGATCAGACGCAGAAAAATTGTGAATTTTCTCGATCAGTTTCGTAAAAATCGTGAATTTTGTCGATCATGCGAAGAAAAATCGGAAACTTCATCGATTGGCCTCGTAAAAATTGCAAATTTTGCCGATCGGTTTGTAAAAATCTCCAACTTTATTGGTCGGGCGCGGAAAAATTGTAAATTTTTGCGATTAGCTTCGTAAAAATCACGAATTTTATTAATCACGTGAAAAAAATCGCAAGTTTCGTCGTTCAGCTTTGTAAAAGTCGCTATTTTTGCCGATCACGCAAAAAAATCGCGAATTTCATTTATCAGCTTTGTAAAAATCGCGCTTTTCGTCGACTGGCTTCGTAAAATTCACGAATTTCGTCGATCGGCTTCGCAAGCATCGCGAATTTCGCCAGTCAGCTTCGTAAAAATCGCGAATTTTGTCGATCGGCTCCGTAAAAATCGCGAATTTTGCCAACCGGCTTCGTAAAAATTGCGGATTTGACCGGTCATGCGAAGAAAAACCGCAAATTTCATCGATCAGCTTTGTAAAAGTTGTGCATTTCGTTGATTGGCTTTGCAAAAATAGCTAATCTTATTGATCAGGGGCAGAAAAATAACGAATTTTCTCGATCGGCTTCATAAAAACCGCAAAGTTTGCCGATCACGCGAATAAAAATCGCGCATTTCGTCGATCAGCTTCATAAAGATCGTGCATTCCGATGATCAGCTTTGTAAAAATCACGAATTTCGTTGATCAGCTTCGTAAAAATTACGAATTTCGTTGATAAGCTTCGTAAAAATTACGAATTTTGTCGATCGAGTTCGTAAAAATCACGAATTTCCTCGATCGGCTTAATAAAAATCGCGAATTTCCATGATCTACTTTGTGGAAATAGCGAATTGTGTAGATCAGGCACGAAAAATTCCATAATTTATTAATCAGCCATGAAAAAATCGGAAACTTTTTTGATCATGTGCGGAAAAATCGCGAATTTTGTAAATCGGGTTTGTAAAAATCACGACTTTTGTCGATCGGCTTTGTAAAAATTTTGAGTTTCGCGATTGGATTTTTAAAAATCGTGAATTTCGTCAATCAGTTTCATAAGAATTGCAAATTTTCTTGATCAGGCGTAGAAAAATCGGAATTTCATTGATATTGATCAGGCTCTTAAAAATTTTGTTGATCGGCTCCTTCTTTTTCCTTCGTTCATAAAGTTCACATTTTTTTTTCAGCACCAGCCACTTACGTTTGTTTTTTCTAGCACTTTTAATAAAAGAAAATTTATCCTGTTATATCTCCTGAATAAAGTTCAAGGAATATTATTACATAATGAAAATAACCCTTGCTATAAATGTTATATATACAAACATAAAAACTGCTGATATACCATTACAAACTGAATTGGATATTTTGATTGAGAAAGCAAACTTAAAAGAATAAATCTTCCCCCCCCCCCCTCCTACTCCCCTCTGAAACCAAATTTTTTATCCGATTATAGGCCACAGATCACCTTCTTGAAATCCAATTCTCTCCATGTTATTGGTGTGGCCCTCGACCACCCAGACATATATTTGCAAGTGGCCCTTCTCTTGAAAAGGTTGTGCACCCCTATTGTAACGCATATAGTCTTAATCAATCTGCAATATTACCAACCTACACATAGGTTGAAACATAATTAACAAGAATCATGCATGCAGCATAGATTATGAAATACTTTCCCGCACATTCTGAATACTGTATCCCTGATCATTTTAATCCATCTGCAGTATATATATCAGCATGTGTAAAGAATAAACATAGTTAACAAGAATGAGAAATGATACATACAGCATAGATTATAAAACCCTTTCTGAGATGTATGAAGCCGTTCAAGTATTACGTAAGCACTAAAGAGGGAGGGGGGGTCCAGAGTCTGCTTATTTTTTCTGACAAGGGGGAGGGGGGGGGGTCACAACAATTCTTACATAAGCATTAAACAATGAAGCAACTGCAGTTCAAATTCAACAAGCAAACAAAGTATGATGGAGAAGAGCATTCTACAGTCCGTTCGAAATTCGCCGTTTATTTTCGATTTTATCCTTTGCTTATCTATCGCAGTCCCATGACCCGCATCACCCACTCCCCCTTTGTCTTCATTGTCATGTGTTAAGTTGTGTGCCAAGTCAAGTACATTGCAAGACTATAAAAACACAGGAACCGGTGTGGCTGGGTTCGGTTGCTAGGGTAACTGGTCAGATGACTTTATTTTAGGTAAGTCTGGTATTTTCTTTTCTCCCATTCAATCGGTCATGGAATTCCGGGAATTTTTGCAGAATTTCTGGAAATTTTTGTCTTTTCGCACCTATTGTCGAACTTCCTTCTCTACAGGTTTTAGAACTTTAGAAAGCAGAAAACCTACTTGGGGTTTTTCTTGTCTCGGATACACAGCACAGATATTTATTGTTCAGTTGCATAGCGAATCTTTAGTGAAAGGGTATTGCTTTTAGTTGCATAGTGAATTTAATCAGATTTAATAATGGATACCAACATTGACAAGTCCTTAATAACTTAAGTAAGTTAAGACTTCTTGTATATCTTGTTTTATTGTTCAGTGTGATAAATAACAATATATTTAAACCTTTTTGTATTCTGTGGTTTGTTTAATGCAATAAGTAACAATATATTAAAACCATTTTATATATTTTGATATCACAATCCCTATATGCCTATATAAATTTGTAAAATTAATAATGTAATTGATTGGTAACTTTTATAAGTCAAGAAGTATTGATGTATAAACTGTCATAAAATCTTACATAAGCAAAAGGGGGGGGGGGGGCTAGCATTTTTTTATATTTTCATACAAGGGGGGGGGGGTACAAAATGACTAAAAATATGCTTACGTAATACTTGAACGGTCCCTATGGTGCTGAATGTACATTACCTTCTTATCTTTTACTAACGTATTTTACTACAGAGTTGTTTTTAACAAAATCAAGTAGTACAGCACACATTAATAAAATATGAAATATCTTTTTTTTTAAGTGGATGGGGGAGGGGTAATTAAAAGTGAATGAATCATGAATATGAATTCTTTGCATTAGTCTTTAATTTTTTGTTTTTATCATTAACCTAAAAAAAGCAATGATATCAATACAAAAAACCCTTAACGGGTTAAAAGCTTGTGACGCAGCACTTTATCTTACATCTCTAAGAATTTTAAATTTGGGACTTAAAACTAATGATATCAAAATTTATGTGACGCTATGCTATTAATATATATATATATTAAAACTTATTCATTAATGCTTTATCATTTACATCTTTCATAATTTCGAAATATGAATCTTAAAAGTTATGATATCAAAATTTAAGTGACGCCTTGATGAGACTTTAAACGATGTTTTAAAATTCCATTTATTTATTTATTATCTAAATACATTTACATATCTAAACAATACTTTTCATTTTCCAATACACTGTTAAATACATCACTTTCACTGAATATATATAATGCACTGAAATGCTTTATTTGAATAAATTGGTTTATCTTTTATGCTACGCTATCCAAAATCAAAAGTAATATTTAAATAAATATTTTTGCGTCATTGTATCTATTTGCATATATTTAACTTAGTTTAGATACAATGGTGCAAAAATATTTATTTAAATGTTACTTTTGATTTTGGATAGCGTAGCATAAAAGATAAACCAATTTATTCAAATAAAGCATTTCAGTGCATTATATATATTCAGTGAAAGTGATGTATTTAACAGTGTATTGGAAAATGAAAAGTATTGTTTAGATATGTAAATGTATTTAGATAATAAATAAATAAATAAATGGAATTTTAAAACATCATTTAAAGTCTCATCAAGGCGTCACATAAATTTTGATATCATAACTTTTAAGATTCATATTTCGAAATTATGAAAGATGTAAATGATAAAGCATTAATGAATAAATTTTAATATATATATATATATATATATATTAATAGCATAGCGTCACATAAATTTTGATATCATTAGTTTTAAGTCCCAAATTTAAAATTCTTAGAGATGTAAGATAAAGTGCTGCGTCACAAGCTTTTAACCCATTAAGGGTTTTTTGTATTGATACATTTTACTCAGATCCCAAGAAATTGAAAATTTTTTCGTTTGTATGTAAAATTAAACAATTATTCAAGATATTGAGCATTTTATGCAATATTTTTGGATTTAACAGTTACAAAAAGTCGTCATGAGAGAGCAATTGGCTGTGACCAATCAAAATCTATGCACTTTATGGAGACTTCGCAAAAGATTCTTTACCTTTATTGAGAAACAGAAAACGTTAATCAATCACATTTTCTCTGAATAAATGCACTTTGTATCTAAGATTAAAAAATACTTCATGGATATGTCAGAAATTATGTACTTTGGGTTTAAGTGCAGCTTTAAAAGAGTCAGAAAGATACTGTTTGTTAAGCAAGGGATAAATTAAAAAAAAGAAAAGAAATTAATATATTTTATTTTTTATATTTCTTTTAAACATTATTATCGTTCAGAGGGGGGTCATGACCCCCGTGACCTCCCCCTTGGATCCGCCACTGACGTGCCCTCAATTTAAAAAAAATGGTACATGATGGAACATTTTTATTATTATATTTGAATTTAGTATCTTCAAATCTGACAGGAAAAATTATTTTTGCAGGGAGGATTTTTAATGCCAATCAGTATTATTAATGATTGGGAAATCCAAAGATCTGCAGTGCTTTTATGAAATTAAAACACTGCCAGTTGATTATGTATCCAATGCAAGGATGACAAAACATCCAGTAGCTGTGTAAAAGGAATATATAAGCCATTTTCAAGACAAAAGCATAAAACTCTTATTTGTATATAATGCAAGGCACTACAATAACCATCCAGAATAGAGTTCCATGCAGAATGAATATTTGCTGTCGAACAAAACTGTGAAGCTACAACCAATAGATCAAAGAACCTTCCAGAATCTTAAAACAAATAATTTTTTCTTTTGATTGTGGTAAAAATTATAACATTACTTTGCTGTTACTTAAAAATAATCTATAAGCCGTATGGAATGCCGTTAAAGAAAGCACAATAAGTAATAGCTTTTGTCATGCTAAATATGCATGCTGAAAAGAACAATCATATCAAAGAATGTGACGATATTGATACAGATTTTCCTGATTTCAAAAAATTTAAATGTGATAATGTTTTTTTTTTTTATTATGTAAGGGTAGATGAGGACACGGAAATCTGTGGAAAACTGAACAAAGATGACATAATAAAATCTAACCGAGAAGATCTAGCAGAGACCTTATCAGATTCAGAAGAGAATGAACAGCCTGTTAAGCACCCTAAAAGGATGGAGCCATAATAGACTATAAAAACTCTGAAAGCATTTTTCAGATGGAATCTTTCTATGAAAATGAATTTTAAAGTTTACTTCAAATAGAGAAAGCTGGTTCAAAACTATAGACATAAAGAAAACTAAACATTCATGTTACAGTTATTTTCAAAAGTGTAATTCATATTTTTAATTATAATTTATTTTCTACTGCATATCTGCTGCTTAATTTTATGATTAAGGTAAGCCTTTATTGCTTTTTATTATGTTTAATTAAATATAGTACAATATATTTTCTGCCGTTATATACAGGGTGATTAAAAAAACGTTCAAAAAATGACATGAGAAATCAAGCATACAACAAGGGTGAAAAATCACATAAGAACATAGGGTCACAAACTACTTGTTGAGTGATAAATACAGGGTGTTTCATTTTAGCTACACTCGGTTTGACTATAATAATTTCGAGGAAAATAAAAACATTGTAATGAAAATGCAATGATATGTACCTCATTTTGTGTGAAATGTGATAATGCTACGAAAAGATTTGGAAAAACATATTGCACAAGCACTCAATGATACCATATAAACTGATTATCACAGTCAAAAATGTGAGGTGTCAAGTCAAGTGCATATTGCTGGCATGCATAATGCAAACTTCTACCACTTTTGTTTGGTGTTATCACATTTAAAAGGATGTCTGTTAAATGCTTTATTATAGTATACTTCCGTTTTCTGAACTTATTACTGTCAACCCAAATTGAGTTAGGATGAAACACCCTGTATTTCTGACTCAATAAGTGGTTTGCAGCCCTATATTTCTAAGTTATTTTTTATCCTTGTCATATGCCTGATTTGTCATATCATTTTGTCAATGTTTTTTTTTAATCACTTTGTATACTAAAAGATTTTTCTTCTTCAGTGATACATTTTTTAAGTTATACTTTCTCTTAACATTGGATAATTTGAACTTATTTCTGAGAACTTTTGAGTTTGAACTAACAAATAGCCATTGTATAACCAAAAAAGAAACATCAATTGCATAATTTAAAATGTAATTTCATCAATAAAAATCAAAAAATTTTATCAGAACTCCAATGCATAATCAAGTCTTCTAATAAAGCTTTTGTTACTTTGGGGTGCTGACATTGCTGCAAGCATTAATCATATTTAGTTTAGGATCAATTGTAGATATATTGTTTTGATTCTTGCTTGAGCAAGGTTCACTCAACGTTATATCTCTTTGAGGTCAATAAAATGAGTACCAAACTTGCTTGAGAATTAAACACTGGGGGGGGGGGGGGGGGTAGGTCTTGCATTCACTTGACAGGGACATATGCTGCATAGCACCACAGGGCCCATGATCAAGAAAACAAAGTTGGACACTATAGACTAGGAACTTTAGTGATTGTAGCACCACAAAATTTAGTTTTATTATATATATTATCAACCATGTTTAATTTTCTTTGCAATGTTTCACAGATTTAGATTTTTAATTCCACATATGGTCTTTATTTATAATGATTAATTTTAAATTAGACAGAAAAAACTAAAACTTTAAAAAAATATATAGATAGTACAGTAGACTCCCTCAAATCCGCACAGCTTGGGACCAGAAGTTGTGCAGATTTTAGAATTTTACAGATTTCTGGTTGTTGCTTTGTTTACATTTTTTAAACAGTAATTTGAGTGCAATTAATAGTGCAATCAGAACTATAATGAATGCTTACAATATAATAAAATAAGTAATAAACTAAAATAATAAAAATTTAGATAATTTTTAAAATGATTAAAGTACTAATAGCAAAGGTCAAGTTAATAATCAATAGTGTATGATTAAATATACATTATGAAGATTAAATGTATTTTTCCAAAATTATTCAACAAAACTTGCCTCATAAAAGTGCATTACTAATTAACATCAAAATCATAAAATAAGAATTTTTTTTTTTCAAGATTAAGTTTGGCTTAATAACCAAAAAATCTTGATTAATGCATGAATATATTTGGTAAGAATATTCCGATTACCAGTAATATCTGCAATATCTTGAATTTTTTCCAAAAAAATTTATTCTTCCTTTATGAAAAAAACATGAATAGAATATTATTAAGAAAATTATTAAAAAATATATGGAATTGATACAAAACTAAAAAAATCAAATTTAGTCCCAATATCCGAACTGAAAGTTTCATTGTTTACATCCATAAAATATGTGCGGATTTTAGAGAGTTGCAGATTTCTGGTTTGTGGATTTGAGGGAGTCTACTGTACTTTCATTCGTGTATGTGTAATGATCTTGTTCAAGGAAAATGGAAAACAAATGACAAATTTTGCCAAGGGTGAAGGGTATACATATATTTTTAAAGTATAATTTTTAGAAAATCAATGAGAGGTATTAATTGTGCTAACAATCTTATTTCTTACTGTATTTAGAACACTCACAATTTACATTATCAACTTAATTCCAAAATGGTAAAAAACTAAAATACATTTCAACCTTTTCGGCACCCGCTATATAATATAACAGATATTTAACTTTTTTATCAACACCTCTAGTAGCAATTATTTGAGCATCTCATACAGTAAGAGTATTATTATTTAGTTCTAAATATATGGGACAGTTCTAAATATATCAGAAAGTTATTGTAAGCATTAGCACTATAATTTAAACTCTGATAACAATTATTGCAAATTATAACAAAATGACTAGTGGAGCTGCAAATGTTACACTTTTTGTAAAGTTCAATAATGCATTTTACACAGAAAACAAAAACAATACTTACATTTTCGACATATATATTCATTTTATAAGTAAAACAAAACAAAATAAATAAAAAAATACTATATTTACCAGCACCATTCCTTTTTCCTTTCATTTGAATCAGCCGATAAAAGATACAGACTATCTTTTGCCCACTTTTGAATGCAACTGAGATGGAGTATGCCATAGCAATAATGACATGACCAAGTCTGTATTTATAATTATTTAAAAATAAATTTTAGACTATCTTTTGAGTATAAATAAATAACAACAGTTTTGCTTAATAATGTGATAATCAAAACAGTTTTACCATATCAGTCATGGTGCCCAATCTTCCTGCATTCTTGCATAAAATTGTGTTAGTTTGATCCATGTCAAATAAAATTGTTTTGAACTTGAAGTTTGACTTTAAAAATGAAATTATATAAATTTGAAATAGAAACAAGATATTTTATAAAACACATTTTCTAGTTTAAAATATGTTTAGTTGACATGACTTAAGTCAAACTGGCACAGCTTCACAGAAGAATGTTGGAAGTTTGGTAAATATCCTTTACACTTTTACTGACAACCACAAAAGTCAGCTAATTGCAAATATTCTACAGAAAACAAAGAAAAACATGCATAACAGCATACACTATATGAAAAAAACCAAAAAATAATTTGAATGGCAGTATTGGGGATGGGGCTTATGTAGCATGTGTTCCTCCTGCTAGGTGCACAACTCAATATGTTATATTGCAATTCAGTAATATAAAGATAGAAAATTAAGATAATTAAAAGAGAAACATAGAATAGAAATAAATTCTATAAAGAAAGTTGCATCAATAATGGAAAGCATTGCTAAACATACCCAACTTTAAGAGAAAATTTATAATAAGTTAATGAATTAATTTATTGTACAAAAACTTTAAATATGCGTAATCTTAAATTAAATTAACTTGCTGAAAATAAGTAAAGACAAAATATACAGTGGCATAATTAAAAGCAAAATAAATTTAAAATAAATAAAAATTCATTTCAAATTTAGTCACAGAAAGAAACAAAAATTACTAGAAATAAAAGGTTTCAAAACATGCATGATAAACTTCTTTAAACGAATAGTATTTCAATAACATTAACTTTAACCTCCTCAACACTGATGTCGCCTGGAGGCAACACTAAAAAACTCCTTTTAAATTAATCTAAATGCATGTAGAATAATCAAAACTGCATCTAGACTTTTCAAATAAATGTGTGCATATTAGAAGTATCTCTATACAGACCGATGCATCTCTGGAGATGTTTTATAATAATTTTAAACTGGTTTTTGTAGCCCTACATACAATTTGTCTCAGGACTGAGGAGGATATATAAACAATACTGAATAAAAACTCCATGATATGAATCTATTGTAATCTCAAACAGAAGAAAAAGAAAATTTCATTAAACTAATGCTCTAGGCTTACAAAAATATTGATAGAATCACATGACATTCCTGTATTATAAGTTGAATAAAAATTAACTTCATATTAGTATTATGCATCTTCATTAAACTGTAATGTAGAATCTAGTATTATTTATCTCAACAGTCATGTAAAACAAATAATGTATTCCAGGCATTAAATTTCTAGAATCAATCAAAAATTGTGGCAATAATTTACCCTAGCAAGATAACATTAACAGTTTCATCATCTGACAGAAGAAAACATAGAACATAACTTACATTGTGGCATAATATCTCCTTTCCAGACAAAACATCAAAGGCTATTATAGCACAAAGTTAACCGCTTTAAAAATATACCACAATGTCCCATTATCCTTGTCAAGGAAGAAAACATAAAAAGAACACTAAAAGTTGGGTAAGTGTTAAAAGTATATAACCATGAAAAAAACTTATTTAAAAATAGCTGAATATGATTATAATGAGACTTCCAGTCAAACAAGAACTATTGCAGCCCAAACATAATGAAACTTTAAATGTTAAACTTCATGCTAGAAAGAAAAACTTCTGCCAAAGTAGAAATGGCCCAAAACATATTTATAAGATTCAGACATGCATACAAGCTTTCAGCTTGTATGCATAATTATTAATTAAATTATATATTAAGTAAATATTATGAGCTATGTTAGTATGGTGATAAAATACTGTTGGAATTGCTATTCCTAACACAGTGCACTCTGTGCCATCACAAAATGTGTCTGATTACAGTGCATTTTTTGGTATAAGCATTTTCGCTAGCTTCTTATTTTTTATAATGTTGGACTTACAGGACTTACGTTGGTCAACAGCATGTGGCTGTAAAATTTTTTTCTTGCTCAGGAAAAATGATGCAGAAACAGTTTTGCTGTACCAAACGTTTAAAATGATGATGCTATGGGAAAACTTAAATATATGAGTGGTTTTCCTCATTTAAAAAATATAAAATGTTGAACAATGGCAAACCTCATTCTGTGCACCCTTCATCTTCTAGAATGGATGAAAATGTGGAGAAAATTTATGCAACTTGAAGACCAACAACAAACCACTGAAGTAATTGCAGAGTTATCTGGTTCAATTTGTGGCAGATAGAGACTGTTTTTCCAGAGCCGGCGCTAGACATTTTGCCGCCTGAGGAGAGAATTATTTTGCCACCCTTATGACGTAATTTTTTTTTAAACCTATACTCAAGTACTTTTATTTTAAGAATATTTAATAGTCAATAATTTGTAAATATACTAATACACTATATTGCCATTGATTATTGGACACTTGCGATTTTAGACATTTTACTAAATATCTAGAAAAATACATAAGGAATCATCTCGAAACTCTTAGTGTATAAATATAATAGTATACGCCATACATCGCCGTGAGATTTTTTACCGAAACTCCATAGGGGACCGTCAACAAATTAAAAAAGAATGAATATCTTTTGAATAACCCTGTCAAAACTAATGTAGCAAAAGCACTCAAACTCTAGATTATGATTGAATGCCTTATTGTAATACGCCTTGTTCATTTGTATGCAAATAGCATGCATACTCGCAGAGTAATTAAGGTTTTTATAAAAATGGTCCCAAATTTTTCCAAGTTTTTTCCTTATAATTTTCAGAGTTCTTAATATAAAATATTTTTTTCAGAAAATATGACAAGCAACATTGTAATCAGAATTAAAAAATAATGAAAATTGTGTACAAAATGAGTAGGTTTACTAAATAATTTTTTACTGCGCATGCGTCAACGATATCAAAATTTCATTTGCATTTTATGTTAGTATAGTATGTTAGTAAAGTATATAGCATTATATGTTAGTAAAGTATAGAGCAACTTTTGTGAAAGTCACAAAATCATAACTTGAAAATTCTGAAAATAATCGTCAATTGAATTAGTTGAAAATCCGTTATTCTCAAAATGAAGCAAAAACAAGATGGGTTGTATCCATATATTCATTGATTAGTGTCAATATAGAATACACAATACGGGATGTACTACAACATTTGGATAAAATCCCTCATTTTTTTGCTTCATTTTCGAAACAACGGATTTTGTCCTTTTTCTATAGACGATTACTTTCAGAATTTTCAAGCTATGATTTTGAAACTTCTACAAAAGTTGCTCTATACATTTAGCTAACATAATATGCAAATGAAATTTTAATATCTTTGACGCATGCGCAGTAAAAAATTATTAAGTAAACCTACTCATTTTTCATACAATTTTTATACAATTTTTATTATTTTTTAATTCTGATTACAGCGTACTGTGTGCAATGTTGTTTGTCCTATTTTCTGAAAAAATTATTATTTTATATTAAGAACTCTGAAAATTATAAGGAAAAAACTTGGAAAAATTTGGGACCATTTTTATAAAAACCTTAATTACTCTGCGAGTATGCATGCTATTTGCATAAAAATGAACACAGTGTATTACAATAAGGCATTCAATCATAATCTAGAGTTTGAGCACTTTTGCTACATTAGTTTTGACAGGGTTACTCAAAAGATATTCATTCTTTTTTAATTTGTTGACGGTCCCCTATGGAGTTTCGGTAAAAAATATTCACGGCGATGTATGGCGTATACTATTATATTTATACACTAAGAGTTTTGAGATTATTCTTCATGTATTTTTCTAGATATTTAGTAAAATGTCTAAAATCGCAAGTGTCCAATAATCGATGGCAATATAGTGTATAATTTATCTTAAGAACAAATGCATATCAAATTAGTTTTTTTTAATTAATCTATATATATAAAAGGAATTCTGGGGATAATTGAGGCACAGATAGGCTCTCATCCTCTATTCCTTTTATTTATAGAGATTTTACACAGCTTAGGTAAACGCAGAAGAAATATAAAACAGATAATGTATTTATCACAAAAAATCGTCTGCTAAGAAAATCTTTTTTCATTTTGAACTCTATAAATAAAAGGAATAAAGCAGAAGAAATATAAAACAGATAATGTATTTATCACAAAAAATCGTCTGCTAAGAAAATCTTTTTTCATTTTGAACTTCTATAAATAAAAGGACAGATAGGCTCTCAAACAGTGAATCGTCGAATATAATTGAAGAACAAATGGAAGAACAAATGGAAGAACAAATGGAAGAACAGATGGAAGAACAGAAAGAAGAACAGATGGAAGAACAAATGGAAGACCTCTTCATTAACAATAAAAAAAGATATGCAAACGAAACCCCAGAACACCGATCAAACATATCTGCCGGAAACTGACGAGACATGGCACAGAAACGTGAATGTGTGGGGTTGTAGAACTGGCATTCAGATAGTCTTCGGGCTACTGAGGGCGGGCAACCGTCTAGTAATAATAATAATAAAATTATTAGAATATTAATTATAGAATTTCGCAAAAATGTAAGTTCAGTTATACCTTGATATAAACTAGAGATGATTAATTTTTGGTGACTATAGCCCAAAGGGGGACGCTGCTATACTACATTATTCACGATTTCTACAATACCTCTACCTCAATAACTAATGAATGGATATTTATAAAACTTCAGATTCAATTAGTCCTTGATATAATTTGGAGCTGATTACTTTTTGGTGAAAATCGCTTAACAAGTAACACTGCTATGTGGTATTATTCATGATTATCGCAATAGCTCTATCTTATAAACGAATGCACGAATTTTCGTCAAACTTCAGATTCAGTTAGCCCCTGATATAAATTAATTCTGATTAGATTTTGGTGTATATTACCAAACAGGTAACCCTGTTCTGCAGGAAGTTTCACTATATCCACAATAGCTGTATCTCAGAAATAATGCACGGATTTTCATCAAACTTCAGATTCAGTTAGAAGTTGACATAAGTTGTTACCGATTAAATTTTGGTATAAATCACCTATCCTGTGGCTCATTTCTGCAGCTTTTTTCAAAAAGTATTAACATGTATGGGATAGAAAAAAGTTTTAACATTGGCACATCCGACTAGTTCTTTGCTGTATTTGTTAACGCCCTACTTCTAAATTGAACACCATATGGAAAAATGAATGAGATATTCTTAAATTTTGCATGAGAACGCCTCATTTTTTTCGTAAAAAATATTAACATTAACCCTTACAATAGAAAAATAATTAAGAAACAGTTATAATTTTCCTTTTTTTTTTCATTTTACAAACAAACATCAATCAAACTTTTCATTAACCGAACTAAGACAAACTGAAAAAACTGATTATACCAATTTCCAAGATCGTTCTATCCTCTTTTGAATATCATTTAAGTTTTTTAAAAAATATTTATATTGACTCTTCGAAAAAAATATTTTCCATACTCTATTTTGTGACATTCAAGAATTCTGCAATCTTAAAAAATCTGTATCAGTAAATAATCTAGTTACGAAAAATCTAAAAAGACTAGTTTATATATGTTCCTTTTCATTTCATTTAGTTTTGAAATACATAAATATTAACCATGAAAATTTTTTTGCAAGACTTACTTTTGCAGTTTTTTGTGCGATTTTTAAATTTGTGCATTGATTTGGTAAATAGAAATACAAACAAATTAAAGACACCTTATCACATCTACTTTTAATCTACTTTATGACGAAGCCCTTGTTTTGAAAAAAATATTTATATTAACCCTATAAACCACTCGTTTTCATAACTCTTTCACGATTCCAGCAATATTTCAAAATAGGTGTCTCATTTTCTTAGATAGCTGCGAAAAAACTAAAAATACCAGGTCATATGTATGTTTTTTGTTTTAAAATATATGAATTTTAACGATCTTGAAAAAGATTGTTTCCAAAAGATGTTTATGGAATTTGCCTTTTTTATGCCATATTCAAAAATAGGCATTCGAAAATCAAAATCCGAACATAGTAAAGATACCAAATTATATTTATGGTAATTTTTCTTTCAACGCTATTTTGGATTAAAAAATAAAATTAAGAATATTGATCTTTTCCCCTTTTTTTAAAAGTCATTTTGAAGCAGAAATGAGATTTGGGGGTAGCACACCAGTATTTTGTTCAAGAAAATGGTGTTTCATTAAATCGAAACTTTTTTTTTTTTTTTTTTTTTTTCCAATTTAAAAGAACAACATTTTTCCTGACAAAATACTAGTGAGCAAAACGCAGAAATCTTACCCCTACATGGAAAATATTTTCCTGAATCCTGAATTTTTTGGAATGTTTAACGTTATTTCACGGAATTTTTAAGCTAAACGCGAAAAGACAACATTTAATGAACATGCATTCAGCTTTTTAAAAAGTCTTTTGCTTAAAAAATACATATATACATCCTTTGAAAGAAATATTTCGATTAAAGAAGTTATCTTTGCTGTTTTTTTCTGCAACTGCGATTGAAAAACACACTTAATTTTGTATATTTGCTTTGAAAATTTTAATACATTACACAAACAATACAGATGATGCATTATAAATTTGCTTTAGAAATTTTGAGATGTTTGAGAAAATAATTTGTTTGCAAATAAAACATTTTTCCATAAGTTAATACTGCATTTCTTTATTTACAATTAAAACAGAATTTATCTTGTGCTATTACTCTAAAAGTTTAATAGCCTGAAAACTAACATTTAACTGCTCTTACAGTAAAATTTTGGTTTTGATATAGGATTGAAAGGTAAAATGTGTAAAAAAAAATAAATAAATAAATAAAAAGTGAAACAACTCTAACACAATTAAATATCCTGAAAACTAACCTTTAAGCTATTGTTATAGCAAAATTTTGGTTTTGATATAATGACACTTAAGGGTAATAAGTGTAAAAAAACACATGTTAGAAGGAAAATAAGGCAGACATGACTAAATATCAATACAATAAAATAAATAGATTTAATAAATCAATATCTATAAATTTTTTACACAAAAATTATTCACCAGAAGTATATATTTTTTCAAAAGCTTTTGCACAATAAAAACTGTTTTTTATACATTAAATGATCCAATTTCAAAATTAAAAATAAGAAATGATCTTTTGGCAATGAGAGCCTTCCATTATTTGATTATTTTGGAAAGATTTTCACTTAAGTATATAAATAATATTCAAATAAAAGATTTAAAATATATATTTATTCAACACTGATTTCAGGTACATTTAAATCCTGGACTTCTTTGACCTTCGAACATTTGTTTAAAACATATAAAATCACAACAGATCCAAGCATGTATTATCACCCCCGATATACGCTGCAATGTGGGCCCTATCAAATTTTCTTTATACAAATATTTATTTAAAAAACATACAAAATTACATTTTTGAGGGTGCAAATTACTGAAATCATTAGTCCTTAAAAGTAGTTTCATTTAGCAAAATTTCCGGTTAAATATATAAAATCCAATTTTATGTATAAAAGGTTATTTATGAAGAACCCAGCAACACTGGGCGAGTCTACTAGTCAAGAATAAAAGTGGCACTTTAAAATTTCATTCGCTTTTGAGGTAAATATTTATTATACAGCTGTTTTGAGTATTTCATTAAATCCCAATTACAGCTGATGAAGAAGTTAAGTTTAAAATAGAGATGCACAACCTGTGACCCGCAATGGGTTAACGTGCGGCCTGCGAATTACGACAATTTACATCTGAAAAAAAAAAATGCACTTTTTGTGCATAGGTCGCGGAAAAAAATCGTAAATTTTATCATTTTACTGCAGAAAAATATAAATTTCGCCATTTTACCACAGAAAAATATAAATTTCATCAGTTACACAAGAATTGCAAATTTCGTTGATCAAGCACAGAAAACTCGCGAATGTTATCAATCAAGTGCTTAAAAATAGTGAATTTTGTCGATGAAGCTCTGAAAAATCGCAATTTCATTCATCACGTATGGGGAAAAAAATCACTAATTTTGCCCATAAGACTCAGAAAATATTGCAAATTTTTCCTATCAGGCACACAAAAATGGCTAGTTTTCTCGGTTTATCATGTGGGAAAAAACTGCAAATTTTGTTCATCGGCCACGAAAAATTCACGATGATGCATGGAAAAAATGAAAATTTCGCTGACTGGCAGCAAAACAATCGTGAGTTTTGTCGGTTATCAACAGAAAAGAAATCGCATGTTTCATCTTGCCGAATAATAAAATGCAAATTTCGTCAAAGTTAATTAGAAATCACAAATTTCATTGATTGGGTGCAAAAATATGCATATTTCGTCAATTAAAGTCGAAAAAAAAGAAACTTCGTCTATCGGACATGAAAAAATAACGAGTTTTATAGAACGGGTTCTGAAAAGTTGCAAATTTCGTTGGTCGAACATGGGAAAATCGTGAATTTTGATGATCACACACGGAAAAATTGCAAATATTGTCGATATAAACGCAAGTTTCGTCGATTAGGTTCGTAAAAATCATGAATTTCATCGATGAGGCGCAGAAAAATCGCAAATTTTAAAGAAAACATTTAAACAAAAAATATGATAGTTTTATATTTAATTTTTTAAAGGTATGGTTTTATGGCAGTTCTCAAACATTTTATCTCATTTTACGCGGCATAGCTTTTTAACACATTTTAAAATACAGTAGACTCCCTCAAATCCGCAAATCAGAAATCCGCAACTCTCTAAAATCTGCACATATTTTATGGATGTAAACAATGAAACTTTCAATTCCGATATTGCTACAAAATTTGATTTTTTTAGTTTTGTATAAATTTCATATTTTTTAATTTGTAATTTTCTTAATAACATTCTATTCAAGTTTCTTTCATGAATTAAGAATAATTTTTTGGAGGAAAAAAATTCAAGATATTGCTGATATTACTGGTAATCACATCTTCTTACTAAATATATTTATGGATTAATCAAGATTTTTTGGTTATTAAGCCTGGGTAAACCTGAAACAAAACTTTCTTATTTTATGATTTTGATGTGAATTAGGAATGTACTTTTATGAGGCAAGTTTTGTTGAATAATTTTCGAAAAATACATTTAATCTTTATAATGAATATTTAATCATACACTACTGATTATTAGCTTGACCTTTGCTATTAGTACTTTAATCATTAAAAAATTATCTAAATTTTTATTATTTTAGTTTATTACTTATTTTAATATTTTATTATATTGTAAGCTTCATTATAGTTCCAAATGCACTATTAATTGCACTCAAATTACTGTTTAAAAAATTATAAACAAAGCAATGACCAGAAATCCGCAAAATTTTAAAATCCGCACAACCTCTGGTCCCAAGCTGTGCGGATTTGAGGGAGTCTACTATATAAAAGCATCATACTATCAGGCATGATTATTGAAGCGATTTGTAAACAAATAGTCTTTCACGATAAATGAATTATATTTTGAGATATAAGCAATTGTTGTCATAGGATTGAAGTTTTTTTCCTTTCCTGTGCTGCATTTCTGCGCTTGAAATTCAGATCAAAATACCAACTTTTACTTGTGTTTTCTGAAAAATCATTTGCTTTTAAAAATGGTATTAACAATTACATTACATTGTTTCTTAAAAATAGCATTTGCAAAATTGCCAAGCATAGTACCAAAGAAAGAAGCCAGCGTGGATTTGTGCTTTAATGTGATGTAATTTTCCTCATTTTTGAATGTAATAATTAAACTTATAAGTAAAATATTAAACTTATAAGTAAAATATTAAACTTATAAGTAAAATATTAAACTTCTTTGTCTTTTTTTATATCATGTGTAATTTTTTTTAAATTGGAAAGTGTTTGGAAATATTATTATGTAGGCTTTTAAAAATCCTACAGTAACAGAAAAAAACTATCAATAAAATATGCATTCAGGTAATGAAATTTTTAATAAAAACAAGTTCAAGATGATGATATAAACAAATGACTTTATTCGTTATTTAGTTAAACTGTTTATTTCTTTTTTAGTGATAATACTATTGAAATATATTTAGGAGTTTTTATATTCGTTTACTTTAAAATAAAGATGATTTTTCTTTTGCAATAAACTTAACAAAAAAGTGAAAATTTAATTTAGAGAAGAAAATTCATCAAGGAATTTCCTTTATACATACTTTTTTTATATAATTATAATGAATGGAAAATTATGCGCTTAATAAAATATATTACAATATGCAAAAGTTTTGCAAATAAAATTAATATTTCCTTAAAAGAAATTTTATCAAAGAAGTCCATTTTCTCTTGGTCAGTTGATTCTATTTTTAAATTTCATTTTGCCAAAATTTCTTTTTTTTTTCTGAAGATTTAAGCATACTTGTAGCTGGATGTGAAGACACATTATTAACAAAACAGCCTTATTTGACAAATATTTTTAGTCAAATGTTAATGTACTTGAAGAGCAAAAATCTCTTTAAACTAATCTTGAAAATCATCCAAGCTTTTGTTTTTGACTGAAATAATCAACTGGTAAATTTTCTGCTCTCTTTAAAGAACCTGTTTCTTAGATTTACCAACTTGGAGACACCCAAATTTGCGATAAGCCGCAACGTTGCTGCATGGTAAGAATGTTATTCTTTTCTTGCTATTTTTGTAACCTGCCACACGATGTTCACTTTTTAATGCTAAGGTATGGATGAGAAGACACCTTTACATTTCGACCTTCGCACTGTAAGGCCTATTGAAATTTCCTTGCTTTTGGCTTGAATTAGGTTTGGATTATAAAAAAAAAAATCACATCGCGGATAATCAGAGCTTTACTGGACATGTAAAATCTATCAAAATTTAAGCATTACCTAGTTTCTCTTTAATGAGATCATTCTTGGTCAAAATTTTCTTTATTTTATCATTTTACTACTGTAAATTATAGGAAAAAAGTCAAAAGTATCGTTTTATCAGGTTATCATAGATAGTTAGCAAGATATTTATGATAATTCGCTTACTTCAGATAAAGTTCTAAGACATTCAAAAATTCACATATTTAGGATGATTTCTTAAGCAAGTGACGGTTTAAGGTTTTACTTGTAATACATTTTAAAGAATACCTTTATCAAAATTATCTTATGATCTTTTTTTTATAATGCGTTACACTTTACATTTTCCTGAAGTACAAAATATTTTCTCTGTTATTATATTCCTAGATTACTATTACTCGTATAACATCTGTTTAGTCATAGTATCCGAAGTATGACTCTTTACAATAATACAACATTCCACCCTCATACGACTGAGCACACAAGTAGAATAATGAAAATCTTACGTATGCAACACTGCAATAATATAAACATAAACCACTTGAGAATTTGTATTGATATATATTCACTGGCGCAGTCTACTCTTTGTTAAATCTGCTGCTTTCTATACAAGATTGTCTGTGATAAAGAGAAAAAAATGTAAATTTGTTTCAGTTAATATACTATATATTCCATCAGAAAGATTATGTCATTCTTTAATTATTGCTTGACCGTAATTATATGAAATGTCCTCGTAAAATTTATTCCAAAATAAGAAAAGAAATTTTCTTCAAACACTTTTTTTTGCCACATACAGTAAAAAATTATATGTTCAATATATGCTAGGCAGATGCCGCCCTTTAGGCCTGCGCCCTGAGGCAACCGCCTCACTTGCCTCACCCCTAGCGCCGGCCCTGTGTTTTTCTATCATTACAATACACCTGCTCATGCAGTTCATCAGTTCTTGGCTAAAAATGACATGACTAATTTGTCATGTCCCCTATTACCGAACCTTGCTTTACGAAACTGTTTCCAAAAATGAAGAAGTTCATAAAATAAATATTTTAAAGATGTGGAAGAAGTAAAGGAAATATGAGGCAACATCTATCAGTCAGAGACAAATGGGTATGAAATTCATCATTTAGACAAGAATATAAACTTAAATGGAGAATATATTGCAGGTATTAAGGCTGTTTTGTACTACATATATGAAACAACATGTGCGCATCCCACAGGACCGAAGTCTGGGATCGCTTGCCATTGGCTTATCGGCATGACATGGGACGAGGATGACATGCAAGTCATTAACCAGCTGAGACAGACAATTGTTACTTTTGATGTTGGCTGGCTGTATTTTGCAGTTCACAATCACATGTTGTAGCTGTGGTTCAATAGGAGACAAAAGAATGCACAGTTTATTTTGTAAGACATGGTTTATTTCTTTTCATACACAATGTCTTTTGAAAAACAGATCTGCAATGGCTTGACCTTAGAAATTCTACAACTGATTAGTTGATTGGATAATATTTTAGCAAATCTTGGGGATAGAAAAGCCACAGAAAATTAGTTTTCCTCTCTATTTAAATGCCATAGTTCAAATTATTTCCACCAAGTTGCGACACTACAAGAATGGGAAGTGATCCAATTTAATTATTTAAAAAAAATCTGGGCATTGTGATGTTAGATAGGTTTGTCTATTTTTATATATTAAAGCTGTTTGAGGGTGTATATGTTAAATGGTATATCCTTGTCTTAACTACAATATATGGATTATGGAAACATAATCTTAATATTTTAAATACATAAGTCCAAATTATTGCAATCATTGAATCATTCAATCTGTAATATAGCCATAATAAAAAACAAAGTATTTACGGCATGTTCCTAAAACACCCGAGACACTTGATTTTGGTGATTTTTTAACACGCGCCAAGCACCCACGAACGCCAACCGAGTTTTCAGCAACCCACAGATTCTACCCAATCACAACGCATGTTTTTCAACAGACGATTCGACAGCACAATTCTAAGGTCTATTCCGTTTCTTTGAGAATTTGTTTGTATACGAAACTATTTACTTTCTTATATCCCATTTAATTTTTTGTAACTTTATACATTTTTCGATGTCTTTTTTTGCTAATTCTAGGAATTTAACTCTCCACTATTGCATATCTAAAAATGTTTCTATCTTTCCATAAATTTCGCTATGAATTTTTGTATTTTTATGAAGTAACAATTTCGAATTTTAAATATTTTCCACTTCAGAATTTACGAATTTTACAAAAATTCCTGCCCCGATTTTTTTTTTAATTTACCCAATTTTACTCTGAAATTATATTTTTACAAAATATATCGCTCAGAATATTTAATTAACGCAAATTTTTCACTCATTTTTTTTTCTTTTCGGATTTGTTTTTATTTCTACAAAGTTTATAATAATTAATTTTACAAATTTTTTGATTTTTAAAAATTGTCACTCGAAATTTTTCAAATTCTACAAAAATTCCTGTCCAGATTTTTCGAATTTTAAATATTTTCCACTTCAGAATTTACGAATTTTACAAAAATGCCTGCCCTGATTTTTTAAGATTTATCCAATTTTACTCGTAAATTTTATATTTTTATAAAATATATCGCTCAGAATATTTAATTAACACAAATTTTTCACTCAATTTTTTTCTTTTCGGTTTTTTATTATTATTATTATTATTTCTACAAAGTTTATAATAACTAATTTTACAAATTTTTCGATTTTTAAAAATTGTCACTCCAAATTTTTCAAATTCTACAATTCTTGTCCAGATTTTTCGTATTTATCCAATTGTACTTGGAAACTTTACATTTTTATGAACTATATCGCTCCAAATATTTCAATGTACGCAAATTTTTCGATGTGAATTTAATTTTCTTTTCGGATTTTTTTACTACTACAAAGTTTATGATTTACAGTTTTACAAATTTTCTCTCCAAAAATTTTTTTAACTAATTTTTTAATTTTCACTCTATATTTTTCGAATTTTAAAAATTTTCACTCTATATTTTTCGAATTTTAAAAATTTTCACTCCACATTTTTCGAATTTCATAAACATTACTATCCCGATTTTTCGAATTTATACTATTTTACTCTAAAACATCACATTTTTACAAACTATATCGCTCCAAATATTTCAATTTTTTCACTCTTGATTTTTAATTTTTAATTTCCGATTTCTTTTATTTCTACAAAAATTTCAGCCCTTAAATTTTTAAAAATTTCTCCCGAAGGCAGTAAATGTACAAAACTAACATGCACAAATTTAAATGCAAAAATAATATACAATGTTCTTCTAAAAACAATAAGTAGCATTCCTCTAAACTCATAAAATAGAGTATTTTATAGCCCCAAACCGAAATCAAAATACAATCACATGAAATGTATAAAAATTCACTTACCTACTTTTCATATTTTGTTTTCTTGTGCGAAGGCCCGGGCTTATTAATATCATCATCGGAAGAATATAATGTGGCTTCCAGCTCCTCTTCACATTTAGTTTTTTTATGTGAAGGCCCGGGCCTATTTATATCGTCATCGGATGAAACCCCGTCGTCTTCTCCCCCCTCCTGCTGCTCCTGCTCATCCCTCATTTTAGGTGGGTAAATCCGAATTACCGCCCTCAAGAATGATTCAGTAAGTCCAAGATGATCATTCCTGTGACGCTTCCTCCACATAAATTCAGCAAGGTACGGGTCATATTCATTTTCGCCTAATTCCGCGGAGGCTGCGTTTAATCCAGCTCCACAAACCTTCTATCGTATTTGTGTGCGCCCCGGTAACCGGATCCTTAAAATGTAATTTATGATTGACTCGGAGCTTCCGGTAGCCTTCATGTTGAAGGCAATTGTAAGCTCTCCAGTAATCAGAAATTACCTCAGTTCCCGGTAAAATCCGCCTCTTAATAATTTCTAACAAAGTCTCTTTCGTTCTATCACCCACAACTTCAAAAAAACACTCATTACTTCCATGCTCAACACCACCAAATACCCACTTACCATTCACACGCTTTCCTCTATTATACTTTCTCTTTCCGAACAAACTCTCATCTATTTCAACAATCTTTCCTTCCCCTCCCAAACTACTACTTTCATGCACACATATACACATACAAACCTCTCTACAAAAATTCATCCAATCAGTCACTGTATTCTTATTCACTCGCGCCAAATGCCTTATCTGTGCATTTGTATGTCTCTCAACCCAAGCATACATAACAATCAAAACATCAATCATACTTAATTTAGACTCTTCAAACCAACTACCACGCCTAATACTCCTCCTCACACAATGTTTTTCCCCTTTCACTCTTCTATCACACCGCCATTCAAATCCATCAACATTCTTAGCTTCACAAAGTTTCATTCCACGTCCGCATACCGCACATTCATAACTACTGGCAATCAATCCTTTCTTCATACAAAAATCAACCACCTCCCTCTTACTTCTACCAACCATTTCAATCAAACTACGCAAATCATTCCTTTCACTCTTTGAGACAGATTTTGGAGGCATTCTCACACTTTAAAATAAAAAATTTATGAAGGGATACTTAAAAATTCACAGAAAAGAACACAAGAACAAAAACTGTTCAAACAAGTGGACGAAATTCGAAACAAAATTCCTTTCAAAAATCAACTTAAACTAAAATATACAAACAAAATTAACACGAAAAAAATCTGAAGTAAAATCAAAAATACAGTACTAAAAATTAAAAAGCTCATGCAATCCGCAACGCAAACCCTTTCTGAAGAAATCTAACCTTCAAAGTAAAAATAGACCAAAAAAAAAAAAAAAAAAAAAGAAAAGATTTTTTCCCCTTGCCAGATGCCGGAATATCCAGCAGACGATTTTAAAATTGCAAAATTTCACAACTTGCTAACTAGTATCAATCCGTCATTTCTATCTTTTAAAGTGCCTTTCTACACGGAAAAAAAAAATATTTTTGTTGCTCAAAAATCGGCGCTAAACAACTATTTCGAGTTTCTTAAAATTACAAGAAATCAATTACAGAAACACATAGCATTAATTTCTGCAAATTTAATTAAGAAACTTTTTTATTCATATATTTTACGGAAATTCTTCATTTAAATGATTAATTTAAATGTAATTCATTAAATTAATGGTACAATAATTTCATAAAATATTTCTGCACCACGGCAAACAAATGCATAGAGTTTTAACGATTTTCTATTATTAAACATTCAACTCATTCAAAGTATGTATTAGCAATAACTTTGAAAATTTTCATCTAATGCTATAAAAATATTAAAATTTCAAACCTACAAAAGAAATATATATCCTCCGAACTGACTAATAAGAGGCGGGAGAGGGCGGAGGGGCAAAACAAAAGTTTCCTCCCCTCCGTCAGATTTCAGATTCTCTGTTCGCAATGTCCAAAAAGTGAAATTTATTCCTTGAAACTGCATGCTGCCCAGAGATGTAATATAGGATATACGGCATATACTTTTTGGAACTTTTAATAAAACACCGTGTGTTTCTCAAGAAAGCTATAGTACATATACTCTAGGATATACACTCTGCCTTGAGCGCATACCCTCTGCTTAGAGTGTGAGGCCTCTGCTTTTTTACGACTATACCACTGATGTTGCATCCCCCACAGGGGGAGACACAAAAACTCTCAATTAGAAAAGAACCTCAATTCAACATTGTTTTCTTACTTAAAAATTAAACTAAAACACCAACTAACGCATTAATACAAATACGCTTCATTTCTAAAATTTATTACGAAAATTAATCAGATATTTCATTTACAACAATTAAAAATAAGAAATAATTTAGTCATAACATCCAAAAAGAGCTCAATTAGTTGTAAGGATAAAGTAAAAAACGCAAATTTCCTCTAAAGTTTACATAAAAAATATGAATTTTGGCAAAAATTCCAGCAAAAGCTACAATTTAGTAAAAAAAAAAGCCAAAAATACGAATTTAGTGCATGAAACTCGCTGTACAGGAATCACTAAAATGCACGAAACTCGTCAACGCCGCAGTTACCAACGTGTGTATGCGCGCTTCGCGCCCATTAAAACTAAAAAAATTGTCAGCATAAATAAACCTTCCTTGACACTTATACACTATTAATTTATTCTGTTGTTATTCATTTCTTTAATTTAAACTTTCCTTCCCGACCGCAAATCAAAACAACATATTGTTTATCTCTTTTCTAATCTACCCATCTGATTCACTCCGTTTATTTTTCGTTCTGAACGGTCAAAGTACAGTATTACGTCATACTGTTTCTATTACATCATTTCATTCCAAAGTGAAGTCATCCCGGCAATGTCCGTGGTTTTTCTTTTTTTCAAAGATCATCTGTTTATCTGAAGGGAATAAGAGAACATTGTATGCAAATTTATGGAACCAGATGATTTTGATTGGAGAGAGATATCAGCGGTTTTTTTTTGGAAAACTGTGTTAGTAGTTGGTTGTTGTTTTTCTTTGAAGGATGTCGTTGTGGTTTCGGGAAGATATATCGTTCAAGAAACACCTGTCGTTATGCAAGGTCAATATAAAATAGATATAGTTTTTATAAAAATGATTAAAAGTATGTCCTGTTAAGACTGGAAGTTAAGAATAGTATTATAATGAAATTACATTTAAGCTACCTGTTATATTTTTGCCAAAGCCGGTGTTTTTATTAATTTATTAACTAGAAGATGAAATGTAAAGATAGTGAGTTTTTTTTCTATGTTATGTGTTATTTAAATTTATTTAATTATTGTTTTTCTTTTTAACTGTGTTCTTTGTTTTAATAAACGTTAGTTTATTGTAAAACTTAATTACGTTTCTGTCTGTTATTACACACTGTCATTCTGCCATTTCTTTTTTTTTTGAATCATGCTTCCACTACTCTGTTTTTCAATTTAAGATTGTTTTAGAAAGCCGATGTTTAAGAGTTATTTAAAGGCTGGCCCGACATACCGGGCCATCAAAAAACATCAGTGGATCCACGAACAGGAATCACTAAAATGCACGAAACTCGTCAATGTGGCAGTCACTAACGTGTGTATGAGCGCTTCGCACCCATTAAAACTAAAAAAAACATCAGTGGATCCACAAAACTCGCTGTGCAGGAATCACTAAAATGCACGAAACTCGTCAACGCCGCAGTCACTAACGTGTGTATGAGTGCTTCGCGCCCATTTAAACTAAAAAAAAACATCAGTAGATCCACGAAACTCGCTGTACAGGAATCACCAAAATGCACGAAACTCGTCAACGCCGCAGTCATTAACGTGTGTATGCACGCTTCGCGCCCATTAAAACTAATAACAAAACCTCAGTGGATCCACGAAACTCGCTGTGCAGGAATCACTAAAATGTGTCAGCCATACTCATACCCTTAACACTCTACAAGCATATATACATATTGTAATAGAATAATATAGCATGACTTACTGAGTTTTATTTTATTCCAATCTTGTCTTATCTTTATCTTATTTCCAATCCCTTTATTTTGTTTTTCCTTATTCCATGGCATATTCTAATTCTTAGTCGGTTACTTATTTGTTTACTTTCGATTTGAACAATTACATGTGCGTTCATGATCGTTTTCCTCTGTTTGATCGCGATTTGCGATCTTCGCAAATCGCAACTTACGAGTAGCCGTATCTCCATATCGCAAGACAGGATCGCATTCGCTCAACTTCGGCAGACGCAAAAGGGGCGTTGCTCTCTGGCGATGTCTAGAATAGCGAGGGGTATTTAAAGCAGTTGGTTTGTTTTGCCTGCGGGTGGTCTGACAATGTTTAGGCTGGCAAATGCCGTTAGTTGTCTTAAATGTTAGTTATGAAAGTTCAGTTTGTAGTTTATTTTAGTGGAAAAAAGATGGTGTTGTCTTATGAAATGAATCCTGTTAGTCGATAGCGGAAATATCGTGATGAATATTTTGTTGTCATGAATTGTTTTAACATCCAAGGTTTTTACTTCCTTTGAACATTTTTCGGACATTATTTTTTCATCATCACCTGAATTGAGAAGCCTGTTTTCTTCCAGTTATGCTATAGTGAGTAGTTTATTTTGCAACCTGTACCGGTCATTTTTTCTTTACCTTACGTCATGCTGTTTAATTAAGTATTTTTATTGTGTTAAAGTATGACTTTAGTTTTATAGATAATATAATTTCGGAAATTACTTTTTTTGGTTGATTTTACCAGATATAGTTTATCATTGTTTATTATTTTATATATACATATATTTTATTTTGAATATGTTTTTCTTGAAAATAAACGTTAGATTATCTTTTAATTAAATGCTTCTTTACTGACTTTATGACACTACCACAGATTGCCAATATTTATTTCAGGTCACCAATTTTAATTTTTCTATCTCTGCTTTAGTTTTATATAATTTTAGAACGGTTCTGGCTTCAGAACCGATCACGGGTTATGGAACCAGGCTACTACGCTTTTTAGGAGTGGATACAAATGAAACGGTTTCACGCTGTAACAGGTGACGGTAACAAATATGAAATTTGCAACGGGCATGAAAACGGCGATACAAAAGTAACACTTGTGACCGTAACAAATGAAGATAACGGCGTAACAAAGTTGTTACCATGTATCGATTATTTTCAACGATAGGCTCTTTTGATTGGCTAGTAGCCTTTGGATTGTTTATAAATCAATCACGTTGCGAAGATAATTTTGTTGTATAAAATGATTTAAATTTTATAATCTAAATGAAGTTATTGTGAAAAGATTCTTCCATAGTGTCTGCATACTGATTATTGAAGTGTATTGTTCTGAGTATTTTCTTGCTAAACAAACTTTTGCCTGAATAAATATTGCCTCATGTATGTGTTTATTAAACATGTCACATACTTTGACAATAAAAATTCAGTTTTTTCTATTTTTGATCGAAGATGAAAGAAATGAACCTCCAGCACCAGAAGCAAGTCTTTAATATTGTCTTATTCCATTATGGAATATGTTATATGCCAAGTAAGCACTTGTTAAATAGGTAGGAAGTAAGGTATATGCATTTTTATTATTTCACAGCTGAAAAATCTTGCTGTTGCAGGAGAAATTTTTTACTTTATCGTTGTTTAATAACAGTATATTTTGCAATTTAGAAGAATTAAATAAAATAAAATACAATGTGGGAATTTTAAACATTCAAATGATCATTGTTAGTAGATTAAGTTATCAGTTTTTAATTTGTAGATTACTTTAAAATTATTATTTATTTAATGCTTATAATAATTTAATATAATGGAGATTGTCATCTGAAAACAATATGCATTGAGCTTTCATAAATCATAACATATTATTTTCTCTTTTGAAAGTATAATCATGGGAAAAAAAATGAAAGCATCAAGTATTTTTAAATCGCTTTTTTGAATAACTGAGGAGCACTGAGTTTCCGTGACTTGTGCATTTTATAAGAATAAATTATGCAACTTTTATTTATGCAATAGTATACAGAAAAATGCAGTTTTGATTGAGATAAAGCCAGAAAGTAATTTATTGTTTATTAAGTATTGTGCAATGTAATAAAAATTGCTTACAAAAACAAATTGAAGGTTCTCTTGTCTTGATGCTGAAGTTTGTAGGCTTCTGAAAGTGAATAAATAACCAAAATGTGTTTGCTTGGGGGTGAGGAATTCAATCTATTTACTCAGCAATGATGAAGTGATTTTTTGATGGAGTAAGGAAAAAAGTTTATCTTTTTTATTAATTCATTATAATAAGTGGCAGGATTAGCTTATTTTAATCATAATTTAAATCAACTAATTAAAAAAATATATTTAAATTGATTTTGCAATATATTTTTTTTTAAATCAATGTAAGATATTTTGTAAAAGATATTATGTTTGTCCAAAAATACATTTTAAGCTTTAAAAGTGGGAGAGGTATTATTATGATTTCTGTGAAACGTTAAGAAATAAAGTACTGAATACATTTGCAAGAAATAAAATGCTTGCAAGTTAGATTTCTAGAAAGCTTTCAGTCCCTAATTCAATATTCCACTACATCAATACTCATCCCTTCCTACCAACCTAACATTATATATGTAAACAAATGCTTTTTTGTCCCATTTAACTCCTTCAGGATGAGCTTCTTTTACAGAATTTTTAATATTTTATCATTTGTTTTTTAAAACAGGAATTTTTGCATAATTGAATCGAGGAAATGCTCCGATTAAGTTGGTGATTTTTTTGACAGTGTAAAGAAAAAAGTTTATATTTATTCATTCATTATATTTAGTGCTATAATAAATATTTTACTTGGGGGACAGGATTTGTTGATTTTAATCATAATTCAAATGTTCCTCTTCCTTTTAATAAATGATTTAAGTTAACTTAAAACCTATTTTAAATCTTTATCAAGATATCTTGTAATATGTTTGTTCAAAAATACATTGTAACTGTTAAAAGTGGGAAATGCTTTTTTAAGTTATTAAAATCAAGCATAACCATAAGTGGAGAATTTTCAGAAAATCTTACCACCCAGCAAAATGCAACATATAGTTGAAAAATGTTATGTCACTGTAAAAATAGCAAATTTCTATTACTACAATGCATTTTCGTTTTTTTAATACATAAAATTAAGAAATATATATAAGAAAGAAAAGTTTAATATAGAATAAAACTTTGTATCGTGTAATTTAGAAAGTTGAGAAAGATAAGCTAACTAGAAGAGAAAAAAAAATAACTTTTTGGCATATCTCTGTAGTTTGGAATTTTCGAAGATTACCTAAAAATGTACTTGATTTATCAGAGAATTCACTCGCCAGTGGCGAATAAAATTATGTATTTCCCTACTCCTGAACATAACATTTTAAAATGAAATCATAAGTAGAGAATGTGTAAGTTAAGGTAATAAATAGATAGGATACTTGTAAAATTGTAGCTATTATTAGTAAAGGGAATGCTCATACAATACTAGACATTTATTTATTTAATATTTTCAAAAGTAAAATTAAATTCACATTTTTAAATTAGATTTCTGTTTATATTGTTTATTTTGTTTTACTATATAACAATATTTTATTATGCTTAAAACAGTTCAGATTAACCAAATGAATGTTTGTTTTTTTTCAGATAAATTTAAATAAGTTTTTCTAATTATTAACTTTAATGATTTAATGAAGGATATTTTGATTTAAAATTGTACTTTTAAACTTAAATTTTGAATTTTAAAAAAATCACAAAAATCTTGCTTAAAGAGTAGAAAGAAAAATTATTTAATTATGAATTTATCAAGATGAGTAATATATTTAAAGAATCAAAATATTTATAGCTTGTACAAAAAGTTAGATTGATTAAAAATGTTTGTCATTTTAGAAATTTATTAATTTATCATTTTTCTAAAATTTTGCTTGTAGCTTCTGTGTAACTTGGATTTTGCATTTATCAACAATGTGTAAAATAAATCAAAACATTATGGAATAGTTAAAAAAAATTGTTTAAACCAAACAACCCTGGTTTGCAATGAGTTTAAATAAATGGAGGTTGCGTTCTAGTGAATTCTACAAGGTACAAAATAAATTTGTTACAGTTATTTGAAAAAACACAATATTTTTTTTTGCTATTTTGTTAATAAATATCAAAGCTAAAATAATAAAATCTGACTATGATAGTGAATTTTTATTTTAAAAAATCAATATAATTATTAGTAAAATAATTGGGTGAAGGTGGAAGGGATTGTGCATACAAAAAGAATACTTTTCTAGCTATTTTTATTGCTTTAGTTTATGTGTGTATAGAGGGGTGGGGGGAGGTTGTATTTTCACATCTTGGATCCACCTTTGAGTATAATGGTAGTATTTCATGCAGGATAATTTATTATCACAGTTTTTTATCTTTGCCTTTTATGAAATTTTCTTGAGTGAAAAAAAAAATCAAATATTATGAAATTTGTATAAGACGTTTTAAAGATTTTAATAATTGAAAGAAATGTTTTTTTTATAAATATAAAAGCAAACAAATCTTAAATTTCATAAAATTAAAAAAATGGAAGAAATTTTAGATAAAAACTTAATTCGAAACATACTTTTCCATTCTAGATTTGTAATTAAAAAAAAATCATAGGCTATATTATTATTCTAGCGCAGTGGAACACCCTTTATTCATTTCTAATTTATATGAATTTACTTTTAATCATTTCATTTTGATTTCCCACAAGAGAGAAAGTCTATTGTTGTTGAGAGATTTTAAAATTCAATTAATTGTTCTTGAATGAGTTTGGAAAAAAAAAAAAAAAAAAAAAAAAAAAAAAAAAAAAAAAAAAAAAAAAAAAACCCTTAAAATTAATTTTTTACAATTTGTTTAAATTAAACATAAAAAATAGAACTGAAGCACTCGTTGAAGATAATTTTTAGTTATATTTTGTTTTTAATATTCATGTGTTAAAAATTATCTTAAACAGAAGGAAAAAGAAACCCGAAGAAAAGAACAATAAACTGTTTCAATTTTTCAGTAAATATATATGATAGAAGCTCATTTTTTGGATCTTAATATGATATTTTTGATAAATTTTGAAGAATTTTATTTTATTTATTTATTTTTATTGATATATTTAAAAATTGTCTTGTACATGAAATCGTGATTAAAAGAAAAAAATATCCTAGATCAGGTTATTTATATTTGAACCCCCCCTCCCCCCAAAATAATTATAATAATAACAATAATATGCACTGGATGCATTGAATGATATTTTTTGGACATTTTGATAGCAGACAGTACATCTGTTCCAAAACCTTGTCCATTGCTTGATTTTTTTAAGACATGATCTATTATTTCAATACATTCTGAATGATTTGAATGTGAAAATATTTCATTTATCCACCATATAATTTTATTTATATATTTTTCTTCAGGCTATAAATAAAAACTAGATAGTTTTTTTTCCCTTATTGTGAGTATCATTAAGTAAGAATTTAATGATAACATTTTAATTATTATTTTAATAAATTAAATCTTTAAAGTATATTTTTTATCATTCAAAACAATTTAAAAAGTTTGATTAAATATATCCCTGAAATAATTTATATATAAAAAACAATTTAATTAGAAATTCATTACTTTTTCAGATTAATAAAATCATATGCTAAACTATTGAAAAAAATACTATATTATAGTACAGTGAAAAACCATGATCACCTTTTGATGACAAAAATAATAAACTATTCCAAATTGTTTTGAGAGCTTTAATATGTTTTATTTTGTTACATTTTGGTATTATTTTATGTTAATATGTTTAAAAATAATCTTACATGTAAGGTTCTGATTAAAGTAAAACAAAATCTAAATTAATATCCTATTTATATTCTTCAAGAAAAAAAAAAATTGCAGACTATATTGGATATGTTGTATTGTATGGTTATATGTTAGGTACTTCAAAATATATTTTATGACTTCTCAAATACATCTGTCCTCCCCACTTTACCCTCTGTTGTCATAAAAAAAGTAGAATTACAATTTATACAATTATAAATAAATATGAGATTTATACTTTTTAAATATCAAGGTTATGTGTGATTATGATTTGTTCTAATTATTACAAAACAGAAGTAATTTTATTTAAAAAAAATATTTTCCTTTTTACAGAATTTATTATTATTAATCATTTAAAAATTATAAATATTTGTATTCAATTCTATCTTTTTTTTAACATAACAAATTATTAAACTAATCTCGTATCTTAACTTCGGTTTAAAATTCAAGCCATTATTTATAGCTATTAAGATTTCAAATCAATAATAATTATCATTCAGTTATAAGCAATACAAATTTATATATTTTTTCCCCTGTCTGTGTGTTTGTAGTTTAGCAAACAAACTTTCATTAGTAAATAAATTATAATAAAAAAACAACACAAATTGTTAAATGTTATTTAAATTTACATATCAAAAAATTAAAAATATATGGCGAAATTTGCTTTCAAAATTAAAAAAAAAACTACGTGTTTGGATTAAACTTTTAAGAAATAAAATCGATCCAATTTTAACCTTCTTAAAAAAAAAAAAAAAAAAAAAAAAAAAAATAGAAAACTTAATATTCACAACATTTATAATTTTCGCTATTTAAATAAGATTATTTTTCCAATATTTGCTGATATTTGATCAAAAATCGCCACATTACGTGATATGCCGACATATTTTGTTTACGTTTTAGGGAGTTGTTACCGGCTTGAGACAGCTTGCTACGCGTCTCACGCTGTAACAAATTTTTATGACAACAATCACAACTTTGTGACGGCAGAAGCCGGTTGGCGTTTCATTTGTATCCCGTTTTGAAGGATTTGTGACTGTGTCGGAAGTTGTTACGGGAAACGTTTCATTTGTATCCACTCCTAAACCTGTTATGGTGGCCATAACCTTCGTTGGCAATATCGTAAACTGGTGGTAGCATGCGGCCATTAGACCTCCAAGTGATTTCTAGTGGGGGGGGGGGGGCGCAATAGAATTTTTTTATTGATAAACATATTTAATTTTACTGGTATGAAATAGAAAGGTTTTTTTTTGGTAAAATTTTTTTTTTGTCGTACTATCTGACTGTTTTAGAGTACTTTTTTTTTTTGAAAAAAAATTTCTTTTTCTTTCTATTTAAATTTAATAAAGTAAAGTTAAAAGCATGGCAATGACCAATGTACAGGTTAGCATAAACAAACTAAATTCTCACAACTATGCAACCTGGGCAACGGACGTAAAATACCTGCTGCTTGATAAAAATGCTTGGGGCATCGTGAATGGTACTGAAGAGGCTCCGAATACCAGTGACACTGTAGCCACTAAAGAATATCAGGCACGCCTCAGGTCAGCATTGTCCATAGTATACTTGAACGTCGAAAATGAGTTCCGGAGAATTATAGAAAACATCGACGACCCTCATGAAGCATGGACAAAGCTGAAAAACCATTTTCAATCTGACAACCGAGCTCGCCATATGCAGCTCTTTGGCGAGATCCTATCCTGAAGAATACAGCCTGATGAGCCGGTCGACATGTTTGCCGCACGTCTACAAAGACGAGCTGACCAACTGGCTGCCATAAATGAGCCGATAAAAGAAATTTATCTGACATTCCAGTTGCTGCGATGGCTCCCAAAGAAATTTGATAATCTCGTCCAGGGAATTTTGCGATGGCCAGAACAACAGTTCAAGTTTAAAGATGTCCTGACCGAACTGGTAGCTGAAGAGTCCCGCATCAAATTACGAGAAGAGGACAGAGGTAACTTGGTCCAGTCCCATTTTTCCCGAGCTCGCACACCCAAGAGGTCTGCCTATAAGCCCAAGTTTAAGGGAAGATGCCACAGGTGTGGACAAGCCGGCCATATGCTTCGACAGTGTAAATTGCCTCAACAAGCCTCCAGTCCCGAATCTTGCCTCCATACTACTTCGAGAGACTCCTCAGACTCCTCATTCCAGAACTCCTCAGTATCCAGAGGTTCATCGGTGTCCAGTCCAGTTAGAGTCCAACCCAGTAATTCCAGACCTAGCAGAGATGTGTCTCGCAATAGAACCAGAAACCAACGTCAACGTAAGCCAACAAGCCAGGTAAATTACCTCATTCAATCTAATCTTAGTAATATTAAGTGTGGTGGAGATGCCTGGGTCTTTGACACAGGTGCCTCGCACCACTTCTGCAAAGATAAAAATCTATATGTAAAATTTAAGCCTTTGCACAATGAGGAGTTGGCTGTTGCCGTTGATGGAGCGACTTTTCCTATTGAAGGAACCGGAATAGTGGACTTAAAAATAAATGGGAAGATGGTTCGCTTCGGCGATGTTATGTATTGCCCAAGTTTAAGGCACAATTTGATATCTGGCCCTAGGCTTGATAAAACTGGTGCCAAGTTCAGAGGAGGTGAGGGTAGGGTTAAAGCATATCGTGACAGTGGTACCCTATTTCGAGCTTTTCTTAAAGATGGCATTTACTGCATGTACCCAGATCCTAACCCAAAAAATAAAACTAAAACTCAAAGTAGCCAAAGTCCTAAAAAGGTGCGTTTTCAAGCCTCTACTGTCCAGAAGGACGACTTTAAGTTATGGCATAGACGTTTTGGATACATTAGCTCCACTTTAATTGAACACACTGTAAAATGTAATGGTGTAAGGGGCTTACCACCTATTAAAAGTAAAGACTTTGAATGTGAGACATGTAAAATTAACAAACACAGGCGAACTTCTTTCCGTCCTATAAATCAAATAAGATCCAAATGACCCCTTGAATTACTTCATACTGACTTGTGGGGACCGACACAAATAACAGGTAGAAACGGTGAGAAGTACTTTTTAACCATAACGGACGACTTCTCACGAAAAGCATCAGTCTATCCCTTATGTAATAAATCACAAGTATTCAAGGTATTCACTAATCATGTAAAAAGAGCTGAAAGATTTTTAGGCACTAAGGTAAAAGAGGTCCGTAGCGACAATGGGCAGGAGTTTGATAATGAAGCATTTACAAGATACTTTGAAGAGAACAGAATACATCATGAGTTTACCAACGTGTACTCTCCGGAACAGAATGGGGTCTCAGAACGTTTAAATCAGACTATAATGGACGGGGCCCGCTCAATACTTAACGAAAGTAAACTCAGTCTAAAATTCTGGCCAGAAGCAGTTTTATACATTGCGTACACACTAAACAGGATATGTCATAAAACACAGAAAAAGACACCCTTCGAGTATTACTGTGGCAATAAACCCTCAATAAGACATTTACGCCCTTTTGGTACTGTGGCATACGTGGGGGTGCCCAAACAGTTAAGAAACTCAAAGTTTGATCCTAAAACCAAAAAGGGGGGTTTAGTGGGTTATGTGATGTCAACCAAAGGCTACAAGGTATAGATCCCAATACAAATAAAATAATAGAAACCATAAATGTTAGATTTGGGGATGAATCTGTACCGAGAAATGTTCATAGACATAGCGAGCAAGGCCCAAGTTATTCACTAGGCACAAACCCTTTTACAACTTCAGAGCAGCACAATGGAAGCGACCTGGGACCCACATACATTTTAAGTTCAGAACAACCAGAAATTGACCCTTTGACCGACCTTCAACTTGACAGATTTCCTTTAGAAAGATCACCATCTCCATCACCTAAGCCAGGCACCTCAGAATCCGTTGAACCCGCCTCCGTTCACTCATCTGAGGATGAAAGTGACAAGGAGGGCGAGGAATTCTCGAGAACACTGAGGGATGCTGTATGGTTCCGTAAGGCCATAACTAGGCCTGATAAGTCGAGAACCGACATCTACTATTATGAGATGGGTGAAACACAACGTTTAAGATCACTCACAGAAGTGCGGGAATACTGTCAGTCTAATGGTATCAAATTTGATCCAACCATGTTCAGTTTCAAAGGGGAAAATAAATACCAGGGTATTGTAAGATCTACTTCCAGTGCTGGTTCAAGTCCGAGTTACACACCTCCACACAGATCTTTATCTGAAACACGTAAAACCAATATATGACTAGAAGACTCCATCCCAAACACATATAAGCAAGCCTTAAAATCCCCTCAGTGGGAACTCTGGAGACAGGCAATGCAGGAGGAAATGGACGTAATAAATAAAAGACACGTATGGGAATTAACATCACTACCACCCAACACTGAACCTCTAGGCTGCAGATGGGTCTTCACCATCAAACGAGACGATAAAGGGCATGTGGCAAGATACAAAGCGAGACTAGTAGCCCAAGGCTATAAACAGGTCAGGGGTGAAACTTATGACGAGACATTTTCACCAGTTGTAAATTTTAGTCTAATCTGCTTTTTCTTTGCCGCCCTAGTCTCATGTCTCGGATGGATTCACACGTAATGCGATGTGAAAGGCGCCTATCTGTACTCCCCTCTTTCAGATAACATTTACATGAAACAGCCTCCAGGTTTTGAAATAAAAGGGAAAGAGCATTTGGTCTGTAAACTCCAGAGGGCATTGTATGGCCTCCATCAGAGTGGCCAGGTGTGGTTTTATGAAATACACAAAATTTTAATTTCTCTTGGTTTTAACAAATTGGATTGGTGTAATTGCATTTATACATTTTCTAATTACGTTGTTTTATTATTATACGTTGATGACTTCGTTGTTTTAAGTAACCATCAGAAACACATAAATGAAATTTTAAGATTACTAGCTGAACATTTTGACATCAAAATCCTGGGGAAAACACGTAAACTTCTTGGGGTTGAGTTTGAGGAAGATAGGGAAGGTGTAGTGTCAATTCATCAAATGCAATATATTGTTGATATCTGTGCACGTTTTAAGGAATTTAACTTTCCCATCACTTCACTTCCCATAAGTAAAGGAGTAGTGTACTCCGAGGCACAATGCCCTCAAACAGGAGATGTCAAAGTATCCATACAGAAGTGCTTTGGGATGCTTATCTTTTTTTACAAGCAGGACTCGTCCCGACATATCCTATGCTGTAAACATCTTTAGTCAATTCCAGAGTAATCCAGGTATAATCCACTGGAATTGTCTCCTAAAATTGCTAGGGTATGTCCAAAGCACCAAACACTACAAACTGAGGTTACCTTATCATATAAATCTAATAACATACACAGATGCTGACTTCACTGCCAATCGCGATGACAGGACGTCAATGGGGCGACAACTTCGAATGCTAGACAAATCTCCTATCATGTGGAGGGCTTTCAAACAAAAATCTGTCTGCTTGTCTACCATGGAATCAGAGTTTATGGCTTTAACAGAAGCAACTAAAGAGCTTCTTTGGTTCAGTAGAATCATAACTGAATGTTATGACAAACACATTTTTACAGGCCCACAAACTAAGCCAACCTTGTTAGTAGACAATATGGCCTCCATTGATTTCCTTAAGTCTCCCATAGAAAACTATAGAACAAAACACATTGACGTTAAATTATTTTTTGTTAGAGACCTTTTAAACCAAGAGATATTTAATGTAAAACACGTAACTAGTAAAGCTAATCTCACAGACATCTTTACAAAACCCTTAACGAAGTTTGATCTCAAAAAGTTCATTGAAGTGATCTTTAGTTATAAGTAATTATATAATGTTTTAAATAAGTATTATTTAAAAGTAAAAAGTATTAAAAAAAAAAAAAAAAACTCCCCCTCCTCTGAACTTGTGTCAAGCATTAAGATGCTTGTTTAATCTTTTATGTTAAACCATGAAGTTTAACATGTTTCATTTTTCAAATCTGAAATTTTGTATATTTCAGTATTTTTTTTTATATATAATGTTTGAATATGTGATTATACACTTGTTTTTCCTGTTATTTCATATTTTTGTCTCATATGCATATGTTCTAGTGTCATACATAAGTTTTTTTCAATACCCTCATTTCCATCATCGCGGACAATTTAACTCCCTCTGGAATGTGATCAGACCTCAGGATGGTTCATCCTCCAGGGTCCGAGCAGCCCCAGGAAGCGGCTCGCAGGGGTGCAATTGTAAATAGCCAGAGCGGCCTGCAGGGGGTAGTGGCCTTCTTGAGTGTTCTGATCACAGGAAGGCCTGTCGCGGGCATCGTTTCTTTTAATTTGTAAGTCCCTGTTTTGAAAAATGGAAATGTCACATAGGTCCCGTCCGTGGTGTTGAAAATTGAGCTGTAATTTTTTTTTGCATATATAAATATGAAAAAGGATTATTTTACTTTTAAGAAATTGCATAACAAGTGTTTTTCACATTTTAAATCTGTTGTTAAAATATTTGCAAATGTGTATTATTTCAAAAGCTTAAGCATGCATGTTGTTGTTGTTGTTTGTTTTTATGTGAGCGCTCACCGTCCCTATCATTATCATAATCAGTCATTATCATGATCATTAGTGTTATTATCATTGAATGTGTCTCTTTTGCATATCATGAATTTCCCATACATTATCAAAGTGTTTTTGCATTGTAATTCATGTTTTGCTATTCTTCATATTCGTAATGTTTATGAATCTGTCGTATGGTTATCATTTACTCGAGTGTAATTATGCAAATGTATGTAAATATAATCGTGTATTGTCAAGGCCAAGATCAAGAAAATCGACATACTAAAGAATGTTGTGGTATGTACTGGTAATCGTAGTCACTTGCATGTGACGAGGTAAAATGGTAACAAATTTTCATGAACTTTTTTTGAAATGTTTGTGTACCTGAAAGACTTTCAAATTTTTAAGTTACTATGGTAACTAAAGACTCTTGTGCTATGAAAATTGTTATTGTTATTCTTATTGTTATATAGTTATTAAATTGTTATTCATATTGTGTGGTTATTAACATTGTTAAAAAGTTATTCATTTTTGAAATTAACCTTGTTATAAGATATTGTGAATTGTTGTATTTATGCACGATAATGTTGAGTTATTCTTCACTAGTAACTGTCAAAGTATGATAGTAGATATACTGATATCTTATGTTGTTCAATATGACCTTTGATATTTTTATATTATTTGGTAATACTTGGTAATTAGTTTCTTTTGAGTATGAGTGTTAAGGGGGGGGGGGCGATTGTCAGCCATACTCATACCCTTAACACTCTACAAGCATATATACATATTGTAATAGAATAATATAGCATGACTTACTGAGTTTTATTTTATTCCAATCTTGTCTTATCTTTATCTTATTTCCAATCCCTTTATTTTGTTTTTCCTTATTCCATGGCATATTCTATTTCTTAGTCGGTTACTTATTTGTTTACTTTCGATTTGAACAATTACATGTGCGTTCATGATCGTTTTCCTCTGTTTGATCGCGATTTGCGATCTTCGCAAATCGCAACTTACGAGTAGCCGTATCTCCATATCGCAAGACAGGATCGCATTCGCTCAACTTCGGCAGACGCAAAAGGGGCGTTGCTCTCTGGCGATGTCTAGAATAGCGAGGGGTATTTAAAGCAGTTGGTTTGTTTTGCCTGCGGGTGGTCTGACAATGTTTAGGCTGGCAAATGCCGTTAGTTGTCTTAAATGTTAGTTATGAACATAGGCGTAGCGTGACCAAAACTTTTGGGGGGGCACCAGCGAAGTAAAAACTGCGCCCCTTGGCAGATTTTCAATTTGCCCCCCCCCCCCCCAGCTGCAAAAAAGTAACAACAAATCTTTTTCTTTTGGTAGGCGTCAGAAAACTAACAAACATAAATTAATTCTATTAAATAATTATTTCACGTTTATTTTGGAACTTTAAAAGGTTTAATTTTAATTTAGAAATTCAGAACTAAATAACATACAGAAATTTGTATTTTTTTTTTTTTGTCAAAGAGTTCACATTGTTTTAAAACAGGGGGGGGGGGAGATCAAGAGAGATAAAAAAAATTCCCTTAAAATGATTGTCGGTCAAAAAATGAATAAAATCTGGCTCGCAGTATAAATTTCGCGCATGTGGTAACCGTCTCTTTACCCTCTCCCTCTAGTGGGACATGCTGGAGGTCTACATGGACAGGAATTTCCAGGCACGGGCTCAGCACGGCTCGGCGTGAGTATTAAATATTATTATTAATATGTGGGTATTGCCGATCCCGGCCCGTTTGTATTTTCATAGTTTACTGCCAGGTCCTGCTCGTACAAAAAATCAATGAAAAAACATAAGTATTAATTGGATAATTTTACAATATACTTTAAATTACTATGTGTTCACAAGTCAGAAAATACTCACTAGCAGGATTAATAATTGCTTAGACATTTAAGACTTTTCAACATCCAAATAAAGATTCATAAAACTTGATGCAGTTTAGAATTTTTTTTAAAAAGTTGGTTAAAAAAATCCTTAACTTTTTGAAACTATAAAAAAGGTAGATTTTGCAATACGAGGGTCATCGAAAAAACGAGTTTTCCACGGCATTTAAAAAGAAACAAAACATAATTACCCGGAAATTTGGATCCAATCCAACTGGATCCTGTTGAAGTACTCGTTGCCCTCATCGTGGTATCGCTCTAAAACAACGCGAAAAAGATTCTCAATGCAGGAAACCACCACGAAACACATGTTTATCTGGAAACTGTGCGCCAGGTGGGTGCCTAATCAACTTACAACTTAACACAAAACCAAACGTGGGAAAGCAGCATTGATATTTCTGTAGCGATATCACGATGAAGGAAATGAATACCTCAACAAAATTTTTACGGTTGATGAGACGTGAATTGACAACTGCAACAAGTTCCTGGCTCCATTCTCAGGTGGCAGACTTGTCGTATGACACTGGACTCAAAAACTTATCCCACTTGTGAAAAGCGTTTTAATTCCGTTGGTTCTAATGTGGAGATGTAGTTAAAACATTGCTGTATCTTTTGTAATAGTTCTTTTTGGGTAATTATATTTTGTTTCTTTCTAGCCACGGAAAACTTATTTTAAACTTTATTTTTGATGACCCCCGTATTTTTCAGTAAATTATTATTCTGATTCAATTTAGCTAATTTCTGACACATTTCTGAATTCATTTCTTTTCGGAAACACATACATTTGGCAGATGTTCTTATTCAGAAACTATGTAATCGAATGGAATTTTCCATTTTTCGTAAAAGACAAAAAATCTTTGAGAAGATACTGCCAAAGCTGTCATTTTAAATCGAAATTCAAGACGCAATAGTACTGGGGAGAATAAAAACTTGTCATCAAGTGATTAGAACAGCTTATAAATCAAAAACTTATTTATTTATTTAAAAAAATTTGAAAATGCTCTTCGATGCCAAATTACTTCAATCATCAAGTCTCTCAATTTTATGCCTTTATAAAGAATAATGAGTCAGAAAGAGTGTCAAATTTCACGTTGTTGAACTGGGAATATAAGAAAAACCTTAAGTTGTACTTACAAAGATTATGTTAATATACATTCATTTTAGCCAATAATACTTTTACAGAACATATTCCTTGCTCTCCACATCCTGAGAAAAATTAAATCTAGTTTTGTCCCGTCTCGACTGTGTAAAAAAATGCAAGCCTGATCTTGGCCCTGTACAAGTCTGCTGAAAAAATTAAGCCCGGATTCCGATGCCATATAACTGTTCGATGCCGATCTACCTGCTGGACACTTCGTACATTTCTGTATTGATATTGTCAAACTATCATTGGCTCGTGACGCACATTTATACATATTCTTGCAAAAGTCGCATTCTATCGGCCCCGTAGAGATTTTTATATGGGGTCGGTACGTCTTCTTAATTTTTTTATCGATCCGGAACGGCAGATTCATTCAATTTTTTTTGGTGGCCAGGTCTTTTAAATTTGTTTAGAGGCCCGATTAATCTATTAATATTTCTCCAAAACATATTACTTGTCCCACTGTAAACAACTAGATCCAGTTTCTCTCTGACTCGACTATGCTGAAAAGAAAAACATATATATACTATATTTATAATATTCGGTCCAGCACGAGTCTGCTTATGAAATTGAGTTTGTGCTCAGATACGATATGATTGTCCGATTATCTGATCTCTAGCATATTATAATTTCTAAAGTGATTTTGTCAAACTAGTATCGGTTCGTAAAACACATTTATAATTGTTGTTCTCGCGAAAGTCATAACCAATGAAAATGGTAATTTAATCGTATATTTAAATTTTTTAATATACATAGTAATGCTCTATTAATCCCTTGGGGACAAGCGATACGTATACGTGCCGCAAAAAGACTTAAGAATCCTTGTTTATCCCCACCAGCAAAATTTTACTGTAAAATTTGCCTTATTTAAACGGAGCATTTTCCCGATTTAATAAGGCACAAATATCTTTTTAAAAAAATTGTTGACAAACATTAAAAATTTCGTAAAAGGCTCCTGTCGCAAAGGAGTTAATGAATTGCTGATGAACCAGTTTCAACAAATTAAAACGCCAAGCTGCTCAAGTAGTACCGAATACTGTAAAAGAAACATCCTTATAACTCCAAAAATAATAATCATATTAACTAACAGTTTAGTGCGTCGGATTAAGGGTTTCATTTTCAATTAAAATATAATTTGAATGAAATGCAGGGTCATGAAAAATCGAAGAATGAGGAAAACAGGATTACAAATATCTCGACAACTAATAATCCGATCGACTTCATTCTTTATGCAAAATTTGTGTTATTTTATTTCATTTTACATCCACTCATTGAAATACAAAATTTGGAAAAACGTTATATACCTTTCATCATAACGAATTTTTCGAGAGTCCGAAAAAAAAGTTCCGACAAATCGAGGTTACTGATATTAAATAGGCTTCGTTCCATTCTTACATACTAAGAACATACAAAGTTTCAAGTCTATCTCAATTTGTTCGGGAGATAGAGCGTTTACAGACACATAGACGGATGGCAATTGTTTTCCTGGAAATAAAAATGTTTTTCAGAATCTCCAGTATCTGAAACGTGTAAATACGTCAATTTTCTTTCTCCTTTTGGATTTTTCAAACGATTGCAAGATTTACCCTATGCTATGTATAATGGGTAAATAATACAAAAATAAAAGTTGATTTCGATTTAAAAATATAAATTTTAATTTTAAAATTTTAAATATTAATCATGTTTCAAGATCGATATATTTTCTAAAAAATTTAATACTTTTTAATTTTTTTTTTAAGTTTTGAATTCTACAGAGAAAAAAAATAAATCATCTTTGCTATTTACAAAAATATTTATTTTTGAAAACATATCTTTTAAAAGAAAAAATAGTATTTTTCATATTCTTTGCTACAAGAATCATTGAGAATATGGACTGGAAATTTAAAAAAAAATCTCTAATAATAATAAGAATAATAATAACAATAACAAATCCCGAAGACAGTTGAATATATTATTGAAAATCATGGTGAAAATTTTCAGGACTTTTCTAGTTTCAAATCTTCATTGTATTATATATACTAATGAAAATGAATTTGTAAATGTATAAAGAAAATATATGTTGTCAAACGCAGAAAATAAAGAATTTAAATAGACATTTAAACCGATTCGCGAAAAGATATTTTTTTTCCTTGCATAACAACAAAAAACTTTCTGACATATTTTCTGACTAAGTTTTAAACGTAAAAGCATGACAATTGCAATCGTGATTATTGAAGAGATGTATGATCAAATGTTTTTATTTTTATTTTCCGATAAACGAATTAAACCTTAATCCAGGTTACTGTCTCATGGCGGTATTTTTTTTTTTTTTTTTTTTTTTTCTTTCCTTACTGGCACTATCACCGCCTGGAAATTCAGTTCGAAATGCCAAATTGACAACATCTTCTAAAAGTATTTCTGTGTTTATCGAAAAGTGGAAAAGACTATTCAGTTATAAAATTGAAAATAAGAGCACCTGTTCGGATCAAAAAAATGTGTGAAAAAATGCAGTTTGGATCTGAGAGATACCTTGGAAAAACAATTTCTTTCAATATTTAGCAATGATAAAAATTTTAGTTTGTAGGTTTTTTTTTTTTTTTAATAAGATCAATAATAAAGCATTACCAGCTTAACGAAAGTTATTTTTGCGCTTCTTATAAAATAATAAGGTATTCTTGAGTTGTATTTTATATCATTTCATATTTTTGCTTCATGCGCTAATTATAAAATGATGTTTTGTGCCAGTGGGAAACGGTGTTTTCGGATTTTACGCCCCCCCCCTTCCCCCCTCCCCCCAAGAAAATCATAGAAGAAAATTTCTTTAGATTCTCAAAACATTAACCTAATGCATTTTAAATGGTTAATACTGCCCATATAACAACACTTTTTTTTTTTTTTTTTTTTTTTTAATAAGCGAAATACATTTAATTTTGCAGTTTGCTGGATAGATATAAACACACTCTTTATAAATGGTTAAAATTTTTTATACTCTATCCAAACATTTCCTAGCCACATCTAAAGCAACTTTGGTATAATTTAATTTACTTAACATGACAAATCATTGTGATCGTACATCAAAAGAAATTCTAGTAATAAGATATCGCGAGATAAAAATAATTAAAAATAACCCTAGCTCTAAATAGGTTAATTATTTAATGTTAATTAAAATTAATACAGTCGAGTCTCTATATAACGAAAATCACCGTTTCAGTAAAAAATTCGTTATGTAGGGAAATTCGATGTATAGAGAATGTTGTTAAAAATCATATTTAATGTGTGAAATTTGAATAAATATTATTTTTGATCTTTTGAAATTACTTCTTATGGAAATCACTTGGGATTTGGCAATTATCGGTGGGGTACAGTTTCACACAGTAGAGGGTATTTTGAATTGCGTCTAACCCATTTAAATCTAATAGGGCATACAGATGCATTTGGTAAACTTTTCCTTTTGAATTTTCCGGCTGTGAAGATATTTTTATGCAAATTCAATGTATACACATATACATTTTTGTATGTAAAGATAAACAAATCTTCATTTGGCGCCCCATTCGCCTTTCGTTTTGGCGTCCGAGACATATGCCTCCTGTGGAACCCCTAGATAAATCGCTTGGTTTCAGGCTGTGAGACATTTTTATGCAAATTTCATACATATATATTTTTGTATGAAAAGACAAACAAAATCTTCATTTGGCACCCCTTTCGCTTTTCGTTTTGGCGTCCGAGACACATGCCCCCTCTGCAACCCCCAGGGAAATCACTTGGTTTCAGGCTGTGAGACATTTTTATGCAAATTCTATACATATACATTTCTGTATGTAAAGACACAAAATCTTCATTTGGCGCCCTCTCTGCAACCCCTTGGGAAATCGCTTGGTTTCACGCTGTGAGACATTTTTATGCAAATTCCATACATATACATTTTTGTTTGTAAAGACACAAAATCTTCATTTGGCGCCCTCTCTGCAACCCCTAGCGAAACCACTTGGTTTCAGGAAGTGAGACATTTTTATGCAAATTCCATACATATACATTTTTGTATGTAAAGACAGAAAATTTTTATTTGGCGCCCCCTCTGCAACCCCTAGAAAAATCGCTTGGTTTCAGGTTGTGAGACATTTTTATGCAAATTCCATACATACATAATTTTGTTTGTAAAGACACAATCTGGGTGGGGCTTGTATAGGCTAAAACCATTTGGTAGGTCTTCCCACCTAGCCGAATCTGTAAAGACACAATATCTTCATTTGGCACCCTCTCTGCAACCCCTTGGGAAATCGCTTGGTTTCAGGCTGTGAGACATTTTTATGCAAATTCTATACATATACATTTTTGTATGTAAAGACTCAAAATCTTCATTTGGTGCCCCCTCTGCAACCCCTAGGGAAATCGTTTGGTTTCAGGTTGTGAGACATTTTTATGCGAATTCCATACATATACATTTTTGTATGTAAAGACAGAAAATTTCTATTTGGCGCCCCCTCTGCAACCCCTAGGGAAATCGCTTGGTTTCAGGTTGTGAGACATTTTTATGAGAATTCCATACATATATAATTTTGTTTGTAAAGACACAAAATCTTTATTTGACGCCCTCTCTGCAACCGCTAGGGAAAACACTTGGTTTCAGGCTGTGAGACATTTTTATGTAAATTCCATGCATGTACATTTTTGTATGTAAAGATAGAAAATCTTTATTTGGCGCCCCCTCTGCAATCCCTAGGGAAATCGACTGGATGGTTTCAAGCTGTGAGACATTTTTATGCGAATTCCATACATATACATTTTTGTATGTAAAGACAAATAAAATCTTCAGTTGGCGCCCCTTTCGCCTTTCGTTCTGGCGTCCGAGACACGTGCCCCCCCCCCCCCCCTCTGCAACCCCTAGGGAAATCGCTTGGTTTCCGTCTGTGACATTTTATTCAACTTCAATATATACACATATACATTTTGGTATTTAAAGAGAAACAAATCTTAATTTCGCGCCCCCTTCGCCTTTCGTTTTGGCGTCCGAGACACATGCCATCTCTGCAACCCCTAGGGAAATCGCTTGGTTTTTGGCAATTGTTGGTGAGGTACAGTTTCACACAGAAATGGGTTTTTAAGGAGAACCTGATTTATTTAAATGACAGAATGCATAATGATATAATTGGTTTAGTTTTGTTTTTGTATTTTCCGTTTGTGAAACGTTTTTATTCAAATTCTATACATATAGATATATATATATTTTTTTGCATGTAAAGAAAAAAAAAGGCCTTTATTTGGCGCCCCTAAGCTTTCTGTTCTGGCGCCCGGGCACAGATGATTGGGGGGGCACGTGCCCCCCCTGGCCCCCCCGACGCTACGCCTATGGTTATGAAAGTTCAGTTTGTAGTTTATTTTAGTGGAAAAAGATGGTGTTGTCTTATGAAATGAATCCTGTTAGTCGATAGCGGAAATATCGTGATGAATATTTTGTTGTCATGAATTGTTTTAACATCCAAGGTTTTTACTTCCTTTGAACATTTTTCGGACATTATTTTTTCATCATCACCTGAATTGAGAAGCCTGTTTTCTTCCAGTTATGCTATAGTGAGTAGTTTATTTTGCAACCTGTACCGGTCATTTTTTTTCTTTACCTTACGTCATGCTGTTTAATTAATTAAGTATTTTTATTGTGTTAAAGTGTGACTTTAGTTTTATAGATAATATAATTTCGGAAATTATTTTTTTTGGTTGATTTTACCAGATATAGTTTATCATTGTTTATTATTTTATATATACATATATTTTATTTTGAATATGTTTTTCTTGAAAATAAACGTTAGATTATCTTTTAATTAAATGCTTCTTTACTGACTTTACGACACTACCACAGATTGCCAATATTTATTTCAGGTCACCAATTTTAATTTTTCTATCTCTGCTTTAGTTTGATATAATTTTAGAACGGTTCTGGCTTCAGAACCGATCAAAATGCACGAAACTCGTCAACGCCGCAGTCACTAACGTGTGTATGAGCGCTTCGCGCCCATTTAAACTGAAAAAAACATCAGTGGATCCACGAAACTCGCTGTACAGGAATCACTAAAACGCAAGAAACTCGTCAACACCGCAGTCACTAACGTGTGTATGCGCGCTTCACGCCCATTAAAACTAAAAAAAACATCAGTGGATCCACGAAACTCGATGTGCAGGAATCTCTAAAATGTACGAAACTCGTCAACGCCGCAGTCACTAACGTGTGTATGAGCGCTTCGCGCCCATTAAAACTAAATAAAACATCAGTGGATCCACGAAACTCGCTGTGCAGGAATTGCTAAAATGCACGAAACTCCTCAATGCCGCAGTCACTAACGTGTGTATGTGCGCTTCGCGCCCATTAAAACTAAAAAAAAATCAGTGGATCCACGAAACTCGCCGTGTAGGAATCACTAAAATGCACGAAACTCGTCAACACCGCAGTCAAGAGTAGTTTCAGACCCGTGCTTTCTGGATAGCCATGCCGGGTACTGGAAGTTGTTGTGTGTCAGTAGCACTGAAATTCTTTTACAACTTTTTAAGGAATTCTAAAGACGGTTCTCGCTGTGAATTTCCTTTGTAAGATCTTTTACTATAGCATGGGAATTCATTTTTTTTTTTTAATCTTTCTCTCCCCCCAAATAAAGTCCTAGGTGGCAGTAACAGGACAAAGTTGGGGAATACCATTAGTGGCAGTAATGGTATTATAGGAAAACATTCCTAGTGGCAGCGTGGAATATTTTAGAGAAATTTCTTTTTCATAATTTAGTTTGGCTAGCCTGAAGGGTACTTTTTAGGGGAGGAGATGACATGGGTAAAGTAGAATCTTTAAATTTAATTAAGCTTAACATAAGTTGATGTAGAAATAATATTTGGATAAATTTAAATGCAGTTTGGTCTCTTATTGAAAAGAATTAATTAAATGGATTTAATATAAGATTTAAATTATAATAGATAGTTTATTAGTGCTCTGGTCCATCCAATTTGAATAAACATTATTGATCTTAATTTTATGTGTTAAGTAATTTGAGTATATGTTAATGGTTTTTAATTTTTGATATTTTTAATCCATTATGTTTTTATTTGATTAAATAAAACTAGTTATTTGTTTATAAATTTGTTATTGATTTTTTCTTTCAAATACACTTCTTAAATTACAAGGGCATACTTTACAGCCAAAGCGCTCTGCATGCGTCTTTGCTCAGCTGTGTAAATACTTTTAATAGATATCCTTAACTTCAAGGATATCACTAACGTGTGTATGAGTGCTTCGCGCCCATTAAAACTAAAAAAAACATCAGTGGATCCACGAAACTCGCTGTGCAGGAATCACTAAAATGCACGAAACTCGTCAACGCCGCAGTCACTAACGTGTGTATGCGCGCTTCGCGCCCATTAAAACTGATTGATTCTGAAGCCAGAACCGTTCTAAAATTATATAAAACTAAAGCAGAGATAGAAAAATTAAAATTGGTGACCTGAAATAAATATTGGCAATCTGTGGTAGTGTCATAAAGTCAGTAAAGAAGCATTTAATTAAAAGATAATCTAACGTTTATTTTCAAGAAAAACATATTCAAAATAAAATATATGTATATATAAAATAATAAACAATGATAAACTATATCTGGTGAAATCAACCAAAAAAAAGTAATTTCCGAAATTATATTATCTATAAAACTAAAGTCATACTTTAACACAATAAAAATAATTAAACAGCATGACGTAAGGTAAAGAAAAAAATGACCGGTACAGATTGCAAAATAAACTACTCACTATAGCATAACTGGAAGAAAACAGGCTTCTCAATTCAGGTGATGACGAAAAAATAATGTCCGAAAAATGTTCAAAGGAAGTAAAAACCTTGGATGTTAAAACAATTCATGACAACAAAATATTCATCACGATATTTCCGCTATCGACTAACAGGATTCATTTCATAAGACAACACCATCTTTTTTCACTAAAATAAACTACAAACTGAACTTTCATAACTAACATTTAAGACAACTAACGGCATTTGCCAGCCTAAACATTGTCAGACCACCGGCAGTCCAAACAAACCAACTGCTTTAAATACCCCTCGCTATTCTAGACATCGCCAGAGAGCAACGCCCCCTTTGCGACTGCCGAAGTTGAGCGAATGCGATCCTGTCTTGCGATATGGAGATACGGCTACTCGTAAGTTGCGATTTGCGAAGATCGCAAATTGCGATCAGACAGAGGAAAACGATCATGAACGCACATTTAAGTGTTCAAATCGAAAGTAAACAAATAAGTAACCGACTAAGAAATAGAATATGCCATGGAATAAGGAAAAACAAAATAAAGGGATTGGAAATAAGATAAAGATAAGACAAGATTGGAATAAAATAAAACTCAGTAAGTCATGCTATATTATTCTATTACAATATGTATATATGCTTGTAGAGTGTTAAGGGTATGAGTATGGCTGACAATCGCCCCCCCCCCCCCATAACACTCATACTCAAACTAATTACCAAGTATTACCAAATAATATAAATAATATCAAAGGTCATATTGAACAACATAAGATATCAGTATATCTACTATCATACTTTGACAGTTACTAGTGAAGAATAACTCAACATTATCGTGCATAAATGCAAAAATTCACAATATCTTATAACAAGGTTAATTTAAAAAATGAACAACTTTTTAACAATGTTAATAACCACACAATATGAATAACAATTTAATAACTATATAACGACAAGAATAACAATAACAATTTTCATAGCACAAGAGTGTTTAGTTACCATAGTAACTTAAAAATTTGAAAGTCTTTCAGGTACACAAACATTTCAAAAAAAAGTTCATGAAAATCTGAGTTACCATTTTACCTCGTCACATGCAAGTGACTATGATTACCAGTACATACCACAACATTCTTTAGTATGTCGATTTTCTTGATGTTGGCCCTGACAATACATGATTATATTTACATACATTTGCATAATTACACTCGAGTAAATGATAACCATACGACAGATTCATAAACATTACGAATATAAAGAATAGCAAAACATGAATTACAATGCAAAAACACTTTGATAATGTATGGGAAATTCATGATATGCAAAAGAGACACATTCAATGATAATAACACTAATGATCATGATAATGACTGCGAATATGATAATGATAGGGACGGTGAGCACTCACATAAAAACAAACAACAACAACAACAACATGCATGCTTAAGCTTTTGAAATAATACACATTTGCAAATGTTTTAACCAAGATTTAAAATGTGAAGGACACGTGTTATGCCATTTCTTAAAAATAAAAACAACCCTTTTCATATTTATATATGCAAAAAAAATATACAGCTCAATTTTCAACACCACGGACGGGACCTATGTGACATTTCCATTTTTCAAAAATAGGGACTTGCAAACTTAAAAGAAACTATGCCCACGACAGGCCTTCCTGTGATCAGAACACTCAAGAAGGCCACTACCCCCTGCAGGCCACTCTGGCTATTTACAATTGCACCCCTGCGAGCTGCTTCCTGGGGCTGCTTGGACCCCGGAGGATGAACCATCCTGAGGTCTGATCACATTCCAGCGGGAGTTAAATTGTCCGCGATGATGGAAATGAGGGTATTGAAAAAACTTATGTATGACACTAGAACATATGCATATGACACAAAATATGAAATAACAGGAAAAACAAGTGTATAATCACATATTCAAACATTATATATAAAAAAAAATACTGAAATATACAAAATTTCAGATTTGAAAAATGAAACGTGTTAAACTTCATGGTTTAACATAAAAGATTAAACAAGCATCTTAATGCTTGACACAAGTTCAGAGGAGGGAGAGTTTTTTTTTTTTTAATACTTTTTACGTTTAAATAATACTTATTTAAAACGTTATATAATTACTTATAACTAAAGATCACTTCAATGAACCTTTTGAGATCAAACTTCGTTAAGGGTTTTGTAAAGATGTCTGAGAGATTAGCTTTACTAGTTATGTGTTTCACATTAAATATCTCTTGGTTTAAAAGGTCTCTAACAAAAAATAATTTAACGTCAATGTGTTTTGTTCTATAGTTTCCTATGGGAGACTTAAGGAAATAAATGGAGGCCATATTGTCTACTAACAAGGTTGGCTTAGTTTGTGGGCCTGTAAAAATGTGTTTGTCATAACATTCAGTTATGATTCTACTGAACCAAAGAAGCTCTTTCGTTGCTTCTGTTAAAGCCACAAACTCTGATTCCATGGTAGACAAGCAGACAGATTTTTGTTTGAAAGCCCTCCACATGATAGGAGATTTGTCTAGCATTAGAAGTTGTCCCCCCATTGACGTCCTGTCATCGCGATTGGCGGCGAAGTCAGCATCTGTGTATGTTATTAGATTTATATGATGACAAGGTAACCTCAGTTTGTAGTGTTTGGTGCTTTGGACATACCCTAGCAATTTTAGGAGACCATTCCAGTGGATTATACCTGGATTACTCTGGAATTGACTAAAGATGTTTACAGCATAGGATATGTCGGGACGAGTCCTGCTTGTAAGAAAAGATAAGCATCCCAAAACACTTCTGTATGGAAACTTTGGCATCTCCTGGGTTTCTGTGTCTGTTTGAGGGCATTGTGCCTTGGAGTACACTACTCCTTTACTTATGGGAAGTGAAGTGATGGGAAAGTTAAATTCCTTAAAACGTGCACAGATATCATCAATATATTGCATTTGATGAATTGACACTACACCTTCCCTATCTTCCTCAAACTCAACCCCAAGAAGTTTACGTGTTTTCCCCAGGATTTTGATGTCAAAATGTTCAGCTAGTAATCTTAAAATTTCATTTATGTGTTTCTGATGGTTACTTAAAACAACAAAGTCATCAACGTATAATAATAAAACAACGTAATTAGAAAATGTATAAACGCAATTACACCAATCCAATTTGTTAAAACCAAGAGAAATTAAAATTTTGTGTATTTCATAAAACCACACCTGGCCACTCTGATGGAGGCCATACAATGCCCTCTGGAGTTTACAGACCAAATGCTCTTTCCTTTTTATTTCAAAACCTGCAGGCTGTTTCATGAAAATGTTATCTGAAAGAGGGACGTACAGATAGGCTCCTTTCACATCGCACTGCGTGTGAATCCATCCGAGACATGAGACTAGGGCGGCAAAGAAAAAGCGGATTAGACTAAAATTTACAACTGGTGAAAATGTCTCGTCATAAGTTTCACCCCTGACCTGTTTATAGCCTTGGTCTACTAGTCTCGCTTTGTATCTTGCCACATGCCCTTTATCGTCTCGTTTGATGGTGAAGACCCATCTGCAGCCTAGAGGTTCAGTGTTGGGTGGTAGTGATGTTAATTCCCATACGTGTCTTTTATTTATTACGTCCATTTCCTCCTGCATTGCCTGTCTCCAGAGTTCCCACTGAGGGGATTTTAAGGCTTGCTTATATGTGTTTGGGATGGAGTCTTCTAGTCATATATTGGTTTTACGTGTTTCAGATAAAGATCTGTGTGGAGGTGTGTAACTCGGACTTGAACCAGCACTGGAAGTAGATCTTACAATACCCTGTTATTTATTTTCCCCTTTGAAACTGAACATGGTTGGATCAAATTTGATACCATTAGACTGACAGTATTCCTGCACTTCTGTGAGTGATCTTAAACATTGTGTTTCACCCATCTCATAATAGTAGATGTCGGTTCTCGACTTATCAGGCCTAGTTATGGCCTTATGGAACCATACAGCATTCCTCAGTGTTCTCGAGAATTCCTCGCCCTCCTCGTCACTTTCATCCTCAGATGAGTGAACAGAGGCGGGTTCAACGGATTCTGAGGTGCCTGGCTTAGGTGATGGAGATGGTGATCTTTCTAAAGGAAATCTGTCAGGTTGAAGGTCGGTCAAAGGGTCAATATCTGGTTGTTCTGAACTTAAAATGTATGTGGGTCCCAGGTCGCTTCCGTTGTGCTGCTCTGAAGTTGTAAAAGGGTTTGTGCCTAGTGAATAACTTGGGCCTTGCTTGCTATGTCTGTGAACATTTCTCGGTACAGATTCATCCCCAAATCTAACATTTATGGTTTCTATTATTTTATTTGTATCGGGGATCCATACCCTGTAGCCTTTGGTTGACATCGCGTAACCCACTAAAACCCCCTTTTTGGCTTTAGGATCAAACTTTGAGTTTCTTAACTGTTTGGGCACCCCCATGTATGCCACAGTACCAAAAGGGCGTAAATGTCTTATTGAGGGTTTGTTGCCACAGTAATACTCGAAGGGTGTCTTTTTCTGTGTTTTATGACATATCCTGTTTAGTGTGTATGCGATGTATAAAACTGCTTCTGGCCAGAATTTTAGACTGAGTTTACTTTCGTTAAGTATTGAGCGGGCCCCGTCCATTATAGTCTGATTTAAACATTCCGAGACCCCATTCTGTTCCGGAGAGTACACGTTGGTAAACTCATGGTGTATTCCGTTCTCTTCAAAGTATCTTGTAAATGCTTCATTATCAAACTCCCCCCCATTGTCGCTACAGACCTCTTTTACCTTAGTGCCTAAAAATATTTCAGCTCTTTTTACATGATTAGTGAATACCTTGAATACTTGTGATTTATTACATAAGGGATAGACTGATACTTTTCGTGAGAAGTCGTCCGTTATGGTTAAAAAGTACTTCTCACCGTTTCTACCTGTTATTTGTGTCGGTCCTCACAAGTCAGTATGAAGTAATTCAAGGGGTCGTTTGGATCTTATTTGATTTATAGGACGGAAGGAAGTTCGCCTATGTTTGTTAATTTTACATGTCTCACATTCAAAGTCTTTACTTTTAATAGGTGGTAAGCCCCTTACACCATTACATTTTACAGTGTGTTCAATTAAAGTGGAGCTAATGTGTCCAAAACGTCTATGCCATAACTTAAAGTCGTCCTTCTGGACAGTAGAGGCTTGAAAACGCACCTTTTTAGGACTTTGGCTATTTTGAGTTTTAGTTTTATTTTTAGGGTTAGGATCTGGGTACATGCAGTAAATGCCATCTTTAAGAAAAGCTCGAAATAGAATACCACTGTCACGATATGCTTTAACCCTACCGTCACCTCCTCTGAACTTGCCACCAGTTTTATCAAGCCTAGTGCCAGATATCAAATTGTGCCTTAAACTTGGGCAATACATAACATCGCCGAAGCGAACCATCTCCCCATTTATTTTTAAGTCCACTATTCAGGTTCCTTCAATAGGAAAAGTCGCTCCATCAACGGCAACAGCCAACTCCTCATTGTGCAAAGGCTTAAATTTTACATATAGATTTTTATCTTTGCAGAAGTGGTGCGAGGCACCTGTGTCAAAGACCCAGGCGTCTCCACCACACTTAATATTACTAAGATTAGATTGAATGAGGTAATTTACCTGGCTTGTTGGCTTACGTTGACGTTGGTTTCTGGTTCTATTGCGAGACATATCTCTGCTAGGTCTGGAATTACTGGGTTGGACTCTAACTGGACTGGACACCGATGAACCTCTGGATACTGAGGAGTTCTGGAATGAGGAGTCTGAGGAGTCTCTCAAAGTAGTATGGAGGCAAGATTCGGGACTGGAGGCTTGTTGAGGCAATTTACACTGTCGAAGCATATGGCCGGCTTGTCCACACCTGTGGCATCTTCCCTTAAACTTGGGCTTATAGGCAGACTTCTTGGGTGTGCGAGCTCGGGAAAAATGGGACTGGACCAAGTTACCTCTGTCCTCTTCTCGTAATTTGATGCGGGACTCTTCAGCTACCAGTTCGGTCAGGACATCTTTAAACTTGAATTGTTGTTCTGGCAATCGCGAAATTCCCTGGATGAGATTATCAAATCAAATTTCTTTGGGAGCCATCGCAGCAACTGGAATGTCAGATAAATTTCCTTTATCGGCTCATTCATGGCAGCCAGTTGGTCAGCTAGTCTCTGTAGACGTGCGGCAAACATGTCTACCGGTTCGTCAGGCTGTATTTTACAGGATAGGATCTCGCCGAAGAGCTGCATATGGCGAGCACGGTTGTCAGGTTGAAAATGGGTTTTCAGCTTTGTCCATGCTTCATGTGGGTCGTCGATGTTTTCTATGATTCTCCGGAACTCATTTTCGACGTTCAAGTATACTATGGACAGTGCTGATCTGAGCCGTGCCTGATATTCTTTAGTGGCTACAGCGTCACTGGTATTCGGAGCCTCTTCAGTACCATTCACGATGCCCCAAGCATTTTTATCAAGCAGCAGGTATTTTACGTCCGCTGCCCAGGTTGCATAGTTGTGAGCATTTAGTTTGTTTATGCTAACCTGCACATTGGTCATTGCCATGCTTTTAACTTTATTAAATTTAAACAGAAAGGAAAAAGAATTTTTTTTTTTTTAAAAAAAACGTACTCTAAAACAGTCAGATAGTACGACAAAAAAAATTTTACCAAAAAAAAAAAAACTTTATTTCATACCAGAGAAATTAAATATGTTTATCAAAAAAAAAAATGCTATTGCCGCCCCCCCCCACTAGAAATCACTTGGAGGTCTAATGGCCACATGCTACCACTAGTTTACGATATTGCCAACGAAGGTTATGGCCACCATAACAGGTTAAAAAGCGTAGTAGCTTTGGCCCATAACCCGTGATCGGTTCTGAAGCCAGAACTGTTCTAAAATTATATAAAACTAAAGCAGAGATAGAAAAATTAAAATTGGTGACTTGAAATAAATATTGGCAATCTGTGGTAGTGTCATAAAGTCAGTAAAGAAGCATTTAATTAAAAGATAATCTAACGTTTATTTTCAAGAAAAACATTCAAAATAAAATATATGTATATATAAAATAATAAACAATGATAAACTATATCTGGTAAAATCAACCAAAAAAAAGTAATTTCCGAAATTATATTATCTATAAAACTAACAAGGGCTGCGCCAGAGGGGGGACCGGGGGGGCATACGCCCCCCCCCCCCCCGTCGGGCATAAATTCAATATTGTAGGGGAAAATATTTTGACGTTTGAATTTCTGCCCGGTCGAGTTAAATCAAAATATGGAGCTTTTTTTTTCCCCCAAAGTCGAATTGACTAAACTAATTCTTTTGGTTAAGAGTCTGTTTCTGACTGAAATTTGAGTTCAGATAAACCCGATTTTTTTTTTAAATCATAATTTCTTAAATCAAAAATCTATATGGATTACTAAACAGGATGATACATGAATGACTCTGAACATGCTTATTTTTCAACAAAAAAAGATAAGATTTATAGTGTAGTTATAATAATGTATTATTATTTTTTAACTGCATTAAATTGTGGATGAATTTCTGCTGATTGTGGATTTACGGTCGGTTTGACATGAAGAATTTTTGGTACGGTTAAGTGTACGCAAACGAAAATTATTTTGTCCGGGTTGTCTTGGATGACATGTAGAATACTGCATCGGGTCGGGCAAACTGAATCTGACCCGACTCGCATAGTCTGGACCGGATCGGGTTGATCCCAATCTTTTGTTGTTGTGAGTCGGATTCCAGTTTGGTTAACTTTAATAGTTTCAGGTTCAGGTTGGATGTTGGCACTTATGGTTCTTGATTCGAGATGAATCCCACTCTCATAAGAATTTACAAAATTTATTTTATGATGAAAAACTATATGTATGAATATTAATGAGTTTATCTATACTGATTCTTAATTTAAAAGTTAAAACTGATACTGAAGGTACAATTTTTTACATAACTGCATTACAATATGAATATATTTTTTCATCAGGTACGGTTGGGGTCAGGTTGATGTTGAAATATTTTGTGTTCAGGCGTTCAGGTCAAAATGTGATGATGTCGGGCTCAAGTTTCTTGTAGAGTTCTGCATTCACCTTGGGAAACTAAACCCAACTCGACAGACAGTTTGAGTCGGATCTGGCTAAAGTTAATATTTTTTCGGATTGACTTCTATTTCGGATTGATTTTAATTGTTTTAGCATATAGGTTCGATTCTACCTGATTTCTCAAAAGTATCTCCGAAACATATTTTTAAATGAAAAATTATATTATCCGGGTGTCTGAGTGCATATACAGGTATATTGATTTTTTTACATAAAAAATATAATTAATGGTATTATTGTAGGCTATTTTTCCATTATTGCTTTACAAGATGGAAATTTGTTTTTCATTTCGAGTTGGGATTGGGTTCGGATAGAATACTGTTGGTTTTAGGTCAGAGTTTGTTTAGTTCGGGGTCATCTAATTTTTTAAAACTGGTTCAGGTTGAAATGGATATAGAATTAACTAGTTTAAGTCGGGTATAACCCAATCTGTGGAGGACTCTGTGCTCGAAAAATAATCCATTCAGAAAAGTAATTTATAGATCCCTTTTATCTAAAAATACGTAAAAATCAGAAACCGAAGATCAAAATTTTCAAAAAATCTCCAGTCAGAAGAAATTGCTTAAAATAATAGAAAACCTCTTCAAATCACAGGGATATTTCAGCATTGTTGAGATAGACTCGGCGAGAAATTTTGGCCCACACAGACCACAGCTAGACCTCCTGCATAACTCGCGGTTCGAATCAGCGATATATTTTTAATTGCAGGTCGCTTTTCGCTGTTATTAAAATAATGCACTTTAAGATTCCCAACTATTTCAAAAATTTTTACTTCATTTATATTTCTCTTCGGAATATTGTATTTAAGCTCTTTGTTTCAGATTTGAATCAAAATTTGGAATATCACGCTTTCTGCATTCGATCGATATACATTCTAAAACAAAATGGAAATTGAAGATTTTTTTCCCATTGTTTTTATTATTACAGCTATAGCTAAAAAAATCTGCTTTGATTAAAATTATGAAAAAAGTAAAACGTGATATTTATAAAGTCATAAAAGTTACGCATTTCAAAAACTGTAATTCAACTAATTAATTTCACACCATGCAAATACATTGAATTCAAATAAGAGAAATTAATATTTAGTACAGTAACGTGTTCAGATGGAATGGAAAAGGATATCGTTCTTAGCAAGTATGCTGTTTCTTTATACATTTATTCTTATTTAGATTTGAATTTACCATGTTTAAGCCGCAGAGAACAGCTGTGATTCAGTAAAAGGAAATGCATGTCTGTCTGTTTTGACTAGTTTTCAAATTCTGTTCCGCAACTTAATATACAACAAAGTTTTCGAGTAATGGAATGATAAAGAGGTTGATGAGTATGTTGTTTAGCATCAGCAAACGTATTCCTGCTGATTGGTTGTAAAAATAATATTTATATTTTTTATTGTTGCTATGGGAATTACAAGAAAAACACCTGTTGTGATAGATTGAAAGGATGTTTCAGAGTTACCTAGATGCAGTACTCTATTATCGACAATTGTCCATTGACCACAGATAATAGGAGTTAATTATTTTCCTGATTTAGTATTTTTATTTTAAAATATGGAAATAAGGGGTTTTTTTAATGCTTCTGTTTATTGCATTTTTTTTCCACAAAATTTTATAATTAATCAGAAACCGTAAGAACAATGCTACAATGAACTTTGAAAGTAAAAAATTGACTATGAAAAAATAGTTTACAACTTTGCAAATTTTGCATTAAAATCATTATTTCTACTAATTGTAAATATTTTATGAGTTCCTTTTTTATGGAAGTACGAACTTTAATATTTTTCTGCTGTATATAAAAAGTTTCGACTTTCATACGAGTAAGTCCAAATGATTTCTTATTTCTTTGTGTTTATATGCAATTTGATATTTTTACCCGAGCGTTTTAATTTTAAAACTGCTGTATACGCAGAATTAGTACTTTTGTTGATAATAATAATTTAATTTGTCTTAATTATTAAGTTTTTCATTTGTATTTTTCCATTCAGTAATACACACAGTAGAACGCCGATGGTCCTATATCCCATCGGTATCGAGGATAATCCAGTTAATGAAAAATCCGGATAATTGGGAAACTTTATAAACGCATTGGACAATGTTTTTAGGCAACTTCCCTTCACATTTTTTCCAGGTTTCGGACTGGCAATTGTGGTAATGCACATTTTAGCATATTGAAAATGGCGTGTTTAGAAGTATTTTTTTTTAATTAAAATTTTATTTTCTGCAAAATTGGTACAAAGTTGTATATAGAAGTACACATAGAAACTATATACATTGCACTGTACAGTATATATATTTTTAAAAATCCTCGTGATAGGGAAAAAAAAAAATCTTGATAGTCTTCTGGTTCACAGAGGCCATTTTTTTGTCTCTCTCGTGGACCACTGATAATGGACTCTCGTGCGTTAGAAGGGAAACTTCTAAGGTTCTAGAAAAAAATAGTTTTATGCATTGCTGTCTTTGTATTTGTTGGTGATTTTATTATTTCAGGATTAGAAATTAGTTATTTAGCAGTTAAATTCCATGTCTTCTTGTCAAATTTACCTTAACCTGCCTGAAGAAATTTGACTTTAAAATTTTTGGAGAAGATGGAAAAAAAAAGTATAGTCTTTGATCGATCTGGTTAATTGGACAATACGCTTAATGGGAGTCCAGATAATCTCTACTGTATTTTAAATTTCATATTCATTATTTCAAAAAGCACTGCAATCGAAAATTAGTATTCCCAAATCAGACCTAAAAAATCTTGTGTAGCTGGGAAGTCCTATTATACCCCTTGGAGACGAGCGACACATATACGTGCCGCAAAAAGGCTTAAGCAGATTCGGCAGCAAAAAGGTTCGGCCAAAAGTTATAGAAAAATGTGCTATAATAGATGTTTTAAGAATAATAAATTTCAGGGTCGGCAGAACTTTCAAAATATAAAATTTAGTCCTAGTCTTAAGATAAAATTAAGCTCGATTCGAGTTTAAAGAAAGAAAATTTCACCGAGCTCTTTCTTCTGGATAAGCCGTGATAGATGTTTGCATTGACCAGGATCGGGCCTGTTTTCTTTTACGATACTCGGGTCGATCCATGCCTGGTTTTCATTCTTTTCATGGCTTAACTAACTTTTTCGATATTGAGCTGGAATTGCGTGGGAAGAAATTTTCACTCCCGGTTTCGATCCGTATGAAAATCACTTTCTCGGAACGACCTGGTCCGAGTAAAAGTCAGTAAGATTTGACCCGTTCCAAATATTTTTAGGAAAAATGTATGTATTTTTATAATTTTAACTCACAATTATTCTACAATTAAAATTTAAAATGTATTATTTATAAATAATAGTAGATTTTTAGAATAAAATTTAAATACAGAAAAATCTGTGAAATAGAACCTGCCTATGACACATTGCTGTCTTAGGGGGACTCTTCACTCACTTCAAAATACCTGCTCCATAATGTTAAATCAATGGGCAGGTTGTTTTCGAATTTCTCGTTTTATTTTAATATTTTTAAACGTTTTTTGAATGTGATAACTGAGCTCAATCTTCAATATGACTATTTTTTACTTTTTCGATTTTGGTTGCAAATATAAATATATATAGTAATATAAAAAGCACTTTCAGTTCCAAAGCCCGTTCTGAAAGTTAAAGCATCTTTTTTAATAAACTATGACGCATTTTTTTTTTTTTTTTGTTCCTATGGAATTCTGTCTTAGAAGATTTTATGTGTGGCATTTTTTCATGATTTTAAAGTCTCCAATGCATGAAATAAGGATTAACAATAACTAAACCCTTTACATGCAAATAGATATTCATTAAAAATAAATAAATATTGCGGACAAGAGCACTTCTAAAAAATGAATTATTTTTTATTAGAACTCCCCGTGCAAAATAATTTATAACTATATCGAAGTAAAAGTTCATGTTTTGTAGAAATACAGAGTTTCGTCGGGCCAAGATTTTAAGTTTTATTATTTTTTTTTTTTGGCCAGCCTAATATATATGTGTATATATATTGTACTTGCAGACCATATAATCAGGTCGATCTTTTAAATTTTCTCGCCGATCGGACCATTAATTTATTTTGCACGAACTGGGTCGGGCTCGGCCCTGAAATTTTTGCCCACACAGTTTTTTAGGCCCCAGACCAGCACGCGTTGACCTTTAATATATATTATGAACTTGGTCCCCCTGTCGGGGATGCAGTGCCCCCTCGTCGGGCAAACTCTGGCGCCGCCCTTGAAAACTAAAGTCATACTTTAACACAATAAAAATAATTAATTAAACAGCATGACATAAGGTAAAGAAAAAAAATGACCGGTACAGGTTGCAAAATAAACTACTCACTATAGCATAACTGGAAGAAAACAGGCTTCTCAATTCAGGTGATGACGAAAAAATAATGTCCGAAAAATGTTCAAAGGAAGTAAAAACCTTGGATGTTAAAACAATTCATGACAACAAAATATTCATCACAATATTTCCGCTATCGACTAACAGGATTCATTTCATAAGACAACACCATCTTTTTCCACTAAAATAAACTACAAACTGAACTTTCATAACTAACATTTAAGACAACTAACGGCATTTGCCAGCCTAAACATTGTCAGACCACCGGCAGTCCAAACAAACCAACTGCTTTAAATACCCCTCGCTATTCTAGACATCGCCAGAGAGCAACGCCCCCTTTGCGTCTGCCAAAGTTGAGCGAATGCGATCCTGTCTTGCGATATGGAGATACGGCTACTCGTAAGTTGCGATTTGCAAAGATCGCAAATCGCGATCAGACAGAGGAAAATGATCATGAACGCACATTTAAGTGTTCAAATCGAAAGTAAACAAATAAGTAACGGACTAAGAAATAGAATATGCCATGGTTGGTTGGTTGATTTTTGTTGTCCGATTATCTACGCTAATGGGATATAGGACCAGGGGGAGTGCCCTCCGTGGGGGTCTTTCTAAGGGAGCCTAACCCGTATTTACGCAAGGTTCGAAGAAAACCACGGAAAACTCCGAATGGTTAGGCCGACAGCCGCGATTGGGTTCGAACCCAGCACCTGCTGTCTACCAGTTGAGAGGTCCGAACCTCTCGGCCACTGGTGGGGCCAGAATATGCCATGGAATAAGGAAAAAACAAAATAAAGGGATTGGAAATAAGATAAAGATAAGACAAGATTGGAATAAAATAAAACTCAGTAAGTCATGCTATATTATTCTATTACAATATGTATATATGCTTGTAGAGTGTTAAGGGTATGAGTATGGCTGACAAAAACTAAAAAAAACATCAGTGGATCCACGAAACTCCTATCAAGATATCCTTACTCCGCAAGAATCACTAAAATGCACGAAACTCGTCAACGCCGCAGTCACTAACGTGTGTATGCATGCTTCGCGCCCATTAAAACTAAAAAAAAATCAGTGGATCCACGAAACTCGCTGTGCAGGAATCACTAAAATGCACGAAACTCGTCAACGCCGCAGTCACTAACGTGTGTATGAGCGCTTCGCGCCCATTAAAACTAAAAAACACATCAGTGGATCCACGAAACTCGCTGTGCAGGAATCACTAAAATGCACAAAACTCGTCAACGCTGTCAGAAATAGTAGGACCTTTTTCTTATCACCCTTGCACTAATTTATAATACTTCTCAAATTAAATATCTTTATTAATTCATTTCTTAAGTACCTATATTAATTATTTCCATATGTTAATTACTTCTATTTAACTTACCATAGTTGTCATAATCTTTTAAAAAACAAAGTCATTTCAATAGTTTATCTAAAATAACTTTATTAAAGTAACTGAATAAATTTAACTTACCTTTTTCAAACATAGTCATTTTCTTATAAAGTATAATTCTATAGTTAATAAATTTAAAAGAAACTTGTTTCTAAAACCACCTGTCTGTTCTTTATAAACACCGGCAACATATTAAACTTCCGTACGTAATTCCCGATCTAATCCCAGTTCTAGCAATAACAGATGGCGTCGCGATCGTAGATCGTATCGCAATCCACGTCATCTTTAGTTTTGCATATGACGTTCTGGAAACTGGTAGAAGGATGGTCTGTCATGCGTAGAGTTTTGTTTTAGACTGCCGGTAAGATATAAATAGAATAGCGGGCAGGTTCTTGTTCAGTTCATTCACGCTTTCTATCCACTGCTGTTAGTTCGACTGTTCTAATGATTTAGGTAAAGTTTTGTGGGATGTCTGGTCAGTATGGAAAACATTTAAAATGATTATAGTTCAGCTGAGTTCCTGCTTTTAAGTTCGTCTTCCTAATTAAAAGACCTTTTAATGTGAGTCATCTTGGTGTTATAAAGAAATTTGGCTGATGTCTCCTGAAGTGAATTGACGAGACTTGTTTTTGATTTTAAATGCCCTGAAGGCGATTTAAAGAGTTTATTGGGAGGAGTAACATCGGTGTTTATGTAAACCTCTTTCCCTGCTTGAACTGGTAATCATCATATTCTCAAGTAGAGACTTGCAGTTGTGTAATTTCCATAGAGGCTGAAGTATGCCGATGATAAGGGCAGGTGTATTTTTCTTGTGTCAGACCATTTCCAAGGTAAAGCACTTCCATTAATGAAGTAGTAGGATCTTCCTTGGAATGGATTAAATCTTTGCATCAATGTCCTGGATCGTTGGCTGTTAATATACATAAAAGAAATCATGTCGTGAGTCTAATCTTTTTCTTTCTAATGTTCTCCTCTATAAATAAATTAATCCTATGGGTAAATGTTATGTGATTTAAAGATTTTAATGGATTTAATTGTTGTTTTATTATGATAAAGATTAAATATGTTTCTGTTGAATATATATTGAAATTTAATAAATAGATATTTATTTTTAAATATGTTATCTTTATTTTTTTGTTTAAAGTATTAACATTTAATTTAAACATTAATTTAAATTAACAATATCTTTATTCACCATAGTCAACATAATTTAATTTTGGGGGGTTTGATAAAAACAGCAATAACGCTTTCCACTGTATTTTAGCACTCAGCTATATTTTTAAACCCCAATGCATTACGTCTTCGTAATGTTAAAGTAACAAACGCCGCAGTCACTAACGTGTGTATGCGCGCTTCGCGCCCATTAAAACTAAAAAAAGCATCAGTGGATCCACGAAACTCGCTGTGCAGGAATCACTAAAATGCACGAAACTCGTCAACGCCGCAGTCACTAACGTGTGTATGCGAGCTTCGCGCCCATTAAAACAAAACAAACAAAAAAAAAAAAATCGCTGGATTCACGAAACTCGCTGTGTTAGAATCCCTAAAATGCACAAAACTCGTTAAACCTGCATTAACTAACGACACTAAAACCGTATAATTCTCTGGAAGCTCAAAAATCGCATTGAAGAAATTTCTAAAATGAGCAAAATTGCGGTTATTAATGCAGATATCCAACTATTAAAATCTTTCTAAATTTGTACGAAAATACGAGATAAAATTTCGAAATATTTTTTATGTATTTATGGTACATAAATATTGCTCGAATTTTTAAGTGAAAAAGAAAATTTTTCTGATATAGGAATTCGCTTTCAGTAACATTAACACGTCATCTCAATTTTTTAAATGAAATCGACAAATCATAACTTAAATCATATTTATTTCGAGAAAAGCGTATCCTCAATATATTCGTCTGCCGTATTGCATATTTGTTTCCAAATGTATATTATTTATTAAAATAAGCAATATCCACGGAGCTCCGTGACAAATCATAAATCATTGAATATTTATTTCGAGAAAAGCGTATCCTCAATATATTCGTCTGCCGTACCGCATATTTTTTCCAAATGTATGGTATTATTTATTAAAATAAGCAATATCTTAATAAGCAATATCTAATAAAATAACACGAAAAAAGGCTGGGAAAATATAGTCATACATATATAATGCAATCTCCTCTTTTAATTTAAACAATAACAGACTGATGTAACAATGGCATTTCATAAAAGCCAATGAAACGAAAGATAAGAAACCATGCAATCCGGTTAACGCGATCAGAATTCCTTAACTAACAACTGTGGGCGTGGAAAGAATTCAGAAAACGATCCGGTAACAAGAAAAAGTCATTTATCGCCTCGCCAAATTCAACGACGCCAAGTGTCTCGGGTGTATTAGGATTATGCCGTATTTACATTAAATAAAAACAACATAAATGAAATTTAAATGTCATGGAATAAAATTTACCTGATCATTCCTTTTAATTGATTCAATACATATTAAGCAAACCACTGCTCCAGAGGTTAAAATATCTTGAAGATATTCTCTAGTTTTCAATAAATCCTGTCCATCATCTGCAAAATATTTATGGAATATATTAAAATATATTTTTTAGAAGTACCAAATTTTTCTTACATCTTTATTATATTAGTCTAGATGGCAAAAGTTTTGAAATGGTATATTTTTCTGTCCTAATTTTTTCTGTAAATAAATTAGTGGTTGTTTCATAATGGCGTAAATTTATAATTTGCTGCTTTAGTCATTCTAGATGATGCACAGCTAATGATACATGTGATAATTCTTCATTTAAAAAATACCAAATGTGAATTTGAAAAATTGAAAGCGGAAGTTTTAAGACAATTTGATAAAATTGAAGTTTCTAATACTTGACTTAAACACATGTGTAGTGTTCCCATTATGCGTCTTTCGAAGGGCGCCGCACCCTGCCCGCCCTTATTTAATTATTGATGCACCCTGCTGCCCTTCTATACTAATAAAATCCGTGCGCCTCTGTCTGTCTGTCTGCTTGAAGCCGATTACAGTTCGCAAAGCGGGCGAGTTGGAAGTCGCGAGAAGTGTCTTTCGATTGGAAAAATTCCGGGGAAGTCATTTCGGGCATTTTCGAGACCGTGGGACCAAAATAAAAAAAGTTATGTCTTAAAAACCCCTTGGGAATCGGAATGAAAAAGAATTTTTCCCCCTTTGGCTAAAAGAAGAAACAGCCGAAAACCTCTTTTTCACCGGCGCTAATTGCGTTTTTTTCCGCATCAATTTTTTTGACTTGCCGTAGAATATTTACCATAGTTTTCGCTAAAATATTGAACTTAGAAATAAAACAGGACTATCGAAACTTTTTTTTGTGCGTTTTTTCTTAAACCATCGTGCAGACAGTTTTTAAAGTAGAAAAAAACTGATTACATATTCAGAATCTGCGTAAAAATCTGCTTCTGATGAACTAAAAAATATGGAAAAATGTCTTAAGGGCGCGTAGTGCCCACCGTGCAAAACCAAATATTTTTAACGGGACTATGGGCGCGAAGCGACCATAGTTCCGATCCACAATCTTTTTTTTTTCAAGTGCACGTGGCCCACAGTGCGAAATTACATACAGTGAAATCTGTCTAAGCCGGAATCTGCTTAAGCCAGAAATCTGTCTAAGGCGGAGACAGTTCAAAGTCCCACAGTTTTAAACATGGAGATTTCCGAGAAATCCATCTAAGACAGAAAGAATCTGTGTAACGCGGAACCGGAAATTAATTTTGGGTCCCAGGTATCAAATTTACTGTTTAAGACGGAATTTTTTCTTGCGAAATATAAATGGAAAAAAATTTTTGCTTTTCATAATGAAATGTATTGTCCAGTCGCATTCCCAGAAATTAAGAAAAGGCAGACTGTAGTTAGGGGATGATTTTATTATTGTATATAACTGGGAACTTTTGAACAAATGGATCATGGGATTTATGACAAGCTCATTCTTAGGTTACAATAAGATAAGATAATACTTTTAAAAGGGGAGGGTTTACCAAAAAAAGAAGCCATTAAGGAAAAAAATAAATGAACAAAAATATTCGATTTTTTTTTTTCTAAATAAGTTTAAGGCAACATAATTTTAAAGCATTTATTAAGGTAAATATAATTCTATTTTCACCAAAATATGTACTTTTGATTGATACTAGTGTGATGTGTACTACCAATTTCTAATGTAAATTATTATTACTATAAATATATAAAAATGTGTAAAGAATTCATGTCTATTTAATTTTTTAAGACTAAAAAAATTAAAGGTACGTTAGTTTTAGCCAAAGAAATGTTTAATACTCTGTGAACAGGATATCTATAAAGTTTTCTGTCTATGCCGGAAATCTGTCTAAGGCGGAATATTATTTCAGTCCTAAGCGATTCCACCTTAGACAGATTTCACTGTATTTTTAACGGGACCATGACTCTTTAATTTACTTTTTTTTGTGCTTGAGGATTCGAACACCAAGACTTGCTTATTAAATGAATTTTTTTGCTTATTATCTACTGCTTAATACCGAGGTTCGTTTGGAAAAAGTGGCCCAGCTAGCGGGCGTAGCTCGCTAGTTTGTATATAACAAGCGCCCTGCCCATTTCTCAAAACATGTACTTTGCGCCCCGTAATTTCTTGAAAAAATGTCTTATTTTCCTTCCCTTTATAGAAAAAAAACCATGTACATGCTTGAAAAAGTCATTCAAATGTTGTAATTACTTGTTCACGACAGATGACTATAATCCGATAATCAGACCCTCCCCACTCTACGCATAGCCAAAACAGGTGCCCCAATTCATTGTTTATTCAAAATTTCAACATTCCTCACTGCATTTTATTCAATATTTCCAGATTGCAACACACCATTATCACCTGTTCACGACAGGTGACGATAATCGGACTGTTGAGGAAAAATGTTTTGGCTAAATTTAATTTTGTCCACCAGATGGCGAGATTGTTTGTCCACCAGATGGCAGGATAGTCTTGGCCACCAGGTGGCAGTCTGGTTGCATTTGATAGTTTTTGAGTAGTTGATTTTTTTTTGGTTAGGGAGTGTTAGATGGAATGCTGTGTAGTTTGAAGGTTGTACTTACTCTTGGTGGCTGGAATTTGAAAAGATGTTGACAATTATGGTTCTAATCTTGTATTGTGTATTTTTTCCTTTCAGTTTTTGTGTCTTGTCAAGTAGGCAAGCAAATAAAGTAAATTTCAGCTGATTTGATAGTAGTCAGTAATGAGTTTGTTTTATTTGATCCTGACCTCTGTTTAACATGGTAGCAGAGCAGCATGGTTAGGTGTGAACTGCTTATTTAGCAAAGATTGTTTACATTTTCAGTTAGGCTTAATGAAAGCATGCTATTAGGCTTAGTGATGTTTATTACATATGACAGTATGCTTTATTATGAATTTTGCAAGAATTATTTAGCATATTATGCAAATTAAATATAGGAAATTGTTTTCAAGAGACTTTTGTTTGTTTTTGAAGTCTTAAATTATTTATTTCTGGGACTTAGATTTTTTGTGACAACATGGCTGACTCTGAAGATTATTTCAGTCAAATAGGTCATAAAGCTATTCCTGTTCTATCTAATGCAAATTATCACTCATGGAAAGATAGATTGGAGTCTTTATTGCAATTATCTGGGTGCAAGAAATTTATTGTTGATCCAGAACCTGTATTGTCTGCTGATGCTACAGATGCAGATAAGGATAGATTTGAAACTAGGAAAGACAGAGCTTTAGGACTGATGAAAACTTATATGGATAGTAGCCAGGTTGCTATTTTAGATGGAATTGAGTCTCCTTTAAAAGCTTGGCAGAAAATAAAAGATACATATTGTCCCAGGTCTCGTGCAAGGATAGCTGAACTTAGAAGAGAATTTATTTTATTGAAGCCAGAAGAGGACGAACATATTGGTGTTTTTATTGCTAGAGTGAAAAAGGTAGTCAAAGATTTAGCTGATGCTGGGAAAATTGTTAATGATGCTGAAATAGCATTTCAATTAATTGCTTTTCTTCCTGAGACTTATGAAAATATAGTAACTAAGTTGTATGCATTAGAAGATAAGAAATTTACTTCTGCTGAAGTGGAAACAGAATTATTAAGTGAATATGGACGTTTAGAGAGCAAAAAGAAATTGGAAGAGTTTAGTCAATTGGATAAAACATTTTTAGTACAAGGAGCGAAAAGAAATGAATTAACTAATCTTAAAAAGCAAAATAAGCAGAGGGAAATAAAAATAGTTTGTTATCGATGCAACAACATCGGTCATTTTGCTAGAAATTGTAAAGTTAATTTAAATAAGGAACAAAAGCAGCGAAAGTTTGGAAATTATAAGAAGAATGAGAAATCACAATCTCAAAGTCTTTATTTTATGTCTCAGAAATGGAAACTGTTCATGTAGCTAATGTTGAAGAGAATCTAGATATTTTCACATGGGATTCAGCTGCAACTTGTCATGTTCTAAATTCAAAGAAATTTTTCCAATCTTATAAGCCTTTAGAGAAAGTATTTATTAAGTTTGGCCCTCACCCTACTCAAGTTATAGGAATTGGAGATGCTGTTGTGAATGTTTATTCTAATAAGGTGTTACATACTATCACTCTTAAAAATGCACTTCATGTTCCATCAGTCCAAAGAAATTTAGTATCCGGAAAGAAGATGGATGATGCTGGATTTACATTTAGAGGAGGACATGGAATAATAAAATTTTATTATCCTGATGGAGCACCATTTATAACAGCAAAGAAAGATAAAAACTTCTTTATTTTTCATGGTTATTGTTCAAAACCATTGGAGGACAATAGCATTTATGAATCTCATTGTCAACTGGATATGAATCATGAACGTTTTGGTCATTTTAGTAACCGGATAATACGAAAGATGATTGTTGAAAATAAAGTTACTAGTGTTAGAGATACTCAATTTAAAGAAAATGTTGATTGTGAAAGTTGTAGTTTATCAAAGTCAAAGAGAGCAAGTCATTTGCCTATGGATAAAGTTAGATCTACTGAAGTTTTGCAGTTAGTACATTCGGATTTGTGGGGTCCTGCAAAAATACGGTCAATAGGAAATGCTTTATATTTTCTCACATTTATTGATGATTTTAGTAGGAGAGCATTTATCTATCCGTTGAAAGATAAGAAGAATGTTTTTGAAACATTTTTACGTTTTAAAGCAATGGCAGAACGTCAAACAGGAAAGAAGTTGAGAGCACTTAGAACAGATAATGGCTTGGAATATTTATCGAATATTTTTCAAAATGCATTGGAAAAAGAAGGGATACGGCATGAAAGAACAAATGTTTTTACCCCTGAAATGAACGGAGTTTCAGAACATTACAACAGAACTATTATGGAAGGTGTCTTAGCTTATTTGCATAGTGCAAAGCTGCCTTCGAATATGTGGGCTGAATTAGCGATGACAGTAAATCATTTGAAAAATAGAGTTCTTCATTCAACTACCAATGAAACCCCTTATTTCCGATGGTTTGGTAGAAAACCTAATGTTGGCTATTTTAAAAGAATTGGATGTACCGCTTATGTGAATATTCCCAAACAGAAACGACATAGTTACAGCCAAAAGCAAAAATAGGTGTTCTAGTTGGATACGCCATCTATACAACAGGTTATCGCATTTGGTATCCCAAGGAAGGAAGAATTGAAGAAACTAAAAGTGTGAAGTTCAATGAAAAGTTATTGGAGATGGATAGGAGATCAGTCAACAAGATAGATAATCAAATGTTGGCATGGTTAAAATTAGCTTTATCTGAAGACTTCTCAGAAGCAAATAGTTGTCCCATAAACAAATCAAATAGAGTTGAGAATCTTGAATTGGAGAATCGTGAGAAGCAACAATCTCCTGTGAAAGAAATAGCAAGAATGTTTGAAAAAATGAACACAGATGCATCAAAGCCAATAACATTTACTAGAAAAGAAGTTACTCGTAGATCTGGAAAATCTAAAGGAAGAGTTGATGTTTATTATTATCCTTCTACAGGAGAGCCAAAAATTAGGAGTAGAAATCAAATGGAAAAATACTGTGCGGAAAAATCATTAAGTTATGACCCAAAAGATTTTAATTGGAATCGAAGTCATGGAACAGATGTTAGAGAAACTGAAGTTTCATCAGCTTCGGATGAAGATAGTGGATCTTCGAATGTTGATAGTTCAAAAGAAAAGGAACATTCTATTAATATTCTAAAAGAGATGAGTGATTTTCAAGTTTTTCTTACTGATGATATTGAAATTCCTCAGCATTATTATCATGCACAAATTTCACCTCAGAAAAAAGAATGGGATCAAGCAATGAATGACGAGATTAAATCATTTGAGCAGAGGAAAGTGTGGAAGTTAGTTCCTCCTCCTGAGGATGGAAAGATCATAATAGGTACAAAGTGGGTTTATAATATCAAAAGAGATACTTCTGGTAAGATTAAAAAATTTAAGGCTAGATTAGTGATTTTAGGTAACCACCAACGACCAGGTTATGGCTTTGAAGATGTATTCAGTCCAGTGGTAAGTTTTACTGTTATTAGAGCTTTTGTTATGTATTTAGTTGTTATTCATAAATGGTTAGTTTTCCAACTTGATGTTAATAGTGCTTATCTTTATGGTAAATTAAAAGAAGAAATTTATGCAAGACAACCTGTTGGTTTCATTAATCAAGAGAAGAAAAACAATGTTTATAAGTTATTAAGTGCAATATATGGACTTCGCCAGTCAGGACGCATGTGGTTCCAAGAAATGGATGAAAAATTTGTAAGTGTAGGTTTTTCTAAGTTTAAAAGTACTAACTGTGTGTATAATTAAGAAAATGATGCTATAATCTTAGTGTATGTTGATGATTTATTTATATTTGCCAAGACCCAATTAGTATTGAATAAAGTAAAAGCTTTAATTGCTTCATTGTTTGAAGTTAAAGAACTTGGTAAATTAAATATGGTGTTAGGTGTACAATTTGATATGGATGATAATGGTATTAGAATGCATCAACGAAATTATATTGATAGAGTAGTAAATTTTTTTAAACCAAATTTGATGGTCAAGCCTTCCGTACCCTTATCCCCTGGTATTGAGTTAGGAGATAAAGATTGCCCAACAACTGAACAGGACAGACCTGTCATGGAAAGAATTCCTTATAAAAATTTGCTTGGCTCTTTGATGTTTATTGCAAAACGGTCTAGACCAGATATCAGTTACTCATTATGTAAATTATCTCAGTTTAATCAAAATCCTGGTATAAATCACTGGAAAGCTTTGTTACAAGTTTTGAAATATGTTGCTGTTACAAAGAACTTAGTTGTCAAATATGAGAATGATGAAACTTTAAATGGATTGATAGGATATTCAGACAGTGACTTTGCAAACTGTAAAGATACTAAAAAGAGTGTTACAGGTTTCATTATTTACTTGAATGGTGTACCAATATCATGGAAGTCAAAGAAACAAAATTGTGTTGCTAAATCTGCTATGGAGGCAGAATATATTGCTATGTCTGAATTGTGTAGTGAGCTAATATGGTTGGACAGAATTCTGAGAGAATGCAACTTTGAGAACTTACCTATTCCTGTGTTATCTATTGTGACTCTAAAAGTGCTATTGACTATTCAAAGAACAATATTGAAAATAGTGCGAATAAACATATAGATGTTAAGTATCATTTTGTAAAAGATCACATTTTGAAAGGTCATGTAACTGTGTTACGAATAGATTCATATTCTAATATTGCTGACATCTTTACAAAGCCATTACCCAAGAGTTCGTTTTTGAAATTTCGCGATTCCATTCTGGGGTAATTTCTTGTTTTAGGAAAATTTAACCAAAATGGGGGAGCATTGTTAAGGAAAAATGTTTTGGCTAAATTTAATTTTGTCCACCAGATGGCAGGATTGTTTGTCCACCAGATGGCAGGATAGTCTTGGCCACCAGGTGGCAGTCTGGTTGCATTTGATAGTTTTTGAGTAGTTGATATTTTTTTTGGTTAGGGAGTGTTAGATGGAATGCTGTGTAGTTTGAAGGTTGTACTTACTCTTGGTGGCTGGAATTTGAAAAGATGTTGACAATTATGGTTCTAATCTTGTAGTGTATTTTTTCCTTTCAGTTTTTGTGTCTTGTCAAGTAGGCAAGCAAATAAAGTAAATTTCAGCTGATTTGATAGTAGTCAGTAATGAGTTTGTTTTATTTGATCCTGACCTCTGTTTAACACGGACCCTCCCCACGCAAAGCTAGTAAAGGTGCAGGAACTCCAGCTCTTTGTGTATTCAAGATATCAACATTTCCCACTACAATCTGTTCTGTATTTCCAGATTCCAAAACGTCATTTGCATTTGCAGTTTTAAAATTGTCCCCCCCCTTTCCCCGTGCTTGTTACATACATTTCATTTAGATATGCCTTCATCGAACCATAAGAGAAAATTATCGAAAGATGCAAGAAAAAAGGAAAGATAATCATGAAAAGATTAGCGGATGTGTTTAAAATAAGTATTTTTTTTTCAGTTTTATTTTATTTAAATGTTTATTTTGAAAATATGCATAACTAGCTTAACTTTTATTGCATTATGTATACAAATTATGATTGTGATGGAACAAAAATAAATCCTTTCAACATGGCGAAGTACATTATCAGACGCAAGTTGGTAACGGCCTGTTCTGTTATTTGAACAAATAAACTGCAGTTATCTTTTTATCCAAGTAAACTTAACAGTGGGGGGGGGGGGGGTTAGAGGGTTCTAATTATCTGAAAACTTATTATATTTTAATAGAAATTTTGTAAGCGGCCTAATTTATTGTTATTTGAACTCGCTGAAAATTTGAACGCAATTGGATAATTAACAAAAGATATGCATGTTAATAGTATGGAAAAGGAACGTTAGCTTTCTGTTTTTTATTATTATTACTTACCCATCATATTTTGTTTAAGATAAATCTTGCAATCATTTTGAAAATCGAAAAAAAAAAATTTTTTTTGATAGATTTACACGTTTTAGACACTGGGGATTTCCTGGATAACCTTTCTTTCCAGAAATTATCTATCAAAATTAATTTGTAAAGGAGAAAAAAAAAGAAAAAGAAAAACCCTTTCTAGTTCTCAAATCATCTGAAAACCACGTGACCTATATTTTCCCCGCTCTCCTCTGCTAAGTGCACAGATAAACAACATAAATACATGACTCATGTAAACTAAACAAAAAGTGCGAGCTCATAGCTCATAGCATAGGCTGTCTTTTATTTATTTTTTTTCTTTTATTGCTCTAGGTTGTTGCAATCTGAAATGAATGAAATAAAATAGAAAACTTTTCTTACAAAATATGTCTGTTAGAGGCAGGGTTGGGTTTCTTCCGGAAGAAACCTATTTCTTCCAGGATAGTGGAAGAAACTGGAAAAAAACAGAAGAAACTGGAAGAAATGGAAAAAATTGGAAGAAATGGAAGAAACCACCAAAAACCAAAACAAATGCTCAAAGTTAAAGTATATTAACTATGTAAAAGAATTAAAGTATAATTACATGAAATCTTATTTGGAAAATTTAATTATTATTAAAAATATTATTTTTGCAAGTTTTTTTTTTTTTTTTTTTTTTTAATAACAAACTTCAGGTTCAGAAGACATTTTCAGTTGATGGATTTTTATTAAATAGAGGTTGGGATTTTTTTTTTTTTTTATTATGGAATGAGTTTTTTTATTAATTGTTCCATTTATAAAAAAAAAAGAAAAAAAACTACCTACAAATTGTTCATTTTTCATATAAAAAATATTATTTTCATATAAATGTGCACTATATCATTATTTTAAACTGTGCAACACAGTAAAAAAATAAATTTGTAATTTTTTACATTTTTCATCTAGCATGAATATTTCAATGCTGATTTTAAAAGATTAGTGTTCTAAAAACGTCTATGGGTATGTCAAAATGCTTTTAAACTATCCTGAAGTGTAGGACTTGGGGGAAAAAAAAAATCTTCATTTTTTGCTATCATCATATTTAAGTTGAGAAATTGATTGCAGCATCCTACTGCTAAAAAATTTTTTTGCTATACTATGTTGCATTATACTAAGAAAAATAAAGATTTTAATGACTTTTTTTTAATACTGAGGATAGATCGAAACAGGTTTTTAAAGCCAAAACCGAATTTACGTGGCCTTCCTACTTTTTGGCCAAAAATGATAACATTCAAAAAAAATTTTAAGTAATTAAATTATATGTTTTGAAGTAATTAATAATTAATACATACATAAATATACATAATTGAAATTAATTATATGTATAATATTTATTAATTATGTAAAACTTAATAATCCAAAAACTTTATTTTCATATACAATAATGTGTAATTAATTCATCCATGACACAGAAATATTTTCTAATTATACGAATTTCGTTTAATAAAAAAATATTTTAGTTTTAAGTACAGTAGACTCCCTCAAATCTGCACAGCTTGGGATCAGCAGTTGTGCAGATTTTAGAAATTTGCGGATTTCTGGTCATTGCTTTGTTTATATATTTTTTTAATTAATTTGAATGTAATTAATAATATAATCAAGAGTATAATGAATGCTTACAATATACTAAAATATTAAAATAAGTAATAAACTATAATAATAAAAATTTAGATAATTTTTAAAATGATTAAAATATTAAAAACAAAGGTCAAGTTAATAATCAATAATATACAATTAAATATTCATTATAAAGATGAAATGTGTTTTTCCTAATTTATTAAGTGAAACTTTCCTCATAAAGGTATATTACTAATTCACATCAGGATCATAAAATAACGAGACTTTATTTCAGGTTTAGCCAGACTTGACTAAACTAAAAAAGCTTGATTAATACATAGATTTATTTATATAAGATTGTGATTACAAATGATATTAGCAATATCTTGATCTTTTCAGAAATAAATTATTCTTTCTTCATAATAAACATGAATTCAATAACCTTATTAAAAATTACGAATTAAAAAATGTATGGAATTGATAAAAACTAAAAAAGAGAGAGAAGAGTCAAATTTTGCACTTACATCTGAACTGAATGTTTCATTGTTTACATCCGTAAATTATGTGCAGTTTTTAGAAGTTGTGGATTTTAGGAGTGCAGATTTGAGGAAGTCTACTGTATATAATCTCGATTTTTCTTCTATAATGATTTTTGTAAATCATCATTTGTTATTCTAGAACTTTCTCAAAGAATATTTGAAATCTAATACAGTTTAAACTAAAAATTTTCTATGAGATGATTAATAAATCATGACTAATAATTATAAACAATGAAGTTCATTGCAATACATTCATTTGAGCTGATACAGTTCAAATCAATAGCTAAAATTGAAAATTTCCAAAGGAAGAAACAAGATTTTTGGAATACTAAGTGTTTCAATCTGGCTGAATTTTCGCCCTCGTTTTTGGCAAAACACAGATTTTGGGCCAAAAACAAAGCCATATGTTTGATTGATCTCTATTTAATATAGTAACTATTATACATTATTTACATTAATAAAATTGATGTAAATTAAAAACTTTTATTTAAATGGGTTTCATTCTACCATTAGTAAAGAATCTCTACTATTTACTACTAGTTTCAAAAATTTAAATAATAAAAAATATGCTGATTAAATTGAAATGGATAACACTGAACTGATTTTGTGTATTTTGGATAAAATTTCTTTCATTTAGTCAATGGTTGAAGATCTCTAGATAAGTGTTGTGTGTGATCTTTTCTAACAAGCTGATGCAATTATTAATTTAGCATATATACTTAATTAAATTTGTTTTGGTCCAGTGAAATTAATTTATATTAGATTATAATTAGAAGATATTTATTATATCTTACAAAATTGAAAATATATGGTAAATTCTTAAAGAAAAACAGTTTCTTCCATTTCTTCCACTTGGAAGAAACCTATTTCTTCCGGTCGGTTTTTCCACTGTGGAAGAAACTTGTCAACCCTGGTTAGAGGTCTGCATGGGCTGAAATTTTCAGGCCCAAGCCCGGCCCAGTCCACAGAAAAAAAAACCCGACCCAGCTCTATAAGCCTAAAAATCTCTAAAAAGAATAAATTTTAATGTTTCATAGCAGAATAATGAGAACTTTTTTGTATATGCCTTTTTTGCAAAAATTTTTGGACCAAACCAAGTTTTACTGATTTTTGAACAAACTTGGCCATGCCAAGAAAAGGATTTTCATACGGGATGATTCAACCGGAACTGATTTTTTTTGGTCCGTGAAGACTAGGAAGAATGAAATCAGTCCCGGCTTCATACGGAAAAACTAAGTTAGGCCCGGCCCGAATGCCGTTAATGGAAATCGGCCGGCGGGCCGGGCTTTGGGCACAGCCTAGCCCATGCAGATCTCTTGCGTCTGTAATGCGAGATTCGTTTAAAATGTACTTGACATGATTTATTGATTGAAAATGATTGACTTAAAATGTAAGGAGTGGTGGGAAGGGACATGGATGAAATTACACTAAAGATGTTTTGCAGCAGCAAAAATTGGATTTTGGAGCAATGAATCCATTTTTTTTTTCTTTGGAGCAACAAAAATTCGATTTTAGGGAAGTAAAATCCAATTTTGTGAAAGCAAAATTCAGATTTTGTAGTCATAAAAATCATTTTTGTTGCAACATAAATGTGACTTTGTAGTAGTAAATATTAATTTGTAGCAACAAAATCGCTATCTTCCGATGATATTTGCATCTTTTCCCGATCTGACAAAATTTGCACTTTATGGCGGCCTTTTAAAAAATTTATGGATTTCTTTTGTGATTTTTTTGTTCGTTTTTTTTTTTTTTTTTTTTTTTTTTTTTTGCTATCTTTTGACGAATTTGCACGATTTTTTCTTTTTTTTTTTGCGATCTTTCTGATAGAATTTTCTGTTTTTCAGTTTGTGAAAAAAGTTGCTTTTTTTCGTGATTTCTTGACAAAATTCGCGTCTTTTCGTGATCTTCACCCGAACATTGTGTTTTTTGCAATTTTTTGTCAAATATGACATGTTTTTCGCGATTTTTTGACAATACCTGCGTGTTTTTAGCTATCTTTTGACGAAATCATCTGCTTATTTTTCGCAGTTTTTTCATTTTTGGACGAAATTAGCAATGCGTAAAAGGTTAAAAATGGAATTTTTCTTTGTTTCTCGAATTGACAAAATCGTACGAAATTTTTATTTTGGTACTAAGTACATTTTGGCGCAGGTTTGGCGGCAAATTTACGAAAAAACGCTCTTTCGGCACAGATATGCATAGCGCTTGAGACCTGGGAGCAGAGATGTTCTTTTGCTTGCACAACTGTTCTTTTTTATGAAAAAAAAGTGCCCCTTTTCTTGACTAAAAAGTGCCCTTTTCACTAAATGTGCCCTTGCCCTTTTCACTAAATGTGCCCTGCCCCTTTTCAAAAGAAATGTGAACACTATACATGTGATATTGCTACACACACAAGGGCTCCACTAATTGAATGCCTAGAGCAAAATAATTCCATGCACAAGATGTGGGTTCAAATCCTGTCACTGGCTTTAAATTACATTTTCATTATTTCTTTTTTATATAAGCTGCATACATATGACTTTATAATTTTCATAACATTGTACCGATATACAAATTAATAACTTTATGCTGTCATGTCCCAGAATGTTCTTGACTATGTGATGCTTCCTATATAAAGCACAAAACAACCCAGCACCTCAGCCAGACTGTTGTATGTGAAACTTGCTTGCTTAAACCTTAAAGCATGAGAGTTCTGTTTTGTGCATGAAAATCCAATGTTAGTATCCATATCAGTTTCAGTATGAACAGGGGAAAAATGATTTAAGCCTGCTGTCGTTCAGTTATTAAAGAAACAGGAAAAAATTCATTTTCTGCAATCAACAACAAGTTAGGAATTCCAAAATCAACTGTTGACCACATAGTAAAGAAATGCAAGGATGGTAAATATGTGCACAATCTTCCAAGATAAGGAGCTTCAAGAAAAATAACTTAAGGTTAAGATGTGTTGATCCAAAAGAAGTTTATCACTGGCCCAAACAAAAATGCTGCTGAAATATGTAAGGAGATCTCCACCAAATATGGATTCATAGCGAGTTAAGAACACCATAAGCAGGGCTGGACTAATAATCCATCAGTCCATGCCCCACCACAGAGTTAAAAAAAAAAATAAAAAAAAAATTGAGGGGCACAAAATAGCCAAAAAAAAATTAGAAAAAAAAAACAGTTCTCTGTACTGACTACTCTGTAGATGCAGTGCCTGATCTGATCTTGTTGAGAGACAAAAAGACGAAGAGAAAGAGGTAAAAAATGCATCGCAAATGGAGATGGAGGCAGTGATAGATGAAGATCGTTCTGATGGTTTGGTTTTGAGTTTTGGATTCAGGAATATTGCATTAATGTTTTTTGATTCAGAAAAAAAAAATGTGTCTTACGAAAGCATGTTTTGGGTCACCAATGTACAACTACTACTGAATACCAGCAGAAATTAATCTCAAACAACTATACAAGAGATCCCAGCAATGAAGATAAAATCTACAGAAATCCGTTGGTGTATTCTATAGCGAAAGACTCATATTTCTGCTTATAAATTTTTGCAATGGCTACAACTTCTTCAGCAAAAGAAGACTATAGAGTTTCGTGACATATTTTACAAAAACCTCGAAATGCATGAGAAGATGTCAACATTCATGAACATTTTTTTGTCTTTCTTTCTTCTGAAATTCAACAGCTTTTTGATGTCTTACTTTGAGAGCGAGAAAACCTGGGCAAACATAAGAAATGACAAACATGAAAAGCCAACGATATCTTTGTAAGGAGAATATAAAATGAAAACATACAAGGATGTGAGCAATGATTAGAAATATTGACTCTCATGCACTCTCATGCTACATGATTGTCACTCCCTTCAACTAATGGTAATTAATATCATTAAATCATCATCAGAAGAAACTAATTTCTTTAATATTGTCTAAAAAATGTAATTATTTTCTTTTTCATTGTCTTTTAGATGGTCTATTATTTTGAAATACGTTGAATCTTAAAATCTCTTACAACACAATATGGGAAATTCAAAGTCATGCTATAAAGCCACTGAGGCACCAAATGGGTTAAATATATGATGCATTTATGAGGACAAAGATATAGATAGAGATGATAAGAGATGAAGTATCTGCATTATTTACGCAAATAAATAATTTGAATTCTTTTTTGTTCTGTCGTGATATGGTATAAGGTTTTAAATCAGGTTAATCCCATAGGAAAACTAATGAAGGGGGAAATTACGACACTGAATTGGCAATAAACGTGTTGAAAGTTCCAATCGGATTTTTTTTTTAGGAATTTGAGATTGGACAATCACTTTAATGACATCTTTGTCGATGCTAAGCAAAATGCCATTTGAAATAGATGCAGATAAAAATTTTGAATCAATACCATGATATCAATTTTATCTACAAAAAAGACAATTTGATTAAAAAAATCAGAACAAGTCCATATTCGATGCACAGAAAAATACAAAATTTAATTGTTTAACACTCTGAAGGCATTGCAGTCATTTTTTTCCAATAGAGATTTTCTCAGCTACGACAACATAATAGTTACAGTCAGACCTCGCTATTTTAGAAATTGATTATGAACTCAGTAACAGTTTAGACATTTCTAAATTACATAAAGCATTTTCTGAACTAAAAGTTCGTAAAGAAAAATTTGTCTGAATTTTACTCCTTTTAAAGTATTTTAAGTGTTAATTACTAAATGTGAGTTACTTTTTTTTTTAATGTTTGCTAAAAAATGTAAAAAAGCTTATTATATTTGCATGTAGGAGCTCAATTTTTTACTTTTGCATGGAGTGGTTTAAAGGCTAAATCGGGCCCTGCCATAAAATGTTGTCTGGATTCTGCTGAATTATGTGCATGGATCCCAGCCAAAAAATACCTCTCATCTGGGTAAAGAAAAGGAAAATTTGATTGAAATTTGCTAATGAACACAAAATGTGGGCAACTAAAGATTGGAAGAAGGTCCCTTGGAGTGATGAATCCAAATTCAATTTGTTTGGAAGTGATGGCTCATGTTATATTCGTCGTTCAAAAAGCACCAGAATGGATCCCTAGTACCAACGTCCAAAAATGAAGCATTGAAGCAGGTCAGTAATTGTCTAGAAAGCTTTCCATAATGATGGTGTCGCCCCTCAATACATTGATGGGATAATGAATCACTATGTTTATAAAATAATTTTAGAAAATCACATGCTGCTCATAAAATGCCTCATGGATGGAAGTTTCAGCAGGATAATAATCCCAAGCACCCCATCAAAATGGTGATAAACTAGCTTACAGCTAAGAAAATTAAAGTTCTGGACAAGTTGAGTCAATCACATGACCTCAATTCAATTAAACATCTATGGGAACACATTGTAAGAAAAGTTGGGATTCTTTCAAGATCTTTAATCAGAATGGGCAAAAATCCCCAGAGTCTACCTTAGAAAACCAGTGTTGGTAAGTTTTTGTCATAGGTGAGAAAAAAACGTGGAAAAAACCTGGTAAATTCTGTCCCAGCAAAATAGGTTTTTGCCAAAGTGATGGCAAAAATAGGCTGTAAAATTAATTGTTTTTCACCAGAAAAAGAGAAAAAAATATTTCATGAAAGCAAAAAGACACTTAATACTTAGTAAAAAAAAAAAAAAAATCAATATTCTAAATTTATTTTTGAACTCTTAAGTCACATAAGTATAACTATGCATTTTATGAAATGTAATGAATGTAAATTTTTGCCTCTTTCTTGAAGTGTTAGAGGGAAGGAAAAAAAAAATTAAGTTCCTTAACAAGACATAGCCGAGAATTTTTTTCAATTTAATTTTTTATCTGTATAATATCATCTGTAACACACAAATTTCATCAGATAAATAATTATAAATTTGTACCAAAGACTTAAATATTTACATATTTTTAAGACTCATTATATAAAACAAAAGTAGCAAAGTTATATAAATCCTTTTTATAATTAAACAAATATTAATAACAGACAAATAACTTAAAAAAAAATAAAAAATTTCCTTTAATTCTTTATTTAAAAAAAAAAATCCTGATTTTTAATTTGGTTTTTAAATTCTTAAGTATTAGACTGAATCCCACCTATTTTATAAAGATTAAAATTTGTAAATATCTTTAATTATATTAATTAGCAAATTAAATTTGACTGTTTATACCAAGCTCAGTGATGCCGCTGGACTTGACAAATCCTGGGTCCCGGGGACCCAGAACTTCTAAAATTCTGGGTCCCTTTTTCCAACAAGCAGGTCCCCACTAATAAGTCTTATTTTTAGACGCAAAAATTGAACTTGTTCATTTGCAAAAGAAAAGTTAAATGCAATAATTATTGTTTCAATTAATGTATAATTAATTAAAGCCAATATTATTTTTTTTAAACTATTAAGAGATATTTACTTTATTTTTTTAAAAAATAAATGTGCAAGATACAAATTATAAAATAATACTTATTTGAGTGTAGAAGATAACAAGTATCACTATTGTTCACATTTCTTTAAAAAAGGGGTAAAACTGATTTATTGAAAAAGACATTTTTTCTAAAAAAAGAATACTTTTCAAAGTAATCAGAACAATCAAAAACAGATTGTGAAGCAAGAAAATGTGTTTTGAAAAAAAAAAAAACTATTTGGAAGCAGGGAAATTAGTTTTTGAAAAAGAAAAATTCTATCCTGTCATTAACTTTTTTTCGTACCCCTTTGACGAAAATTGCATTTTAAAGCTATTTTTTCACGAAATTTGCCGTTTTTTTCGCGATCTTTTGACGAAATTTACCGTTTTTTCGCGATCTTTTAACGAAATGAGCCGTTTTTTCACGATCTTTTGACGAAATGTGCTATTTTATCATGATTTTTTGATGAAAATTGCTGTTTTCGCGAATTTTTCGACAAAATTTGTCGTTTTATCACGATTTTTGGATAAAATTTGTCGTTTTTTCGCGATTTTTTTTTTGAGGAAATCTGCTTTTTGTTCGAGATTTTGTAATAAAATTAGTCATCTTTTGCGAATCTTTGACGAAATTCGCCGAAAATTATTCGTTATTTCGCGATTTTTTTAACGAAATCTGTCTTTTTTGAGATTTTTTGATGAAATGTGCCGTTTTTTTCGCGATTTTTTGACGAAATGTGCCGCTTTTTTGCGATCTTTAGACGAAATGTGCCATTTTATCAGGATTTTTTTCTTGAAAATTGCCGTTTTTCGCGAATCTTTAGACAAAATTTGCCGTTTTATCACGATTTTTGGACGAAATACGTCGTTTTTTCGCGATTTTTTGAGAAAATCTGCTTTTTTTCGGGATTTTGTATCAAAATTAGCCATTTTTTCGCAAAATTTTTTACGAAATTTACCGGAAATTATTCGTTTTTTTCGCGATTTTTTAACGAAATTTGCCTTTTTTGCGAATTTTTGACGAAAATTATGCGTCCCGCGGGACGCGTAAGCTCCATTTTTTTGCGTCCCGTCGCCGATTTTTTGCGTATTTTACGCGCTATAGCGCGTCCGCGGCATCCCTGCAAGCTTGTCCAACCTTTCACTAAGCAGTGGTGCATTTCAGCTCTTGGCAAACAATGAAGGGTATCATCAATAGCAAGGTTGCAACAAAAATTTTTCACTGTATTAGTAGCAATACATATATAGAAATGTGTATTGCAATAGAAGACATAAAAAAACTCTTAGTGGATCTAGAGTTCTATAATAAGGAGGGGAAAAAAAAACTGAATCAGAGTAAATTTTAAATTATACATTTTTCAGTTAGGTGCTATCGCAAAAAAATTATAGTGGAAGAAACCAAAAACTTTAATCTCGCTTTTAATTGAAATAAAATGGTAATCAGAGATATTGTTAGATTTTTTTATAGGATGAATAAATACCATGATTTATTTTGGAGGCGTAAATATGTCATTGTAAAAAAAATACAAGACAAGCATATTAGTGACTAGCCCATGGATGGTGCCAAAGAAATATCAAGGAAAATAAAATGTGTAAATAATTTCATTGATAAAAATCATTTTGCATGATTTTATTAGTTTTTTATTATTTTTTTTAACAAAATGTTAAAAATAGCTGAAATTTTACCTGTATTATAAAACAGCAGTGGGACAATGTAACAATAAAAAAGCTAAACTTTTAAACACAAAAAGAGAGGGAAGGGATGTCCTTATTTTTCTATATTTCACTTATTAACATATTAAAAAATTATTTCCAATTTTAACTAATTTCCATAACATTTTTCATAAATAATAACCATAAATTAGTGAACAAATGCAGTAAAACATGGTTAAATATTTAAAATACGTAAGGCCTGAAATACACTTACAGAAATTTTAAAAATATTACTCAAGGAAGTACCAAGGATTTTGAATAAAGCATTTAAACAAAATTTTATTTAAAAAATGAAACCTTCATAAGAGCACCAAAAAATCCTTTAAAGGGTACCACATTAGACAGCCCTGGTTTGTACAGTTATTATCCTTATTAGCTTATAGATTTTATTACACATTAAAGACAAATAAGAATTTGCCATTTTTACTCTTGTGTTTTCCAGTTTTTGTAACTGGCCTGCCCAAAATGTCAATTCTGTAGAAAACCTTATTAATTCCATGCCCAGATGATGTGTTGAAGTCCTCAAAGCTAAAGGATATGCAAATAAATATTAAAGTATTCGTATTCTTAAGATACTTACCGTCAGGGCCGGCGCTAGACATTTTGCCGCCTGAGGCGAGCCTTATTTTGCCGCCCCTACTACGTCATCATTTTTTTTTCTTCTTACGACTACTACTGCATTTTTAAAAATAAGTACATTAATATAATAATTATAATTTATTTGCATAAATATAATATACCGTATTTTCGGGTGTATAGCCCGCACCCTGTGTATAACCCGCACCCCTAAATCGAGCAGTGCAGTAAAAAAAGTTCGTGTATAACCCGCGGAGATGCATCGGTGTATAGTCCGCGGGCTATACACTATTTACGAACGTATATTTCGACCAGGGCTCAAAATTAGAAGCCATTAGTCATAATTTTTAACACAAATTTACCAATTTTTTTCGTGATGCATAATATCTACTGTAATTGGGCTAAAAAATTAAGATTATCAGTACCATAATTTTCGGAAGAAACGCCGCGGCATTTACGTGTTTTAAGATAAAATTTCAAGCGATGCGGCGTTTACGCGCATTTTTTTCAAAGAAGCGTGATATTTTTAAAAAAAAATTCCGAAAAAAAAATCGATGATAAATTCAAAATTTCGGACATAAAATGTATACGTATCTTAGGTCATTGGTTCCCAAAAGGATCGAATCATCGGAATCGATCCGAAATGTACCAACTCCGAAAAGGAACGATTCCTCGGACTCTATCTGAAATGAAACGACGTCGGAAAAGTTCGATTCCTAGAACTCGTTCCGAAATGAAACGACTCTGTAAAGGAACGATTCCTCGGAATCGTTTCGAAAAAGAACGACTGCTCTGAATCGTTCCGAAATGATACAAATCACGCACTTTTTTTTTGTTCTTTGCAACAGGGTCGGTAGATTATTTTTTTGATAAATAAACTAAAAATGATCTTAAATTCAGAATTGTCGAGATTAGAAGGGTTCCGGATTTTGGATTTTTTACTCTACAAACACAATGGCTATTATACATCTATCAGTGCAATACTTAGCGATAGTTGCGACAGTTCTTCCATATCCAGATATAACTGTATTTAAGCAGTAAAAAAAAGCCTTTACAAGCATGGGAGAACTCTCTAAATTTCAAGGCATAGCGAAAAAATTTACAAATTTCGATGTTTTTTCAAATTTTTTAAGGTTTAAAAATTATAGAAAAAATATCACGTTTTCCAATTTTTTTAAGATAATCTTTGTATAACCCGCACCGTGTATAAGACGCAGCGGCTTTTTGGGAGGTTTTTTTCTTGCATAAGCCGCGGACTATACACCCGAAAATACGGTACTAGCAAAACCGCGGCTTTGCTCGCGTAATAATTGAAATATGCCAAGTGATACTTGTATATCTGATTTTCATTAGAAGTAATAATGTATTAAGGAATAATTCAAAAACCTCCATTTAAGCCACAGCTTGACTAAATTTCATTCTTACATACATTCTTCCGAAATGAGACATAAAATAATAGGAAGAATTAAAGGTAATTTTAAATATACGATAATTTAGAAAATATTTTTAAACTTTTATGCTCAATCCATAAATTTTTTTTGGTGTTCATCTGAAGTATTTATTCCTTTTTAAAAACAATCTTCGTATGCATTTACATTTTTAAATTAATCATCAATCAAAATCAAAGTTTCTCTTCCAAGGGTCTACCATCTCTCGAGAGGTAGTGGTATTATCATAAAATGCCTACGTTAGAAAAGGGACGGTCACCATTAATTTGCAAATGTTAATTTTGAAATCGGTTTGATATTTTCCAATATACCAAAGAAACGTAATTTAGAAAGTTTTTAAAGGCTTTTATAGAATAATATTGTTTCTGCTTACCTCAAGTGGTAGCGGTACTGGCATATAACACAGAGGATTATAAGAATGATCTATGTTGGATCAGAGGGTGTCACTGTTGATTCAAAACCACCAATTTTATAATCGGTTTATTGCCTCCTTGAGCTTGCACAGAAATCGTAATTTACGAATTTTTTAGATCGCTTTTTGCACCGCCCCTTCTCTTTTCAATTTTACTCGTATATATTCAACTCCTAATTTCATATTCAACTCCTGAAACCTGAGGATCAACTTCAGTAGTTGAGCATGAAAGCATATCCGTGTTTCTTTGTGTCTCGATCTATTTCTATCTCTTCGTCTAATACATAATTTGGAAGTATCTAGAGTGCTGTATCCGTATCTGAAGTTGAGCATGTAGGCATATCTCTGCTTTTATGTTGTCTCTTGATCTTTTTCTATCTCTTCTTCTAATACATCATTTGGAAGAATCTGGAGTGTTGTTTCCGTATCTGAACTAGACTGTTTTAAAATATATTGTTGAATCCATTTGGAAGATTTTTTTTTTCTCAGCCTCTCTAGCTAATCTTTTTTTTTTCTATACATATAACCACTATCTTTCTTCCGTTTTAAATCACTCATTCTAAAAAAATAAATAAATTATTGATGATTGATTTATAAAACACGATTACTAATAATTAAACTAAATTTAAAAAAAAAAACTGCTACCTCAATGAATATTTTGGGGTACTTTTAGAGTATAGGAGGCCTTTGATTTTTCTCTTTTAAAGCTTGGCACAATTTGGATTTCATAAAGTGAGATTTGTTCATATAAGTTATAAATAGCTATGAAAACAAACCTGGTGAACTTTTATGCTTGTTCATACATGTAAACATTTTATATATATACTAGTTCTGCCCGGCATTGCCCGGACCCGTGATTCTTAAATTTCTATTATTTTATGCTTTTAACTTGGTTTTCTCTGATATACTTGCCAGATAACTATGTGAAAAATTGGTTAGAAAAATTCTGATAATTATATTTAATATAATAATTTTAATTCTGATAATTTCACAAACTCAGTATTCTGTTAGACCTTGTAATAAATAAATTCTGAATAAATTTTGGTATTAATACCCAACAGATAATGCTACTTTGCCGCATTTTTCTCGATTTCTGCAATAACTATATCTCAAAAACTAATGCACGGAATTTTATCAAACATCTTAGTCTGCTAGACTTTGAGATAATAAACGCTGATTATATTTTGGCATAAATCGGTAAGAAGGTGGCGTTCTTATGCCGAATTTTTCCAGATTTCCATAATATATATATATCTAAAGAAATAACGTTTCATCAAATTCCATTCATTAATCATCATAAAATATATAGATTTTATAAATATATAACTAATGAGGTGAAAGCGTATTATTTGAAACATTATAAAAAAGTAATTTTAACGTGTTTCTAATACAGCATTTGTTATAAAAATGTCTTATTTATGAAATAATAAGACATATGTTATTTCAAAAATTGCAAAAAATGTGTTGTAGTAGCGTTATCTTGTTGAACAATTTACATCAAACTTAATCAGAATCTATTTATCTCAAGGTTTAACAAAATATTAAGTTTGGTGAAATTCTGTTCATTAGTTCTTGAGGTATAACTATTACGGAAATCGCGAAAAAATAAGACAAATCAGCACCAGTTGTTCGGTTATTTACACTAAAACACAATCAGCATCTATATATGTCAAGATTTAGCAGATTATGAAGTTTCATGAAATTCCGAACTCTAGTTCTTGAGATATATATCATGGAAATCTGAAAAAATGCGGCAGCGTAGCGCTATATCATGCTGGTCGATTTAACCAAAACATAATCAAATAATTTATCCAAAACATAATCAACGTTCATTTACCTCATACTCTAGCAGACTAAGAAGTTTGGTGAAATTCCGTGCATTAGTTCTTGAGATATTGTGGAAATCGGGGAAAAATATGGGAAAATAGCATTATTTGCTGGACAATTTACACCAAAATTTAATCAGAATCTATTTATAGCAAAGTCTAACAGAATATTAAGTTTGATGAAATTCTGTGCATTAGTTCTTGAGATAACTATCGCGGAAACCTCGAAAAAATGCGGCACAGCAGCGCAACTTGTTCGGCTATTTACACCAAAAAATAATCAGCATCTATATATGTCATGGTTTAGCAGATTATTAAGTTCATACAAAATTTCATGCATCAATGCTTGAGATATAAGTAACGCGGAAATAGGGAAAAACTGTGACATAGCAGCGCCCTTGTTCAGCGATTTGCACCAAAGCATAATCACTATCTATGTATGTCAAAGTTTAACAGAATATGAAGTAATTCGGTGCATTAGTTCGTGAGATATAGCTATTGCGGAAATCGGGAAAAATGCGACTTAGCAGTGCTTGGTGTTTGTTCGACGATTTACAGCAAAACTTAATCAACATCAACTTATAATAATATACAACTATAAAACTAGTCGTAGGGGACCACCGTAATACTTACCCATCATGGATCTGTATAATATATGAAAAAAAACATGTGTAAACTGTTTATGAAATGGATTGCAATCCCAAAACAAAATTTAAAATTATATTTAAATATTTTTAATATACATAGTAATGCTCTACAATTGAATTGCTGACGAAAACTTTTGGGGAAATTACATGAAACACCAAATTACTCAAATAGTACCGAATTGCATAAAAGAAACATCCTTATAACTCCAAAAATAATAATCCTATTAACTAACAGTTTACTGCGTCGGATTAAGCATCTCATTTTTAATTAAAATATATCTTTGAATTGAAATTTGAATGAAATACAGGCCATGAAGAATCGAAAAATGTGGAAAACAGGATTATAAATATCTCGGCATCTAATAATTCGATCGACTTCATTTTTTAAGCAAAATTTTTTTTATTGTATTGCCTTTTACATCCACTCTTTAAAATAAAAAAATTGAAAATTTTTATATACCTTCCATCAGAACGAATTTTTCGAGAGTCTGAAAAAAATAGTTCCGGATAATCAAGGTTACTGATATTAAATAGACTTTGTTCCATTCTTATATACTAAAAACAGTAGACTTCCTCAAATCCGCAAACCTAAAATCCGCAACTCTCTAAAATCCGCACATAATTTACGGATGTAAACAATGAAGCATTCAGTTCAGATATAAGGACAAAATTTTACTTTTTTTGTTTTATATCAATTCCAAATATATTTTAATTTGTAATTTTTGTTACTATTACTGTCTTAATGTTTTCTCTTGAAGGAAAAATAAATTTATTTCTGAAAAAATTCAAGATATTCCTGTTATCAATGATAATCATAATCTTACCAAATATATGTCTTAATCAAGCTTTTTTTTTTTGTCACTAAGTGTGGCTAAACCTGGAATAAAACCTCCTTACTTTATTATTTTGATCTGAATTAGTATTGTACATTATTTATGAGGCAAGTTTCATCGAATAATTTATTCAAAATACATTTCATCTTTATAATGAATACTTAATCATACATTATTAATTAGACTTTTGTTTTTAATATTTTAATCATTTTAAAAATGATCTAATTTTTTATTATTTTAGTTTATTACTTACTTTAATATTTTATTATATTGTAAGTATACATTATAATTTCAATTGGATTATTAATTGCATTCAAATTACTGTTTAAAAAATTTAAACAAAGCAATGACCAGAAATCCGCAAAATTCTAAAATCCGCAAAATCTCTTGTCCCAAGCTGTGCGGATTTGAGGGAGTCTACTGTACATAAAAAATTTCAAGTCTCCATCTCAATTTTTTCGGGATATAGAGCGTTTACAGACACACAGACAGATGGACGGACGACAATTTTTTTTTCTAGAAATATGTCTAGAATATCTCCAGTATATGAAACGTGTAAATCCATATAAAAAAATTTTCGACTTTCAAAACGATTGCAAGATTTACTCTATACTACGTATGATGGGTAAGTAATATAGTACTTGCAATATTGTACATGCTATATTCACACTAATCAATGGATATATGGATACAGCCCCTCATATTTTTGTTTCATTTTGGGAACAGCTGATTTTGAGCTTCTTCTTTCAACAATAATTTTCAGAATATTCAACCTATGTTTTTGAGACTTTTACAGAAGTTGTTCTATAACACGTTAGGGGCTGTGTAAATATAACTTTATCATTTCAGAGGGGGGGGGGGGTATCTTTTGATATCTGTATCATTTTTGATCCAATCGAAATTTTCTCTTTTTTATTAGCAACATGCTTTTTGGTTCATAACAATATGTTATCGTTTATTAGTTTGTTATCTATTTATATGATTTTTTTTTTTTTTTTTTTTTTTAATTAGCAAATTATTATAAAAAAATTTAATTCGAAAATATGGTATACCCCTAAATTTGATATTCCTTTTCTTCTTCATGTATGCATGCATATATAACAATCACTGTTCGAGAAACCATATGTAGAGAATTTTTAAAATGAAGTTTGTGTTTATTAATAAATAAAAGAGAAAAAATGATGTCAACTTGTTTTGTTGATAAGAATTTCTATTTCACCATCCCTTTTTTCATGCTGGGTAAGCACAACAAGACTTTATTACTGTTGAATGCATTATGTAACAAAAAGCTTTTATAAAATACTTAATAACATCAATTTCTTTTAAATGTTACATGATATAAAGCGATATTTTATTGACTTCTCTTTATTTACATCACTTAAGTATGCGGGAGGGGGGGGGGCAGCGACGGATGATAATGCATATCTGAAGGGAGGGGTCCAAAATTATCAAAAAACTGATAACGTTATATATGCGCAGTCCCTTATGCACATTATATTTTGATTGCATTAGCGCATGCACAGTAAAACATTATTTAATAAACCTGTTCGTTTTTCATACAATACTTATTATTTTTTAATTCTGGTGACAGGGTATTGTGTACAATGTTGTTTGTCATATTTTCGGAAAAAAATATTTTTTTATATTAAGAACTCGGCAAATTATAAGCAAAAAACTTGGCAAAAATTGAGACTGTTTTAGCGAAAATCTTAATTTTTCTACTAGTATACATGCTATCCACATAAAAAATGAACACATTTTATAATAATAAGCCACTTAATCATAATTTATAGTTTGAACGCTTTTGCTACATTTGTTTTGACAGAGTTATCCAAAAAATGTTCGTTCTTTTTCAATCTGTTGACGGTCCCCTATGGGGTTTTGCGAAAAAATCTTCACGGAAATATATGACCTGTACTATTATGTTTATACACCTAGAATTTCAGGATAATTCCTCATGTATTTTCTAGATATTTAACAAAACGTCTAAAATTGCAACTGACCTTTCACTTTTGTCCATATAGTGTAAGTAAAACTAGTGTATGCATTTATACCAATTTTGTATATAATAAAATCTAAAAATAACTTCTAAACAAGCCATATGAAACATGCTAAAATGAAAACTACTACAATTTTCAGTCCTAAGCTTGTAAAAAGTGTAAAGAAGAACTACCTGGAAGTATCCGGATTTTTCATTAGCAGGATCAACCTCGATCCCGACCACTCAGGATAATCGGCGCTCCACTTTATATCGTTTTAAGGCCCCTGTCCTCGCTCGAGGAAACGCTCGCGAGCTAATGCTATTCCTATGGGGAAACATTTTTCTAATAACTCTTTCGCATTTTGACATTTTTGAATAATTTTTTTTTCCATTGGATAGCTGAGGTGCATGCCGACAGTGCACCTTTTTTACTTTTTCGATTTTGGTTGCAAATATTTTTTAAAAAGTTAGTTTCACTTTCAAAACCGGTTTCGAAACTGAAAGTGCTTTTTAAAAAAATATTTGCAACCAAAATCGAAAAAGTAAAAAAGGTGCGCTGTCGGCATGTACCTCAGCTATCCAATGCAAAAAAAATTATTGAAAAATGTCAAAATGCGAAAGAGTTATTAGAAAAATGCTTCCCCATAGGAATAACATTAGCTCGCGAGCGTTTCCTTGAGTGAGGACAGGGGCCTAGGCAATTCTCAATAAACACTTTCCTCGGCTGAATAAAACAGGAACTTTCTAACCCCGTTTTAAACACAAAAACATGATATTTGCGGGTGTAATCATTGAAGTGATTTGTACAGTGATTAAACATTTTTATCATTTACTGATTTACAGCTTGGATTTGAGTACAGTTTTAAATATAAGCAATAAATTACGGAAAGCAGAAAAAATTGTACGTCGAAAGTGTCGTTTTATCAGGATTTTATGTTTTTTGGATGGCGGTTTATAAAGATATTAAATAAATATTTCTTCATTCCGATGAAGATCCAGGACATTAAGAAATTAATTATCTATGCGGGTTCAACGCCGTACGAAAGGGGGGGGGGTGACAGGAAATATGAGTATATTTCCCTCCTATTCTTGTTCCTCCATTCAACCACTCATGCTTTCATCCTATTTCTATCTCTAACCTTTATCATTAAAGTTTAAAACCATTTCTAAAATAAATTCTATTTTATTTTTCTATTTATTAAATACCTAAGTTTAAGTAAATTAAAGTTTCAGTTTAAACATTCTTTTTATTTATTTTAATGTTTAAACATCAACTTAAAATAAAATAAATCTTTACTCCATTACTTACTTATTTATTACGTGTTGTCAACTTCATAACAACTAGCGGTATTCGAGTTCAGCGTATTCCCTCAACCTGCCTTGTCAACAAACGCGGATATTATCGAAGTTCATACTGACAGATTACCGGGAGCATCAATAGATGGCGTAGCGTGTCTGCTATCTCTGACGCGTGCCTCTCCTTCAGAGCTGAATACCATTGGTCCGTTTTCCCCGATCCATCTAGAAGATTGGATGTGACATATGACTGGAAGGTAGAAGTCACGTGAGGGGGAGTTGCTCAAGACAGGAGTATGAGCTATTTATATTCCCGGCTGAACTTTCGTTTTTCAACTTTGACGGCGGCCGGTATTGACATGTATGAAGTATGTCTTTAATTGGAAATGTCCTTTTGGAACTGCTAATGAGAAACATGAAGCAGTGTATATTCTTGGGGAAAGTGGTAGATTATATTTTAATATTTTTGTAAAAACTGAAAATTAGTTTTAATTGGAATTTGAGTCTTTTTATTACAACTACTACTATTCTGCTGTGAACTTGGACTTAGTCACGGAGCTTGTATTAGAAGAATGGAATCTTCCGAGCGAGATGTTTGGCTGTAGAAATGGAGACCATGTGAAAGTGTAAACATGGGAGGTCAGCCACCGGCAGAGCAGGTTCAGAAAGGCCCTTTTATATTTTTCAAACCTTTTAAATAGTTTTTCAAAATGTTTTTAATCTCTCTTCTTTAAGGTCTTTTTATTTCAGTTTTAATCTGATGTCTTTTAAATAAATCTGGCCAACTCATCCAGTTTTTAAGTTAATCTTTCTGTGAATGTTGTTAGACGGTTTCAAAGGAACCGGGAAATATTTCTTTCCGTCTCAGCGTCACGATATCGATATGGGCAATGGTGGTCTGGGATCTAGGACATGGACGACCATGCCAGATACCTGGAGTTGTTTATTGACGGTGACGTGTGAGATTCTTTTTGTTTTTCTATCTTTCTTGAGCCCGAAAGCGGAACTCACTGCGTGGTTCATTGGAAATAAACTTTCTAGATGAGAGGTTCATTTAGTTTTTCTTTTTCTCCTTCCTCCAAATGAATGTTGTGGCAGAACATGAATTTTGGAATACTCACTTAGTGGCAGGAACTGTTGTATTAGGGAAGTGCTAAAGTGGCAGTTTAGCATTTCAAGGAGACCAGTAAATAATAGAGTTGGCTTGACTAAGGTCTTTTGATAAGTCTTTGGGAGAGAGATTTAACATGTAAAATTTAAATAAAAATATTTAAATTTCTTTTTGGTCTTTAAGGTGGCATCAGCGTGTTTTAAATATGTTTGGTCAATATGATGAATTGGGATGGATTGGATACATGGGTGCAAGTTTGAAATTTTTCCAGGACTGAAAATATTTTGAATCACTCCCTCCCCCCCCCCCCACTTTTTTTTTTTTTAAATTCATGTTTTTTTCCATCAACATTTGAAAAAATTCGCTTTTTCCCACAATCTTTTGACAGAAATCGCGTCTATTTAGCGATTCTTTGATAAAAATCGCGTCTCTACCGCGATCCTATGACCAAAAAAACTCGTTTTTTGCGATACTTTGACGAAAATTCGTGACTTTCCGCGATCCTTTTACAAAAATTCGCGACTTTTTCGCGATCTTTTGACAAAAATTCACAACTTTTTCGCGATCCTTAGACAAAAATTCACAACTTTTTCGCGATCCTTAGACAAAAATTCGCGTCTTTTCTTTGCTCTTTTGACAAAAAATCGCGTTTTCTCCGCAATTCTAACAAAAATAACGTTTTTTCCGCTATAATTTCACGAAAATCGCGTATTTTTCGCGATTCTTTGAAAGAGAATGCGTCATTTTCGCGATCCTTCGACAGGAATCGCGTTTATTTTGCTATTCTTTGACGAAAAACGCGTCTTTTGACAGAAATAGTGATTTTTCTGCGATCTTTTGACAAAAATCCCGTATTATCAGCAATCTTTAAAAAAAAAATCGTGTCTTTTTTCGCGATCTGTTGACGAAAAACGTCTTTTCCTCGATCTTTTGACAAAAATCGCGTCTTTTCCGCGATTCCTTGATAGAGACAGCATCATTTTCGCGATTCTACGACGGAAATGATGTTTTTCTTGAGATACGTCGACAAGAATCGCTTTATTTCGCAATTTTTTTACGAAAAACGTGTCCTTTTGCGATCTTTCAAACGAAATAGCGCTGTTTTCTGTGATTTTTTTTGACCAGGGATGAGATTGACCAAAAAGCAAAAAAGCTGAAAACTGCGCGAACGACTTTTGAGCAATGACAGGAATGTCAATCGCAACAAATATAATTGCATTAATATATAACATACAATTTAGCTTTTGGTAAATTAAATTAAAAGGAAATTATTAACATGAATTGCAGAAATTATTTATACTTACTCTAATGAAAATTTAGTTTATCAAGATACAGCCAGTGTTCTCGCTGTCGCTCGCCAATGCGCCAAATTGCGACTATATTCTTCATTTGGCGAGTAAATAAGCGATTAGATTCGCCAAATTGCTAGTGCTCAATTTTTGCCTTTTCTTTTTTTCTTTTTCTTTTTTCATATATATGCATATATATTTAATGTATACACATTTTTTATATTTGTAGCGGATAGTTGAAATTAGATTAATAACAATCGCTATCACAGTTATAAAAACTTGGGTTATTTTAGAGCATATTAAAAAAAGGAAATACATTAAAAAATTAAAGGTTTTTTTTTTTTTTTTGGCTACACGGCGAATCTATTTTGCTAATACTTTTTTCATTTGGCGAACGTTTTTTATTTTTAATTAGCCAAATTACTAATGTTTGTCAAATGTCAGCGAGAACACTGGATACAGTACATTAATAAAACCCTGTTATTGGCATGAATATTTTTTTTATTGAAATTTTCTAACAGTAAGACACTTTTGGTTAAGTATTAGGGAAAAGAAAATAGAAATTTTCTTTGTTTTTTAGCTTTGCTCTTGCACAAGGTAAATTTCTTTCTCCTGCTTTTTTCTTGGGATTTACACATTAAAGATATTTAGTGATGTCGCTGGACTTTAAAAATCCTGGGTCTCCAGGACCCAGAACTTAAATTCTGGGTCTCTTTTTTACAAAAGTGGGTCCTCACTGATAAGTCATATTTAGATGCAAAAATTGAACTTGTTCATTTAAAAAAGAAGACTGAAATGCAATAATTTTTGTTTTAACAATAATTAATGAATAATTAAAATCAATATTATTTTTTTAAACTATTGAAAAAAATTTTTATTTATTTAAAAAAAAAAAAAAATGTGCAAGATACAAATTTAATTATAAATTAATGCTTATTAGAATGCAGAAGATAACATGTATCACTATTGTTTGCATTTCTTTTTAAAAAGGGCAAGACAGATTTATTGAAAAAAAAACATTTTTGTTGAAAAAAAAAAAAAGGATACTTTTGTTGAATATAAGGGTATTTTTTGTTCAATGAATGGGTGCTTTCAGAAGTCACATTTATTCAGAAAGATTTAGAGGTGTCAAAAATGGATTTTGGAGCAGGAAAGTCTGTATTTGGAGAGGCAAAAAAATAATTTTGAAAATTAATTTTTGGGTTAGTTTTTTTCAGAGTCCCTTTGATGAAATTTTTAGTTTTATCACTATCTCTTCATGAAATCTGTCATTTGTTAGAATCTTTGGCAAAATTTAAAGTTTTTTTTTTCAAAAACTTGCCATTTTTTGCGAATATTTTAACGAAATCTGCCGTTTTTTCGCGATCGTTTGACGAAATCTACCGTTTTTTCGCGATCGTTTGTCGAAATCTGCCGTTTTCTTTCGATCGTTTGACGAAATCAACCGGTTTATTGCGATCGTTTGACGATATCTACCGATTTATCCTGATTTTTTGACAAAAGTTGTGATTTTTCGCAAAACATTTGGCGAAATTCGCCGTTTTATCGCGATTTTTGACAAAATCTGCCGTTTTTTCGGTATTTTGTGACGAAATTAACCATCCTTTTGCGAATCTTTTGACAAAATTGGCTGGAAATTAGTCGTTTTTTGGCGATCTTTTAAGGAAATTTGCCGTTTTTTCGCGATTTTTTGACGAAATTACGCGTCCTGTAATTTTTTTTTTTTTTTTGGTAAATTAGAAAATAACAAAAAAGCTGAAAACCGCGGATCCGCGGAAGAATCTTATCCCTGTTTGACAGAAATAACGTTTTTTTCCGCGATCATTTGACAAAAATCACTTTTATTCATGATCTTTTGACGAAAAATCGTGTCTTTTTCCGCGATCTTTTGGCGAAAAACGCGCGATTTTCGCAAACATTTTTCGTCGTCAGAGATTTTTCCGTCCCGCTTCCGTCCTCGGGAACTTTTAAAAGACGGAATTCCGTCTGTGGACGGAAAACTTGCACCCATGATTGGATAAGGTGTTTAAAGAGTTTTTCACTTTAAATAGATATTGCTTTTTTTTTAGCAATTTAAATTAACATTTCATATATTTAAAGTAAATTAAACTTCAAGTTAAATTTGATTTAAAGTTAATTAAGTTAAATCATTTACATATATTTTATATATTGAAATAGTTTTTTCTTTTTGGTGCTCTAGTTTATTAAACATTGATACAGAGTAAACAATGATTGTTGGATTTACATTGTGAAGAACTTATGTCATGTTTAAGAAAATGATTTTAAATATTATTTTTTTTTCTGTTTACTTTTAATGTTATTCAATAAAAGTTGTTATTTGTTTTTAAACTTGCTTAGTTATTATATTAATACACTTTCATATAAAAATTCTTTTTTCATAGTTAGAACAAATTTTTATAGGGCTATCTAATTCAGCTTTCACTCCATTGGCGTGGAAACTCGGCAAACACTTTTAATACGATAGTAATACCTATCTTTGGTGTTTGCTCTAAAAGAGGTTATGGGCCATTTAGAAGCCCTTCTTTAAAATACTTCTGTTTGAAATTTTTTGTAAATTTTTGTCCAATTCCATCTTTGATATTTCTTTTGACCGTTTTGGCTCTCCATGTATGAAGCTATGTAAATTGTAAAGGAGCTTTGAGATGGGGGGGGGCCATTGATGTAAAATTTGCTGACGTTTTTAAAGATATGTTTCCTGTTTAAAAATTAGTGGTTTTGATAAACGAAAATCTTGAAATTTTTGAGTCTAGTAATAAGGGTGAAATATTTTTCTTGTTCAAATTTTGTTTAAAAATTTTTCTAGTATAAATTAGAGAACTGTAATTTTGAAAAAATTTTGGATTTAATAGTAAGGATTAAGGGTTTTCTCTTTTCAAACTTTTCTGCCTTTTCTGAACATTTTTTTGCCTGGTGGTTTGGCTGTAAGATAATGATCTGCTATGCTGTTGATATCGACAGAATATCTTCTCTGCAGAATCATCAGTTTGAAAGTTTTTCCTGTGCCATGTTGCCCAATTTTCTTGATGCCATCTACTTTGGTGAAAGATAATAGTGCCATCTGCTACTGCGTTGGAATGTGATAGAGGAGGCCACTTCATGTGAGGCTTGCAAAATGTGTGATCCTTTTTTTTTTGTGACGAGTCCACAGGTATGGAATGATCAATTCAGTATGAAAAATCTTGTGTCAAGTGAGGATGATCTGTTTGTGATAAATCAAGACCAGTTTGATGTGAAATTTTTTTTGTGTTACTGTGCTGGTTTGACAAGTGTAAAGTCCCACTGGAAGGAATTGATGGGTGAGTCTTACATTTCCTATTTTTCATTGAACTGTCCACAAGATACGACTGGATTGAACACAGTGGTCGCCGTACTGGGGCCACTGTTTTCTGATATTCTGCTTCATGTGACGAATGAAAGTAAAGTGACATTTTTCATAATGGGACTTTTTTTTTACTGTAAAATGACTTTTCTTTGAACTTTTAAAACATCAGTTTTTTTTTTGTGATCTGTGGAGATGTACAGATGAAGAATTTGTAACAAGAGAGTGGAACCGTCTGTGAAACTAGGATTAAGATATAAATTTTGAAATTTTTTTTAGGTTTTAAATATTAAGTTATAGAAATCTTATTGAAGATAGCATGAAATTGTTTTTAATTGAGTTTTAATGTTGTTAAAGATGTTTTTAAGGTTTAAGATTAGAAATTGAGTTTAAGCTCTTTCATTCAAGATGAAATTCTAATTTGACTTAATGATGAATTTTTGCCTGTGATATTTACAAATACTTTTAATAGTTTTGAGTACTAAATGTAAAAGTCAAATGAATGAAATTGAGATAATTTTAAGATGTGTTAATATAGCCTGGATTCACAGATTATTTACTTAAGGCTACAGATACAGTTCTTTTAAAAGTTTAAATATAGACTAAGGAATAACTCTTTTTGAAATGATATATTAATGAATTTAAAAGATAAAAATTTAAATACAGATTGAAATTTAGTTTTGAAATAATATATTAATGGCTTTGATGATTTTAAATTTTTGATTTAAATTTTTTTTGAGGGGCAGGTTTATGTTAATATAATTTATTTTTTAATTTTTCATAAGAAATTATTGTTTAATGAAAATCAATTTGAATTTGTTAAAACCTATGATTTCTTAGGGTTAGCTAGAGTGTAAAGTTTAAGGATTGTTACCCCTGGTATGAAATCATGAGGGTCTGCATAAAAGGGATGCAGTTAGATTCAAATATAAAAGATTTTCAAATTTAGTTTAATTTTTACCTCCTCCATTAATTTTTGTTTACTGTATGTTTTAATTTATGAATTAAATATTTTTTATAAGTTAAGGTATTTTATAGTTTAGAGTATGTTAACTTCTTTACTTTTAATTTCTGAACCAAATTGTTGTTACATATTAAGATATGAAATTAAATTATGCTTTTAAACGAAATTCGAAATTTACTTTTATAAAAGTTATATGATGTATTTAATCTGTGATATTTATTTAACCAAGGCTTTTTAAGTGCAATATTTTTATATTTCCCTAAAGTTTAAGAATGATTAGAGTTTAGGATTAGCTGTTAAGCTGGATAACCTATCATTTATAAAGGGGGGAATTTTTGAACAGCTTTTGCTGCATGTATTGAAAATGTGAGATTTTCTTTGCACCTACCTTGTGTTATGCTAATTTTTATAATCTCAGTAGAACTGTTGTGACTGTTAGCCAGTTAAGTGTGGGATTTCTGAGATATGGCTATTTTTGATTTAAAAGTGGTGTTTAATTCTGGAAGCTATTTGGGATGAATAAAGTGGTTGCACATTTGTTTGGATAATATAGAGGTTAGTATAAGTTAAGTATTTCTTAGTAAGATGGAAAGAAATGTGGTTTGACTTGTGAGATGTACTTCAGGGGGGTGGATTTGTTTTTGAAGGTCTGTTTCATTGAATGGTCACCTTATTTGGAGAATACCTGTTTATAACTAGTAATGATTGGAATCCTTTTAACAATTTTTTTAGTTGCTTCCCTTAGTGTTTGGCTTAATGATTGAAGATTACTCAGGTATAGCTGTGTTAGAATTTGAGTTCTGATATCCTCAAGGAGTTGAATATTGAAGAAAGGGGGCATTCATTGTGATATGTTTTAAGGAATTTCAATTGTCTTTAAGTAGAACTACTGGCTTTTAAGTTAAATTGTGTAAAGAGGCTGGCATGTTTCTAATAATTTAAGGTTGTGATTTAGGGTTAGTTTTTCTCCTGTGACTATTTTTTGTATTCTTTGAGTCGCTGTGGTTAATCCTGCTCTGTTTGCTCTTGATAAGGTTTGGAGTAATGCTGGAATAGTTAAGATATACTAATTGTTTATAATCCTTGAACTTAATCTGGTACTACTTATATCCATGTCTTATTTGTTGTGCATGAAAGGTTGGTATGGAATCTTTGGCCAAAGTAATGAGATTGTATGAATGCATGCTTTTTGCATATGGTGCTGAAAGGGTTATTTGAATGTGATGTTTAAATGGATTGTCGAAAATAAATTTTTTAATTTTTTTGCAGGATATCTTGGATATAAAGTAGTTATAAGAATTTTTGCCTAATTTTTAGCAGTTGGCAGGGCAGGGGGATTGATTTTGACATAATATTTCTTGAATGGTAGAATTAGTGTTAGAAATGGATTTAGATCGCCTCTCCTGGAGTGCATCATGCTTTTGATCCGAGATGTTGGTTTTTGATATGGGAAAAACGGAACTATTGCTTAATAGAGTTCTGAGTTTCAAATTTAAATATAAGTGTTAAAAAAATTTGGGTTTTCAAATGTTAGAAACTTGAATTTTCATGTGTAAGAAACTTAGATGCTTGTATATAGAATATATGTATTCATATCGGGAGTTTAAGTATTCGTGTGTTAAAAAAATATATAGATTTTGAACTGTTTGAGATATGAATATTAAATTTGAATTAGTGTTAAGAAATCTCTGTATATATATATGAATTTTTGAGAATTTTTTTTTTAAGGTTCTACTCTACTTGTGAAATGGACTTATGATATTGAGGTATAGAAATTTTTATGAAAGATTTTAGATAATTGTGTAAAACAATATTTTAAATGAAATTGATGTAACTGATGTTTTTAATTGAAGTCTATTATTGATGTCATATGTACAGAGTGCCGTCAAATGTTATGTGTTGTGATTTTAACATTTTTTTTAATTTTTTTAGTGTGTAAATATGGACTAGAGCCCAGGAAGTTTTTAATTTTTTTATGCTTCATGACATTTGATATATAGAGATTTAAGGGACATTATGGACATTTTTCTTGCTGAGTCAGTTTGAGTAGCTTGTTTGTCAGGATTTGGAATTGCTGGAATTTTGGAGTTGACATTCTTTAAGTATATTTTTTGGAGTTGGATGTTTATGTGATGATCATGGAATACCAATGTGAAGGTTCTTATAAGAGGTAACCTCTTTCTGGTATGTATTGAGTTGGTCTACTTTAGTTTCATGGAGATAACAAGAGGGGGGGCTTTTGACAGAAAATATGAGTATATTTCCCTCCTATTCTTGTTCCTCCATTCAACCACTCATGCTTTCATCCTATTTCTATCTCTAACCTTTATCATTAAAGTTTAAAATCATTTCTAAAATAAATTCTATTTTATTTTTCCATTTATTAAATACCTAAGTTTAAGTAAATTAAAGTTTCAGTTTAAACATTCTTTTTATTTATTTTAATGTTTAAACATCAACTTAAAATAAAATAAATCTTTACTCCATTACTTACTTATTTATTACGTGTTGTCAACTTCATAACAACTAGCGGTATTCGAGTTCAGCGTATTCCCTCAACCTGCCTTGTCAACAAACGCCGATATTATCGAAGTTCATACTGACAGATTATCGGGAGCATCAATAGATGGCGTAGCGTGTCTGCTATCTCCGACGCGTGCCTCTCCTTCAGAGCTGAATACCATTGGTCCGTTTTCCCCGATCCATCTAGAAGATCGGATGTGACGTATGACTGGAAGGTAGAAGTCACGTGAGGGGGAGTTGCCCAAGACAGGAGTATGAGCTATTTATATTCCCGGCGGAACTTTCGTTTTTCAACTTTGACGGCGGCCAGTATTGACATGTATGAAGTATGTCTTTAATTGGAAATGTCCTTTTGGAAGTGCTAATGAGAAACATGAAGCAGTGTATATTCTTGGGGAAAGTGGTAGATTATATTTTAATATTTTTGTAAAAACTGAAAATTAGTTTCAATTGGAATTTGAGTCTTTTTATTACGACTGCTACTATTCTGCTGTGAACTTGGACTTAGTTACGGAGCTCGTATTAGATGAATGGAATCTTCCGAGCGGGATGTTTGGCCAGAAATGGAGACCATGTGAAAGTGTAAACATGGGAGGTCAGCCACCTGCAGAGCAGGTTCAGAAAGGCTCTTTTATATTTTTCAAACCTTTTAAATAGTTTTTCAAAATGTTTTTAATCTCTCTTCTTTAAGGTTTTTTTATTTCAGTTTTAATCTGATGTCTTTTAAATAAATCTGGTCAACTCATCCAGTTTTTAAGTTAATCTTTCTGTGAATGTTGTTAGACGGTTCCAAAGGAACCGGGAAATATTTCTTTCTGTCTCAGCGTCACAATATCGATATGGGCAATGGTGGTCTGGGATCTAGGACATGGATGACCATGCCAGATACCTGGAGTTGTTTATTGGCGGTGACGCGTGAGATTCTTTTTGTTTTTCTATCTTTCTTGAGCCCGAAAGCGGAACTCACTGCGTGGTTCATTGGAAATAAACTTTCTAGATGAGAGGTTCATTAGTTTTTCTTTTTCTCCTTCCTCCAAATGAATGTTGTGGCAGAACATGAATTTTGGAATACTCACTTAGTGGCAGGAAGTGTTGTATTAGGGAAGTGCTAAAGTGGCAGTTTAGCATTTCAAGGAGACCAGTAAATAATAGAGTTGGCTTGACTAAGGTCTTTTGATAAGTCTTTGGGAAAGAGATTTAACATGTAAAATTTAAATAAAAATATTTAAATTTCTTTTTGGTCTTTAAGGTGGCGTCAGCGTACTTTAAATATGTTTGGTCAATATGATGAATTGGGATGGATTGGATAAGGTGTTTAAACAGTTTTTCACTTTAAATAGATATTGCTTTTTTTTAACAATTTAAATTAACATTTCATATATTTAAAGTAAATTAAACTTCAAGTTAAATTTGATTTAAAGTTAATTAAGTTAAATCATTTACATATATTTTATATATTGAAATAGTTTTTTCTTTTTGGTGCTCTAGTTTATTAAACATTGATACAGAGTAAACAATGATTGTTGGATTTACATTGTGAAGAACTTATGTCATGTTTAAGAAAATGATTTTAAATATTTTTTTTCTGTTTACTTTTAATGTTATTCAATAAAAGTTGTTATTGGTTTTTAAACTTGCTTAGTTATTGTATTAATACACTTTCATATAAAAATTCTTTTTTCATAGTTAGAACAAATTTTTATAGGGCTATCTAATTCAGCTTTCGCTCCATTGGCGTGGAAACTCTGCAAACACTTTTAATATGATAGTAATACCTATCTTTGGTGTTTGCTATCAGGGCGAAGGGGGCGGTCGCCCCGGGTGCAGAAGTTTAGGGGGCGCCAAATTTATACTACCAACTTCATTTTTCGCTTGTCATAAGAAAAAGTGGGAAGGGGGGGGGGGGAGGCAAACTTTTACTTTGTTCTGGACGCAATTTTCTCTTTGCACGCCCCTGTACGGGTTAATTTTTTAAGCAAGTATTACAAGTACCCCGTGTCATGCTTTTGAACATTTAACTTAGAGCATTTGTTTTGGTTTTTGGTGGTTTCTTCCATTTCTTCCAGTTTCTTCTGTTTTTTTCCAGTTTCTTCCATTGTCCTGGAAGAAATAGGTTTCTTCCAGAAGAAACCCAACCCTGCATACACATATACATGGCACCACACACACTTCCTCAATTACCTAATTTATTATTACCTTTTATTATTTACCTCAACAACATAATTCATACATTTTTCTTTCTCCTTCCTCGCTTCCTTAATGACAGAAGTAACAACTTATCAATTTAACAGATTTCAATTAGCTGTTATACCCTTTTATTATAGCTGTTATACCCTTTTGTTATATTACCCAGTAGATTGTAATATAACCCAAACGATTACATACATTCAATCTATATAATCCTTACCATCCTAAAGTAACATTTTAAAGCTATGGAAGATAAAGGTGACCAATAAAAAACCAAAATTGAATATTCATTGTCTTAATTCATCCTGTAAAAAAGATGATTATTGCTTAGCACTTTAAATACCATGCTCTAAAAATAAGATCAACTTTACTATCTCAACAACATAATTCATACATTTTTCTTTCTCCTTCTTCGCTTCCTTAATGACAGAAGTAACAACTTATTGATTTATCAGATTTCAATTAGCTATTATACCCTTTTATTTATCAATATTCCTCAGCTTTTTATTTAGAGAAACGGGTAAAAAAATCTAGGTGTCAGCAAGTAGTTTCTCACCACTAATTTTTTTTTTTTTTTTTTTTTTTTTTTTTTTTTTTTTCTCTGAAAATTTAATAGCATTCTAACAAAAACTTTACATGAAATATTAGATTAAAAATAAATAAATTTAGTAGTGAGAGACTACCTGCTGGCGCTTACATTTTTTCACCCCTGGAAAGAGGCTCAAAAACATGATGATTGTGAAACAACAGAAGTGAATTTTGACATCTGTAAATCATTTTTATCTTTTTTTTTTTTTTTTTCAACTATAGATTTGTATGGCACCACACACATGATTGAGATTCAGAAAATAACTAATAAAGTAAAAAATACCAATTTACTATTTTTTTTTCTATTTTAAAATTGCAAAAACTTTCTGTAATTAATATGTAATTAATATAGATGATTTTTTTATATTAAGTTCCATGAATCCAGAATATTAAATTTTTAACATTATCTTTTCTTAAAATCACAGACTGTAGATGGTGCCAAAATAATGTGAAAATAGATTTTAGATTTTTCTTTAAGTTTTCAATTTATGTCTAAATTTGATATTTCAAAGAACCTTTTATTTGATTTCCTAAAACAATAGTCTCATTCAAATAGCTTACTATTGTTAAAATTTTAAAAATGCAATAATCTTTGATTTTGACTAGTTAATTTTTCCAATTTTAAATAAAATAATTTTCTGTTTTAAGGGTAATTCATATCTTTTCTTATTACAATTGTTAATCAGATTAAAGTAATATTAACAATTAAAAAATATAATAATAAAAATTCACAGTTGTTCTTTTTTTTCTTAGTAATATGGAATTTAAGAATATTAATTTTGTTACTTATATTTCTCTAAAATTAAGATAGATGGCACTACAAAATCGAATTTTATAACTTTTCTTTATTTTAGTATGGAATTTGTGACTTAGATATTTCTAAATTTTATTAATTTAATTTTCCATAACATTTGCCTTATGAATTGATGCTTTAAATATACTGAAAAAATACATTTAATTAATTTTGCCATATTTAAATTTCTCATTCCAACATTTTTATTATTTTTTTAGAAAATTAGTTTCATTTGCAATAGTTTTAAAAATATATCAGCTATTTTTGTGATTGTAGTATTTATTAAGCATTTATAAATCTGAAATCATGATTTTTTTAAAAAATATATATGGTTATTGTTTTTACATATCTTACAAACAAACAGATGGTGGCACTGTAAAACAAGTTATTTTGAATAAATATTTCAGGATATTTTTAATTTAATTTCTCAGTGTTCATTATTTATTTTAAACTATCAAATTCTTTGCATTTTTATACTGATGAATGATACATGTTAATGTTATTTATTAATAGTGATACATGTTAATGTTATTTATTAATAGTATTTATCTAAATTCATTTTAGTTGCAAAACTTCTGTAATCCAGAATTTTTTATAATCTAAAATTGCCATAATCACAATTATTCCTGTTTAAGATAATTGTACTGTACTCGTAAATGTATAATATTTTGCTAAATATTGTATGCTAAAATTAAAGGTACTGTGCTTTACAGTGTACTCATGACTGAAAATAAAACTGAAAAAGATTGGTGCAAATTTGTCGGTGTTTAATTGTGTTACAGTGAAAGACAAAATTGCATTTTTATACCCTGCTCTTGGACACACTTCTTTTCTTTTTAGATGCACCTTATAGAGAGGGGGAGGGGTTAAAGAAATTACATTAAAAAAATAATACAATGCATATTTACATCCATTTTCTAAATAATTCTTTTATTAATTTCATAAATTTCTAATAAACAAAACTATATATATTTTTTAAGTAATAAAAAATTCCCATAGTTAATTTTAAGGTAAATAGCATTTAGATAAATAAAGATGTTTTATCCAGGTTAGTTTAAAGATCTATGTGATTAATGACTAAATTTCAAATAAAGTAATGATTAGACAAAATATACCATTACAGATATGTTTAATGATTTAATGTTTTGCTTTCTTTGAATTGATCAACATTATTTATGAAATAAAAATGTACATTTGAAGAATTGCCATTTTCACCGTAATTGGTACCCCTTCAAGAATCCAAAAAGGTAACCTAATCATGGAAAATCTTACAAAAAAAAAAAAAAAAAAAAAAAAAAAAAAAAAAATTAAAGGTGATATTCAATAAGTTTTTAACATCAATTAATGGGTTTGAGAAGACTGGGAATCTTGTGCATTGCTCTTGGTTGCTTGACTACCTTTGCTCATGGAACAGGCAGAATTGTTGGTCTCTTCAAGGCAAGATTGTTTCTGAAAGTGTGTCCTGATCGTAGATCAGCAGAAAAATTTTAAAGATAAATTATTTAAATTAAAGACATTTAGCGAGTTTGGAAAGGCTAGGATGTTTAATACATTGGATGATTGTAAGTGTCTTCAAGCTTATTCATTGATTTTATACAACATCATAGTCAAAAGCAATATTCATATTTACCAGAATAATGAAACAATGTTTTTTGCAATATAGCAGAATCATCCAATTCCTCTTCAGAAGAAGAAGATTCAAAAGTATTGTCCTCTTCAAGAAATTTGGCAGCATTTTTTTTCATGAGATCACAGGCCTCTTGAAATCGCCGACTTTGGTTCACTGTACCATCTAAAAATCATAATACAAAATTTATAGTACTATAAAAAATACATTATTTATATTTACACAGATTACTAAAACTAAAAAATATAATTAGCTACAATAAAAATAGCATGTAGGATAATTTGCAGGTACCTAAAGCTTATGAATAGAATTATATTCTAAGAAGTATAACTCTTATACTTTAGAGTAAATTAGTTAAAAAAATTCTGTTGAAGTATGAAATAATGTATCTTATTTTTTTCCATCATCAAAGAAAATGACTGGGATCACTAATTATTTTTGTTTTCTGGAGTTCAGTTAGCAGTAAGTGAAAAATAACTAAATAAAAATTTATTGATTGTAGAATAGATCATTAAAATTATCTATAATCTCAATTTCCAGCCAAAAACAATACATAAGATTATAGATAATTTTAATAAACCAAATCTTGATCAAGAAAGAACCACCAAACCATCTTACAGAAAAATAACAAGCATTCCAATCATCTTTAAAAAGTTAAAACCGTTACTCAAGAAATATAATATTCAACTAATAGCATCAACTCCTCCTAATCTTATGAAAGTAATAAGTAAAAAACTAGATCCAATAGACCCCATTAATTATGCAGGTGTATATAAAAAACCTTTTTTGCTAAACAACAATCAACTCAAATATTCTGTAGGAATGACTGGTTGAAAATTCAGCAAAAGGCTTAAAGAACATAAAAGTGATATTAAATATAATAAACCAAGCACATCCATATCAAAACTCTGTTCCATAAATGATTTAAAGTCAATTGATTATAACAGCACAAGAATTATTTCTCGGCAAACGAACCCCCATAAATCTAAAATTCGTGAATCAATAGAAATTATAACATGGAATAGTCAGCTATGTAATGATAATTTATCCTATTTCATACCTAGTGCTTGGACAGACTTTCTAAGAACAGAAAAACAGTTCAAATGAACTTTTAATTTGATCTCTGCACTGTAGATGGCACCACTGCTATATTCATTAAGAATTTTAATTTCCTTCTGAGTAAAGGCAGGATTTTGCTTTTAGTATTGTCATGTAAACTTTATAATGTGTTAGTTTTGTCTCTTAATGTTTTCTGATGATGAACAAGTTGTATTGTTCGAAACTGTAGGAAATTAATTTTGCTTCTTATTACATAATACCTTCTTATTACATAATATTACCTATTACATATTAGTACATAATTTTAAATTAAAGTTTTGACATATGATATACACTGATGAGCTGAATTTATTGTATGTTGTCCAGAAAGATAATATTGAATTCCAGTTAATATCCTGTTCACCTAACTAGAGGGACCTTAAAACGACAGAGCATTCCTTTTTTAGAAGTAAAAAAGCAAAATGTTATGAAATAAACTTTCTAGAATTTCAATTTTCAAAGCAATAACTTTTGACTGAGTAAACAGATGATGCTACCTTTATATCTAGAATGTTCTGTGGATTGCTGTATTTCAAACACTGTATAATATGGCTTAAATGAATAAGTATCACAAGAGATATGTGACTTTAAAGTCATCTATTTGGAAAAACAAAATTACTTTTTGCTCAACCCAATATTACTCTAATTTTGAAGTGGCAAGAAAATGAATTTTAGGAGTGTTTCTTTCTTTTCTACTTTTCTAAAGTATTCTACTTTTGTTATCAGGAAGAAATGCTTAGAGAAAGGGCAGATACAGCTTTTACATAACCTTTAACCCTCCAAGCGTCTTGCAAATGGGTAAAATTGTAAAGTTGTTTTCTCTGCATTTTGTTTTAAATGCTAACAAAATATGATTCTTTCAATATTGCATAAAAAATCTTATTTAGAAATATAAACGTAATCCTTGAGAGTCTTAATAATTCTTTAATGATTTGAAAATTCATTAAATTTATGGAATTATAATATCTTAAACATTGCTTATATTGCAGTGAAACCTGGAGCTTAGTGTACGGAATATTACGGGACAAACGCATAGAGGGTTAAAATGGTAATGGGAACTTCCCACTTAATTTTAATTCCCAAGTAATGAAATAGTACCAGAGCTTTTGAAAAATATTTTCTTTTAATAATGCTCGTGTAGGTTTTTTTTTTTTTTTTTTTTTTTCCACGTACATATTTGTTCCTAGATTCTGGTGGCAGTCAATAATTTTGAAATTTCAGAAATAGAACTGATATGACTGTGTAAGGGTTAACAGAACAAGAAGGGGTAGGGGGAGTTATCTTTTAAAATTAAAAACTTTTTTCAATACAACTGTATTTCAGGAAGAATATACATTATTTTGCAGACATTTTGTTCATTCGGATGCCCCCCCCCCCCCCAACAACTATCTATCCTTGACTTAGAGTTATATTATAAAAACATTTTTTGTACAACTAAAAAAACACTACTCAAAAGCCATTAATTAACCAAAGATAACTGTCACAATATGTGGTGCTCTTTATATTAATAATAAAATACACATAACAGTTTACTAACTACTTTTAATAAGATTAATTTAACCTCATAAAAGATACACCACACAGGCGCTACATATTGCGCTATGAAAACTTTTTAAACTCAACATTAGAACAATAACAGTTACAATTACAGTGTAAGTTGAAGTAGCAGTTATGACATATTATTACATGCCCTTTCTTTTCAAACAGCAAAAATAAAAAAAAATACATATAAATTTAGAGTTCAAAGAAAAGTCTTTAGATAAAATAATATTTTTAAACATAGTCTTTGAAGCGAGCAGGTGGTCTTATGTTTCTTCTAGGTCTCTCTATCTTTGGTGTATTTGTAGTAGACAGTCCTGGCGAAGCTGGTTTGGGATTGACATTATCAGTTTGATCAGACGATGAATCAGGACAGACTAATGAACTGTCATGGGGCTGAGGACTAGAGATTTTCTGTGTCTCTGTATTAGTTAGGTTGCAGGTTTGCGTTGTATCAGCATTTTCTTGTGAATTTATAGGATCTTCCATCGCTAACTTTCTTGGTCTTAAATGAATTCTGTTGCGACGAAGAATGCTTCCTTCTGAAGATTTCACAATGTAGGATCTTGGACTGTGTTTTTGGATAATAGTTCCTGGTGTCCATTCTCGATGACCAGTTTGCACATAGACAGGATCTTGAATATTCAATTCTTTTAATTTTGTAGTCGATGAGTCATAATAAAATTTCTGTGTTCTCTGATTTTCTTTTAACTGATGTTGAGTTTTCTTAATTGGAAATCTAGGTCTTAACAATTTCGTCTTACAAGGAATAAGGGTTCTCAAAGATCTTCCCATCAACATCTCAGCTGGAGAAGGCAATTTAAATTTTGGAGTGTTATTATACTCGAGAACAGCTAGATTTGGGTCTCCTCCCGAAGCTTTTGCTTTAAAGATAAGGTTTTTCAATGTCCCAATCGACCTTTCAATCATCCCATTGGATCTTGGATACTTAGGTGATGACGTAACAGGATGAATATCATAAGACTTCAGAAATGAAAAATATTCTCTACTATCAAATGGTGGACCATTATCAGAATGAATTTTACGTGGGATACCATGAGTAAGAAAAATTTGTTTCAATGCACTAATTACTGAAGAAGCTGTTTTAGCATTAACTTTCCTCAATTCAACAAATTTAGAGTGGTAATCTATTACTTGTAAAAAATCATCTCCTTGGAGGTACATAAAATCTACACCTACTTCTTCCCAAGGTAGATTAGGAACTTCATAAGGCATCAAAGGCTGTTTGCAATTAGCACGCTGATGTTGCTGGCAAATTTGACATGTTTCTACATAATTCTTGATGTCTTCCATCATATTAGGCCAATATAGAGCTGTTTTGGCTTTTTCTTGACAAGAAGTAATGCCTTGATGAGCTTGGTGTACTTTAGATAATACATAAGTTTGTATTGTTTTAGGTACGACTAACCTATTTCCGATAAAAATTAAATCATCATAACAATGTAACTCTTCTTTCTTATTCCAATAGGGTTTTAAATTTTCAGGCAATTGATTACACTGTTGTGGCCAACCATTCTTAATTAGTAACTTTAATTTTGAAAGATCTTCATCTTTTAATGTTGCATACTGCAATTCTTTTGTGCGTTCTTCAGTGGTCGATAGAATTGTATGTACAACAGAAGCTCCATCTTCTAAAAATCTTGTATCTACACTCATAGAAGTGGGATTCCTGGAGAGGGCATCGGCTACATAAAGCTTTTTCCCTGGGACATGCACAAGTTTAAATCTATATTTAAATAATTCAATTACCATTCTCTGTAATCTCGGAGACATATTTTCAATTGGTTTCTGTAATAAACCAACAAGAGGTTTATGATCGGTTTCCACTATAAAATCAGTACCGTACACATAGTAATGGAATTTTCTACATCCGTTGACAACAGCTAATAATTCTTTCTCGATTTGGCTATATCTTTGCTGTGTATCATTTAGAGCACATGAAGCATAGGCAATCGGATGTTCTTCTTGAAGTAATACTGCACCTAATCCATACTTACTAGCATCAACAGAAATAACTGATTTCAAATTTGGATTATAATAAGCCAGAACAGGTGAATTAGCTACAGACTTCAATTTTTCAAAAGCTTCTTGCTCATTAGCTGTCCAAATAAATTCATTTTTCTTGCTTAAGAGTTTTCTCAAAATTCCTGTTTTATCTGATAAATTGTTAATAAACTTCCCTAAATAGGTAATCATGCCTAAAAACCTCTGTAGCTCTTGTTTATTAGTTGGAGCTTTGAAATCTACAATCGCTTTAATTTTATCATCATTTACTGAAATTCCTTTACTTGTTAAATTATAACCCAAATATTTTACGGAACTTCTTTTAATTTGACTTTTTTCTAAAGATAATTTTTAATCTGATTCTCGAGCTCTTTGAAGAACTGCTTCAAGTCTTCTATCATGTTCTTCTTCTGTCTTACCAAATACTAAAATGTCATCAATGTAAACTAAAGTTCCATCTAAATCTGCAAAAATATTATCTATAGTTCTCTGGTACACTTCAGGAGAACTACTTAAACCATAAGGCAAATGACAGAATTTGTATCTTCCAAATGGAGTGGCAATTGTACATAAGTCAGAACTCTCTTGGTCAAGAGGTATTTGCAGGAAAGCAGACGATGCATCAAGTATGGTGAAAATTTTTCCTTCAATTTGTGAAAATAAGCTCTGTTGGGTAGGAATTGGATAATGTTCTCGCTTTACATACTTATTTAACATACGCGGATCTATACAGAGTCTTATACGATTATTAGGTTTCTGTACTATAACTATAGGATGTACCCAATCAGTTGGTTTTACAACTTTTTCTAATATACCTTGATTAACCATTTTATCAATCTCATGCTTTACTTTCAATTTTAAAGCATGTGGAATAACTCTAGAGGTAGATATTTTAGGTTCGGCTTTGGCATCTAATTTGATCTTATACGTATATGGCAATTTTCCCATTTTGCCTGAAAATACATCTTTAAATTTCTCTATAAAATTTCTACCATGAACAGAATCAACACTGATGTTTCTATTTACAAATCCCAACTTTTCACAAGCTTCAAATCCTAATAAAGCACTCGAATTTTGATCAATGATATAAAAATCTAGTAATTCAGATTTATTTTTAACTTTACATTTTAATCTACTGACCCCAATTACGTTCAAATTATGTCCCGTATACGATGTCAATTTTTTGTTAGTTTCACGAATAACTTCATTATTTCTCACATCATTAAAAATTTTAAGGGGCAAAACATTGACTTCAGCTCCGGTATCTATTTTAAGCGACACTTCTGAATTATTTATTAGAACAATTTCTCGCCATTCAGACTTTAAAGAATTAACCTGGCACTTTACTGAATCCATTTTAATAGAACTAGTATCACTTGATGGGTAAAAATTATCAGAAATTTCATGCAATTTTTTATTTATTGTTTTCTCTTTCTTTTTACACGCGACCCAGTAATGATTTAATCCGTTGCAATTGCGACACTTTTTACCAAATGCAGGGCATTTACCATAATCATGAACAGTTTTACATTTATAACAATTTTTATTTACTTTCTGGTTAATATAATGACGTTTTTCCTTATCGTATATTTTCCTCTGAATTTCGTTTTTATTTGAACGAACAGCATTTACGGTGGTGGAACAATTATTTTTGTTCATTATTTCCATTTGTTTACCACTGGACTCTTTAGCTCTACAATATTCTATTGCCTTTGCAAGGGTTAACTCGGTTTCCATAAGCAATTTTTCTTTCATAGCAGGATCTTTAACTCCAATAATTAACAAATCCCTAATTAAACTATCCTCTTGATCCTCAAAAGATCAATCTTTAGCCAAAATTTTCAAATTTGTAACAAACGAATCAACAGATTCTCCTTCTTCTTGGCGACAGTTAAAAAATTTATAGCGCGCAATAACTGTATTTCTTTTCGGTTGAAAATACTCATCAAAAGAATTTATGACAATTTGAAAATTATTTGCGTTTTCATCACTAAGTTTAAAACTATTAAATATATCTATACATTCTTCACCCATTATTCCTAGTAATAGCGCTACTTTAAGTTTATCAGGCTTATTCATTTTCTCGGACGCTTCTAAATAAAGCATAAATCGTTGCTTAAATTTATTCCAATTCTCGGCTAAATTGCCATTCAAACTCATATTTGAAGGTACCTTTAATCCATCATAATGGATACAAATTAACTGTACGCAAAAGCATAAACACTAAATCTTAAATATAAGAGTAAAAATTTCTAACCTTTACGATGCCAAATTTAAGCTGCCATTTAGCTGCCACCATGTCACAATGTGTGGTGCTCTTTATATTAATAATAAAATACACATAACAGTTTACTAACTACTTTTAATAAGATTAATTTAAGCTCATAAAAGATACACCACACAGGTGCTACATATTGCGCTATGAAAACTTTTTAAACTGAACATTAGAACAATAACAGTTACAATTACAGTGTAAGTTGAAGTAGCAGTTATGACATATTATTACAATAACCTTAATATTATAAATAACAATGTTTAAAACTTATAAACATATAGTTAATTTACTGTGCAAAACATATCTCACCTTGCTTTCCCCTTTCATGCCAAACATTATTCGACTTTTTTGAATTATGTGACATAATTTCCACTTAGATATTTACTTAAATTTTCTTTGTCTAGAAAGAGAAAAGAAATTTGATATGAATTTATAATAAGGTTATACAGTCAAAGTTCTATAATCTGCACAAGTTGAGGCCAAAGGTTGTGTGGATTATGGAATATTGCAGATTATAGAGCATTATGGATTACACGTCATTTTATCATTCCTAGACGGTGTTTTAATTCTATAATCAGTATAATATGAAAAGATTAATATGTAATTTAAAAATTAATTTAATGGGCTATCTCAAAAAACACCTTTTTTTAAAGTTATTTTATTGAAAATTTTATGTGCATTTAAATAAAAATAATTACATATGTTCTGCAATACAGTTTTTTACTGTTAATGAAATAAAAGAGTTATATTAAAAAAATATCATTTTTTTTTTTCACATTTTTGATTATTTGTTTAAAAAAAATCATTTTTAGACTACTAATTTGTAATTTTTCTTAACTGTTTATTTCATTGTTTACATTCGTAAAGTACGGCGGATTATAGAAAATTGCGGATTATGGGAGTGCAGATTATAGAACTTTGACTGTACAATTGTACAGAAATTATTTAGAAATGGGATTAGATTAATACACCAAGAGTAAATATTATCATAAGAATAATTATACTGGCAATCAATATTAATTTCCGAAAATATTATATATTAGCATTAAAAACAACTTTTGTAGTACTAGCATGGTCAGTACAAACATTTGCTCATTTCAGTATAATCAGGGGGCGATTGTGACTCAGAAAAAAAAAAAACCCTAAAAATGAAATGATACAAAGTGAAATTAATCATTAATCCTGAAAATTATTGATGAAAAATATATCAATATCAATGAACATAACAAGTGATGCTGTAGCAGTATGACAATCAAATGACATATTTCACATATCATAACTCCCCCCCCCCCCTAAAACATTTTGAGTCTCCCCTGAAAAAGGTTCCAAGGTCACTGATTGAATTTATGTTCTGAAAATCCAAATAAAATTCTATTCAAAAATCTAATTTAGTTTTGAGGACCTTTCATAGTTTTGCAAAAATACTAAATTATAACTAAAATGACTGGTTCAACACTTGCTTATCCTATTTGCACATATGACACTAATATGTTTAACATTGCACTAGTTATACACTCAAATTTTTCACATCATCGTATGCTTTTCTTGGCATGAAATGAAGCTATTACAATAGTTTAATGAGAAACATAGTTACTACAGCATGAATATGCACTAATTTATCTTTCTCCATCACAAAGAGAGCGAGAAAATATGAGCCCCCCCCCCTATTATTCACTTCTAGCTGCGGCACTGGGAGGGGGGGGATTATAATCAAGATTTTTTAAAACAAACTTCCTTTAAAATCTGTTTTTATTATTATTTTGAGTTTTTAAGGTAAATAAAACAAAAAATAAAATTATTACTATATATTTATTACATATATGTATAATGTGTGATGTTGTGACTTGAGAAGAAGAACAGAATTGTCATAACACATATCGGTTTTAATAAAAAACAAAAAGTTTCCCAGTTCTACACAGGATTTGTGGTGAGTGAAATAAAAAATAAAAGAATGTAAAGGCTTCATAAAATAATAAACATTGGCAGCTCCAAAATATTTTATTTAAATGTAGTCATATTGAAAGCAAAATGTTCCATTATCAGTCATATCAGCAAATAAATCTAATTGCAATAATCAATATTCTATTCCAAAACTACTCCATCCCTTCTCCAAACACACTGTCAAACTCTCCAACAATTTGCACCAAACTTGTACCTTCTATGATAAAACTTCCCGTCAGTAAAAGATTATTCTAGAATATTTGGTAATCTCAAAACAGATGCCTTTCATGTAAATAAAAAGAAACAACCTGGTGTCTGTTGGGAAATAATTATTAATAATGTTGGTGGCAACATCAAATTTGTATTGCTGATTTGGCAACGTTATGTTGTTGTTACTTAAGAACATGTAAAAAAAGATGTAAGCTGAGTTAGCGGTGTTTTAGATTCAACGTAAAAAATGTTACTCTAGAAGGTTTTTTCTATTCTAAATTGTTCTTCTATTGTAAATAAACATTTTCTTTCTTAGTGACTTAGCTATTACTTTAAAAACTTAACATGGCAGTAGAGCACGGTTTTGTATCGAGCTTGTGACTAAGAACAATAGAAGTAACATAAAAACGGAAGAAAAGAAAATTGTAAAAGTTGAATCGCTTAAAAAAAAAAAAAAAAAAAAAAAAAAAAAAAGTAAAAATGACGAATATGTATGAAGATGTTTCGCAAGTTGAAAAACTTCGTGACTCAAGTTAATTCCCGCTTTGGAAATTTCAAGTAAGCATAATATTAAAATCTAATTCCTTGTTTGAAGTAGTAAATGGAACTAAGAATAAAGAAGGCCAAACAGCGGATGCCAAATTGGCGTGGGAAAAGAAAGATGCTAAAACTCAACAGATAATTGTAACAACTATAGATAAAGTGATGATGCATATTATAAATTGGGAAAATTCTCATGAGATGTATAAGAATTTATGTAATATTTTTGAAAGAGATATGGAACAACAAAAATGTAACTTGCTACAGGATTTTTTCAACTACAGTGTTAGTGCAAAAATTGATATCGCTACACAGATAAGCAGATTAGAAAACATTGCTTTTAAACTAAAAGCCCTTAATAAACAAATTGATGATGAAATGGTTATTTCCAAAATTCTTTCCACACTTCCAGAACAATATAAGCATTTTAGAACTGCATGGGACTCTACTAATGCTGAAGAAAAAACCTTAGAAAATTTAACAGCAAGATTATTGAATGAAGAGTTGTGTACAAGAGGTGCAAATAAAAATGAAGAACCAGTTGCTTTCAAAATATTGGAAAAAAGATGCTTCAAATGTAACAGTGCAGATCATTTAGCAAGATCATGTGGTAAAGCTAAGTACCCTGTAAAAAGTGTTAAAGAACAGAGATGTTTTAAATGTGATAGCAAATTTCACTTGACTAAAGACTGTAATAAAGTAAAAATAATCGTCCCCGGTGCGGCATCTGTAAAAAGGATAATCATTCTGAAAAAGACTTTCTTTCGTAAAAATGGAAAACCAGCTGTTTCCTTTCTTGCTCCAGAATCTAGTAAAGCAAGTTTTGTTAGTAAATTCGTGGTAGATTCGGGATCCTCTTCTCATATGGTAAATAATAAAATAATGCTGAAAAATCCTGTGAAGATTTCTACTGAAATTGGATTAGCAAAGAAATCTGAAATAATGAAAGCTGAATATTTTGGAAAAATTGAAGCCGATACTTGCACATTAAGAAATGTACTCTATGTTCCACAGCTGAATAAAAATCTATTGTCGGTTAATGCAATTACAGAAAATAATGGAGAAGTAAAATTTTGTTGAAGATAAAGTAGAAATTTCAAAAGATGGAAAAATTGTTTTGGAAGGATATAAAAACAACAAAGGACTCTACGAAATTGATTTAAATCAACAAAATGAAGCCTTGATTTGTGAGCAGAAAAATTCGACATTGTGGCATCGAAAACTTGGACACTTGAGTAGCAAAAATGTAAAAATATTGTTGAAAAATTCAAGTGGTATAGATCTAAAAGTTGACGACATAAAAATGTTAGAAGAAGATCCGTGTGAAATTTGTCTTAAAGCAAAGCAGACTATATTTCCATTTAAATCGAACAAGAGCAACTAGACCATTGGAGCTGATCCATACCGATATTTGTGGCCCAATAGAAGTGAGTACATGGGACAGAAAAAGGTATTTCTTAACATGTTTGGATGATTATACTCATTTTGTCATGGTTTTTCTATTAGAAAAGAAGTTTGAAGTTGCAGACATTCTTAAACAGTATATTGAAGAAGTCGAAGCTAAGTGGTCACTCCGTGTCTCTAAATTACGCTGTGACAATGGAGGAGAATATGTTTCTCATAAGTTAGTAAACTTGTGCAAAAATAAAGGGATTGTTTTAGATTATAGCATTCCACATACGCCACAACTCAATGGAAAAGCAGAACGGTTGAATTGGACACTCTTTGAAAAAGTCAGAGCTCTAATATTTGATTCCGGACTCGAAAAAGAAATGTGGGGTGAAGCATTGCGAACTGCAGCCTATCTCCTGAACAGAAGTCCAACAGAATCTATTGGTGTTATACCTGCTGAAATGTGGTTCCAAAAGAAACCAGATTTATCAAGATTGCAAATATTTAACAGTGTGGCTTATGCTAAAGTACTTGGTCGGCTGAAGAAATTGGATAGTAGAAGTAATAAACTAATCTTTGTCGGATATGCTGAAAATGGCTACAGATTATGGGATCCAAAAGCTAAGAAAATACAAATTGCAAGAAATGTAATATTCCTTGAGCCTATAGTTAATGAACCAAATGATTTGATATCACCATTTAAATACTTTAATTTTCAAGATGAAAATAGTGAAGATGAGGAGAATCTTAACAACATGAAGCAACTACATCAGAAGATCAAAACATTGAAGAACTTGGACGAGGCAAAAGAACAAAGAAAACTCCTGTTTATCTTAATGACTATGCTTTGTTGACATATGAAGAAGCCATTAGTGGAGAAGATAAAGAATTGTGGAAAGAAGCAATAGAAGAAGAAAAGAAATCCCTAGAAAAAAATGAAACTTGGAAAGTAGTTGACAGAAATGCAGCAAAGAATAAAAAGATATTAAGTAACAAATGGATATTTAAAATTAAAGATAATGGAAAATACAAAGCACGTTTGGTTGTGAACAAAAATATGGTTGTGATTATGAAGAAACTTATAGTCCAGTTATAAGCATTACTCCATTGAGAATTATTTTTGGATTAGCATTAAAGAAACATTATAAAATGATGAAATTTGATATTAAAACAGCATTTTTGTATGGCAAATTGGATGAAGAAATTTACATGAGTATGCCAGAAGGATATGATGACAAATCTAAGATATGTAAACTTCAAAGATCATTGTACGGTTTGAAACAAGCACTTGTAAAGTGGAACAAAAGATTAACAGATTTTTTGAAAGAAAGTGGTTTTGTACAGATTAAATCTGAACAGTGCATTTTCATAACTGAAGACAAAAGCATAATATTAGCTATTTATGTTGATGATGGAATTTTAATTGGATGTGATCATGCAAGATTAACAGATTTTCTTGAGAAGTTAAAAAAGGAATTTGATGTAACTTATGAAGAACCGCATTCATTTTTGGGTATGAATTTAGAATTAAAAGATGACACACTGAAAATTCATCAAGAACCATATTCAAAACAAGTATTAGAAAGATTTCGAATGTTGGACGCAAAGACAACAAATACACCTTTATTACAAAATGGAACAGTAAATTATATTCAAGAAAAAGAAAACGTGTTTCCATATCGAGAAGCTATTGGTAGTCCTCTTTATTTATCATGTAGAACAAGACCAGATTTGTCCTTCACTGTTGCTTATGAAAGTCGCCATGTGGAAAACCCATCTAACTGTGATATTTCTAATCTCAAAAGAACTTAAAGATATTTAAAAGGAAACAAGGACTTGGGTGTAGTCTATACAACAAGTGGTAGTGATACAGAACTGATTGCCTATTGTGATGCAGACTATGCAGGTGATCCTGATACTCGTAGAAGTACCACTGGATATGTAATATACTTTTGTGGAGGTCCAGTAAGTTGGAGCTCGAGAAAACAGCTTATAGTAGCTACGTCAAGTACTGAAGCAGAATATATTGCAGCAGCTGAATGTTGCAAACAACTTGAAAGAACTTGTTTATTTCAAAACTTTAATTCAGGAAATTACAAATGATAAGATTTCTATAACTTTAAATATAGATAATCAAAGTGCTATAAATATAATTAAAAATGAGGTTGTAAGTAAACGAAGTAAACATATTGATGTAAGATTTTACTTTATAAAAGAGAAAGTTGATGAGGGTTTAATTAATATAAAATATTGCCCAACAGATATTCAAATTGCCGATATATTTACTAAAGCATTGGGACCAAACAAGTTTGAAAATTTTAAAGCTAAATTGGTAATGTAATATGTTTGTTTGAATTTAAAATTTACTGTGTTTGTTTGTATATATATATCTACTTTACTTAAATTTATTAGCTTATTTTGTATGTGTAAAAATATTTCTTTTGGTTAGAATGTAATACTTTGTAAATGTAGTATATGTTAAACTAGAATAATTTTAAGGGAGTGTTTTTTAACTGTATTATTAATAATTAAAGGAGTGTGTTGGGAAATAACTATTAATAATGTTGGTGGCAACATCAAATTTGTATTGCTGGTTTGGCAACGTTATGTTGTTGTTACTTAAGAACATGTAAAAAAAGATGTAAGCTGCGTTAGCGGTGTTTTAGATTCGACATAAAAAATGTTACTCTAGAAGGTCTTTTTCTATTCTAAATTGTTCTTCTATTATAAATAAACATTTTCTTTCTTAGTCACTTAGCTATTACTTTAAAAACTTAAGTGTCGAGAATCAAAAGTAATTAAATCGAATGTACTCTGCAAACGATAATTTTATTAAGAAGAAAAAGAAATTAATTTATTGACTAATTGCAATAATCAATATTCTATTCCAAAACTGCTCCATCCCTTCTCCAAACACACTGCCAAACTATCCAACAATTTGCACCAAACTAACTTGTACCTTCTATGATAAAACTTCCTGTCAGTAAAAGATTATTCTAGAATATTTGGTAATCTCAAAACAGATGCATTTCATGTAAATAAAAAGAAACAACCTGGTGTCGAGAATCAAAAGTAATTAAATCGAATGTACTCTGTAAACGATAATTTTATTAAGAAGAAAAAGAAATTAATTTATTGACGCGTAATAAATATAAAATATGAAGAAAAAGAATGATTTTTTGAATTAGTATGTTTTTCTGAATAAATTATAGATTAATATAGGTATAAATTTAATAAAGATTTAAGAAAGGGGTTTACAAAAACAGGAGGGAAAAATAGGTTTTATTAAAAATTTGAGAAATAGGATTTAAGAATATTTTTAATTTAGAGCCTTTTTTTTTTAGATTTATGCATACTGAAATAAATATTTAAGGTGGATTAAGGATTTATATCTTTCCATGTATGGAATATTATTAAAAGGAAATTAATACAGTACAAAATTAATCTTGGAAAAAAATTAAAATTTTATAATATAAAAGTGGCTGGTGTAAAGTGGATGATGAAAGCACTAGATAAGCATTTGAAAAATCTGGGGGAGACCTACATCTAGCAGTGGATCTAAAACAGTTGATTATGATGATATGACATTTAGCTAAAATAATTTTAAAATATCCATCTTTTATAACAGATAATAAAAATTTACATGGTGTCACCATTTACTAACAGAGAAAGAAGATAATGTTATTTTCTGCTGACATAATGCAAATTTTATTCATTTAATTGCAAAATCTACATAATAGGAACAATTTCGAAATAAGTAAGTGAAAAAGTAATAGTAATTGATACCAAAATTCTTTTTAGTTAATGAATTAATTTTAAGTATTAAATAAATGCCAATTTAATGAAAGAAAAAACTATTTTGTAGAATTGTGTAAAATTGAAACAGATAACAAAAATTTGCATTGTGTCGCTATCTATTGCGAGAGAAAGAAAATAATGTTATTTTCTTTCTTTGAAGATGTAAGTTAAAAAAGAAGAATGAAGAATAAGTAAGTTAAAAAAAATAGTAATTGATGCAAAAAAATCTGTTTAATTATTAAATTAATGTTAAATATTAAATAAATGAAAGAAAGTTTAATGAAATAATAATAAAAAAAAAAAATACTTAGTTCATCAATCTTGTAGAATGTCTGAAAAACCATCAGAGCTAGAAATTCGATCTGGTAGTTACTTTTAAGATTTAAAAACTTGCTATGAACAGTTTCTGAAGATTTCGATATTTTAGAAGGTGAAATGAGTAGAAAATGATGTAGATTATGATTTGTTCGGAACAGTTAGGGGCTAAACACTTAAAAATTGGCAAATTTGTTCCTTCATAGATGTAAATGCTCGTCCAGAGCAGTTTTTTTTTTTTTTTTTTTTTTTTTTTTAAACATGCATATTTCAGGGATATGCTGCTTTGTTCAAGCAGCATGCATGTAGTAAGGATGTTTTATAAAATTGTGTGGTACAATTTGTATAGAAGTTTGAAAATTGGTATAATGATTAATTTAATATGAAATGCTTGATAAAAATAGTTTTGAAAAAAATTATGTCTAAATGACTAAAATGAGCAGAAAACCTAAAAAATCATAAAATTTAATGCACTGTAACTTGATACGTTCTGTCTGTAAAATTTTTAAATGTCTGTCTAAAGATTTCCCTTTAATACCATATTTTTTTTAAATGTAAGTTACTAGTATAATCCCTGGCTCGTGTTAATCATGAGAACCTTACAAGAAAACTAATACAAATGCAGTAATATGGCAATCATAACAGATTTCTGTACATTACCACACATAAATCTTTAATAGACATTCAAGAAAACATTAAATACTTTGACGGAATCATAGAAAAAAAAAACCTTGGCATTATATTTTCTTTTATGCAGATTATATTCTTAACAGAATTTTATATATGTATTTTTAATAGATTATCTGTTTTTACGAATATAGAAAGTCATTATTAAAATCATTAAATAATTAAATTCCAAAATATGGAACATCCATACATTTGGCATTCTTATTCTTCTGTCATATGTATATGCATATACAATTCCCTGTTTGAAAAACTATATGTATGTTTTATATGATATGTGTGTTTACTTTTTATAAAAAATAAGAAAATCAACTTTATTTTGAATAAAAACATATATTTCAATTTATAGAATAGAAGACGAAACGCTTTTTAATGTCTCTGAACAACATAAAAGTATAGCACAAAATTAGCACTCGCCACTCGTCGAGTAACTTTTAAAACGTGGCGATTAACTTTATTGTCGTCACTCACCAAATTTAATAGACACCACTCGCCAAATGCGATGGCTAAACAATGTATCAATGCCAGTGAAACACACTCGGGGGATGCCGCGGATGCGCTATAGCGCATAAAATACGCAAAAAATCGGCGATGGGATGCAAAAAATGGAGCTTACGCGTCCGGCAGAACATGCAATTTTCGGTAAAAAATTGCAAAAAAGGCAAATTTTATTAAAAAATTACGAAATAACGAATAATTTTCGGCAAATTCCGTCAAGAAATTCACGGAAAAAAAAGGCTAAATTTGTTACAAAATCCTGAAAAAAAGCAGATTTTACTCAAAAAATTGCGAAAAATTGCAATTTTTATCAAAAACTCGTGATAAAACGTTAACTTTTGTCAAAAGATTGCAAAAAACTGGCACATTTCGTCAAAAAAGCGCAAGAAGGCACATTTCGTTAAAAAAAATCATGAAATGATGAATAATTTCCATCAAATTTCGTCAAAAGATTCGTGAAAAAATGGCTGATTTTGTTACAAAATCCCAATAAAAAGGCAATTTCCGCAAAATATCGCGAAAAAAACGACAAATTTCGTCCAAAAATTGCGATAAAGCGGCAATTTTCATTAAAAAAATCGTTATAAAGCGGTAACTTTAATCAAAAGAACAAGAAATCTCGACACATTTCGTCAAAAGATCGGGAAAAACTAGCATATTTCATCAAAGAATCGCAAAAAAGGCAAATTTCGTTAAAAAAAATTGCGAAATAACAAATAATTTCCGACAAATTTTGTCAAAAGATTCGCGAAAATGGCTAATTTTGTTATAAAATCCCAGAAAAACGGCAGATTTCCTGAAAAAATCGCGAAAAAACGACAAGCTTCGTCCAAAAAACAATAAAAAAGGCAAATTTTGTCAAAAGATTCGCGAAAAAACGACAATTTTCATCAAAAAATCATGATAAAACGGTAATTTTCGTCAAAAGATTGCAGAAAGCGACAAATTTTGTCAAAAAAAATCGCAAAAAACGGCAAATTTCGTCAATAAAATCACTTAATAAAGAATTTTCGTCAAAAAAATCACTTTAATACGCAATTTTCATCAAAAGGACACACACACACAAAAAAAAGTTAATGCCAGGATAGAATTTTTCTGTTCCAAAAATTAAATTTCCTGATTCCAATTTTTTTTTTTCTTCTTTTTGCTGCTTTAAAAACAGATTTTCCTGCTTCACAATCTGTTTTTGATTGTTCCAAATCTTTCTGAATGAATGTAACTTCTGAAAACACCCCTTCATTAAACAAAAAGTACCCCTTTACTCAACAAAAGTATTTTTTTTTTTTCAGGAAAAATGTCTTTTTCAATAAATCAGTTTTGCTCCTTTTTAAAAGAAATGCAAACAATAGTGATACTTGTTATCTTTTACAATAAATAAGCATTATTTTATAATTCAATTTGTATCTTGCACATTTATTTATTTTTTTTTTTTTAAGTAAAGAAAAAAAAAATAAAAAAAATAAAAACAACATTGGCTTTAATTATTTGTACATTATTATTAAAACAATAATTATTGCATTTAATTTTTCTTTTGCAAATGAACAAGTTCAATTTTTGCATCTAAAAATATTACTTATTATTAGTGGGGACCTGCTTTTGTAAAAAAGGGACCCAGGATTTTTCAAGTCCAGCGGCATCACTGCACGCTGCATAATCTTCTAATGGTCAGGGGTGCAGAATATGTCCGATCCGGCGATCTAGGATCGGGGGAAATTTTAACCAACCAGGGAAATTTTGCAGAAACATATACAATTGATTTTGATTTTAGCAACGAATTCCATAATTCCCTTAGATAGAAAATTCACTACAAACAAAAAGATCCATATGGCGACCTTCACAAAATTGATGTGTACCGTATGTCACAGGTGATTCAATTACAAATTTTCTAAAAATTAAAAAAAAAAAAAGTTCATCAATCTGAAAATTTGAATGTAAAAAAAATACCGTGAATTTCGTCCAAGAATTACAAAAAAAAAAAGAACTCAAATTTCATCACGAGATCGCAAATTAACTGCAAATTTTGTCGAAAGAACTGTAAGTTTCGTCAAAAGATCACGAAATGAACACAAATTTTGTCAAAAGACCTCAAAATGAACGCCCATTTCTTCAAAAGACCGCGGAAAAAACTGCAGATTTAGTCAAACACAAAACAACCACAAATTTTGTCAAAAAATCGCAGAATTCCATCAAAACATGGCGAAACAACCACAAATTTCATAATATGATTGCTAAAACTGTAAATTTATTTCGTTAGTGAATTTTAAAAAGAACGCAAATTTTACCTACAGATAATAAAAAAAAAAAAAAAAAAAAAAAACAAATCTTGTCAAAAGATCGCAAAACAACCACAAATTTTTTCAAAAAAATCTTTAAACGACCACACATTTCGTCAAAATGGGCAAAAAAAATCTGCAAATTTCGTTAAAATATCACAAATATTGTCAAACGATCACAAAATAAACGCAAATTCTGACAAAGGATCACGAAACAATCATAAATTTTGCTAAACGATAATTTTTTGTTTTGTTAAAAGATCATTTGTTGACAATGACTACAAATTTCGTCAAACGATCGCTAAAAATAGCGAATTTAGTCAAACGGCCACGAAAAAATAAAATAACATAATAATAATGCTGGGAGTGGATTCCCCCCCCCCCCCCTTGCTGTAACTTTTTAGAATATTTTGTGTGAATTTCAGATTTTTTTTTTACTCAGAATCTCTTTTGCATACATACTTGTACATAAGTCGAGACATAATGGAAAAATGGATTTTCGATAGCTATGGTAGTACAGCATTTACCTATAACATGCAGTAAAATTTTGGGGAAATTTTCATAGGGATTGGGGGAAATGTTGAGAGTAGAAACATTTTCTGCGCCCCTGCTAATGGTGAAATAATCTAAAATTCGATTAAATGATTATGATCCTGATGCAGCAATAAAACTTTGGTGGGAAGACTCTGTTAGGTCACGGAGGCCTAATGTGAATGATAAACACTAGTGTCAAAAATAACTTTTAATTTCCTTGTTTCTTTTATACATTGTATTAAGTACGTCTAAATATCATCAAATACATGTTTGACTTTTATTTTGACTGCAATAATTTGTTATATTTTTCTATTAGATGTAATGCCAGTTTTTATTTAATCGAATGGCAAGTAAAAGATATTAATAAATTACAATGTTGATAGTTAAAAAACCACAATTTTGTATGAAATGTTATGAATTTTTTACTGGCCAGTGATTAAAAAAACTGGCCAGTGAAAAAAAAACTGTGTACTGGCCAGTGCCCACTGGGTAAAAATGTTAATTTTGACCTATACATAAAAGCATAACATTTGCAAAATAATTTGATAATTACAGAAATTGTAAGTTTCAAAATATGTCCTATACCTCCCTACAAACAGTAAGGTATGGGACAGCTATAAAACAAAATATGATAAGGCACAAATAGTCTAGTGTTGACTACATATACAGTCCATTAAAGATTGTATGTTGATAAATCCTTTTGAAATGCAAATAGTAACCAGACTGTCTCGCAAATCATTTATGGAGGTGGAGATTTTAACTGAATGTCCATTTCTCAACATAATTTATATCAAATTGTCAAAGAAAATGAAAGATACAGCAAGCATAAAAAGTATATTGAGCAAATTAAATTTTGATTCTTGAAATAATCTTTTCCTATACAATTGTAAGCTTATAAAGATCAGCAACTTTTTCAACAGAAGATTGGGCTACTGCTGCTTCATCCAGTGTGTGCTAAATGAAATGTTTAAAATGGTATGTAACAAGGAAAAATTACTGTCCCATTCCACCCCACTCTCTCCTACTATAAATTTAATAAGTACAGTACTTTTTTTAGGTACAGAATAATTTTTTTCGGAGATGAATATTCAAACATTTAAGACAGAAAAAATATTTGTAGCAATCAGTGTAAAAAAAAAAAAAAAAAAAAAATTGTCTATAATTAAATGGTATGGGCTTGAGACCCATGAATCTTGAGTGGTTTGATTAATTGCCAGAATGTAAAACAAGCAAAGCATATCATATAAAGATCAATTTATTATTATTATTATTATTATTATTAAAAAAAATTATAATAGTATAAAAAATGTTACGATCACATGAAATTAATTAAAAGCAGCTATTTAAAAATGTTCTTAATACATTCTTGTAAGTTCTACTTAAAAATTCAATTTGATTACTTAGATTTTCAGTTAGGTAAGAAGATTTTATGCACTAAGCACATTACTGAAATTGCACTTTTAGTAATGCCTATATGGAATATTCCTTACTGGAAATGAACTAATTAAGCATCCCAGTAATGGATACAGGTCTTGAAACCTAAAAAATAAAATTTTTTAAATGGACATTAGTAGGTATAAAATCCAAAGTTTTCTATGCAAAAGAAAAAGAATAAAATCAAAGTTAAAAAAATATACAAATGTTGCAAGGAACAAAGAATTTATAAATTTAATTAAGTGAAGAGCTAAATGAAACTCCTAGCATATTCATTAAGTATTTCACTGAGAAACAGTGGAAGTTCGAAAAGAGTATTAACAACGACTCGGATAAAAAAGAGCACGCAAGAGGGGATGCTATGAAAAAATAATAATGAAACCTAAATTTTATAGGTTATTTTTTTATAAACGAAAAACTTTTGAAGAGAGTCCATTACTGGTACATCTACTCAATATATAATTCATAAGAAAGGAGAATCAATTAAGTTTCATAACATGTTTTTGTCTAACCTTAACGATACACTAATATGTTCCGCCTTTTACGCTTTTTCGTAAGATTCCAGAATAAATAGTTAATTATCGATAATTTAAAACTGCAAAGAGTAAGAAGATCTGGATCTCCTCACGCTGTGCTATTAACGCAACAAACAGCTGAAAATTTAACACATCAACAAGTATAGGTCCTGTTCAGAAGTGCAGCTCACACCGCGCGCGCGCTTAGAAGATTTATACATGGAATAGGTCTTATCGGTTCAAAGTTTTCGTAACAGAAATACATAAGATAAAATTCAAAATATTCGTGTAAAGCATCACATAAAATTAATCTACTACTGCAGACACGTCATCTAATTTAACCCCTTTAGCGTTTAAAACCTCGTGTTTGATCCCGTCTGATATTTTTGACGTGACAACGTCTTGTAAATTGGTTTGCCGGGAGACACTTCAAGAAACTGCGTTACGTTACGTTACGCTCCGCTCACGATACGCGCTCACTTTTCTCTTAACTTTTTCCGGTCACTTGTGGGACCATTTTCTGAACGTGAATGTGAATTCGCTGCAAGGAAGGGGCGGTGCTTAATAGGAATTTTAGATAGTATCAAACTAAGACGAAATACGTTATGTATTAGTTATTAGCAGAGGCGGATTACCCATTAGGCTGAGTAGGCTGAAGCCTAGGGGCCCAGAAGAAAAGGGGACCCGGTGCTAAAAGTTCCCTAATATAAAGAAGAAGAAAATATTCTTTTACACTGGTCGGACATTAATATTTAATACAAAAGACAAAAGATCTGGGAAATTCTTTGTCGTAATCTTTTATATTTTTATCATTAGTGGTTTTTGAGTTCATGAAGCAAGCATGTGTTTTAATTTTTCCAGTATGTACCTCTTTGAAGGAGTGAAAGGGGGCCTTCAGAAAGTCAAGCCTAGGGGCCCGGGTGGTAGTTAATTCGCTTCTGTTTATTAGTATAAAGTACAAAGAAAATAAGTGTAGTTTATTTCGTAATTCGGTGGTATATTATGGAAAACTAATGATATGTGATTAGTGAAAGCCATTTTACTTTAGTTATATTCTGCTCATTGAAAAATTCTTTAATATGCTGTTTACAAAATTCAACATTTGACATCAATAAACATGAAGTAAAATGTGTTTAACAAACACAGTGTATTGCAAGTTATTGTATGTATATTTGTATATAAATACGTATGTATGTGTAAAGGTAAAAATAAAATTTTGTTAATATGAAATTCAGTGCGAGATTCTTTGTATAAATTAATGTTTTAAATATAATTCTTTGTATAAATAAATGTTTTAAATTGTTACTATTATTTCATCCTTCTTCCTACTATACGAATGAATATTCACATTAAAATTATTTTACAACTCAAAGTCGTTGTCACGTAAAACTTTCGCCCGTATACCGACTTTACAGGCAACCAATTTTTTTAACATTTTTTCAAGGGCCTGACAAAGGCAGGGGCATGGGAGCCGCGAATACACGCTTTCAGTCGTGACGTCAGTTATGACGATTTGCTTGGATACTGACTCCAAACAAACGGTTGCTATGCTGTATTTTCTATTTTATTTGCATATTACAGTGACAATTTTCAGCTATATATAACAGACACATGTTTAATGCTTTATATGCAATGATACCATTTTCTACGATTTATATTTTATAAGAAATGAAGCATAGCAACCGTTTGTTTGGAGTCAGTATCCAAGGAAAATGTCATGACTGACGTCACACTGAAAGCGTCTATTCAGATCTTCCCTCGAACGGTGCACTTTTGGGGATAAATTTTGGCGAGAAATGCATTTTGAGATAAAATGAAAAATATGGAACCGAGCTCAACGGATCGAGGGAAGATTCCAAATTCGCCGTAGCACAAGTAAAAAATTCTTTGGCACAAGCGAGGAAATTTCTAAAAAAGCAAAGCGCTGTGTGTCGTGTAAATTTTGCTGTTGTATCGTGTTATATCTTCAGTTGGAATTTATTCGCATTTTTCGTGTGTCTATAAAGAATAAATAAATAACCTCTTTTCATTTCTCCTCTATTTTTACTTTATTTTTTCTGTGTTAGTGTGAAAAAGTAACGATGTTATTGTATCATTTTTTTTTTCGTGCTTTGTTATTGTAGATTTTCGACTATAATCAAAATATTTTGACGCAATTAATATCTTTCAACTAACTGACACATTAAAAACTAGTGTAATAAAGTTATATCTTAAATTTCCCATTTTTTATTTCCTTCCTCTTTATTTATTTATTTTTTAATTAATTAGATTTGAGAAATGAGATAAATAATTATTTAAAATTTAAATAATTATTTAAAATTTTTCAATAATCACCTAAATCATTATCACTGTTCAGGGCCGTAGCTAGACGTGTACGATAGGGGGGTCTCAGGGGAATATAGGGGGGGCTCATATTTTTTTGTTCTCTCTCTAATGCAGAAAGATAAATTAGTCATATTCACATTGTAGGTACTATGTTTCTCATTAAACTGTTGTAATAACTTCATTTTATGCTAAGAAAAGTATATGATGATGAAAATTTTGAATGTATAACTGGTGCAAAATTAAACATCCTGTTAGCTTCATATGTACCAATAGGATGAAGGAGTGTTGAAACACGTATTTTAGATACAATTTAGTAACTCTGCAAAACTGTGAAAGGGTCTCAAAACTAAATTAGATTTTTGAACAGAATTTCATTTGAATTTTTGGAACATTTAGTGACCTTGGAACTTTTTCCAGGGGGGGCTGAGCCGCCCATAGCACCCCCTTAGCTACGGCCCTGTCACTGTTATCTGATAACAAAGATTACATTTAGAGAGTAAAAAGTGTAAAACTGTGCTCTTTATGCGATATTCATAAGAAATATCCCAAAATTCTTGTTCTGACAACTTGTTTATTTATAAACTTCATTTGTATCAAGTAATGTTCTCTTGACAAGAACAGAAAAACACTCTTATAACAGAAGTTAACAAAAAGGATGTCTATATTTTATTAAAAAAATAAACCATAAAGAATTAATTCATGAATGTTTTATTTATAACATAAAATGCTTACTATGTGAGAAAGGATATAATATTATATTTCATAGAAATTTGCTTTGGGGATGAATCTGTTTTATTTTATTTTTAAAGAAATTATTATTTTGCTTTATAAATGGTTTAAAAAACTGTTTTTTAATCGCAGAGTTTTCAGCATCAGGGAATTTCCAAATATATAGAAAAATTCAGGGAATTTAGAAATATTTTCTAAAGAGTCATGGAAAAGGCTTTGAGAAAAAAAAATAAACTAGTCGTTGGGGGCCACCGTAATACTTACCCATCATGGATATGTATATGAAAATAAAACATGTGAAAACTATTTATACAATGCATTGCAATCCATAAACAAAATTTAAATATTGTTACTATACATAGTAATGCTTTATTAAAGAACTGCTGATGTACCAATTTCGACAAATTATATAAAACGCCAAACTACTCAAGTAGTACCGAACTGCGTAAAAGAAACATCCTTATAACTCCAAAAATAATAATTTTATTAACTAACAATTAACTGCGTCGGATTAAGCATCTCATTTCCAATTAAAATATACCTCTGAATTGAAATTTGAATGAAATACAGGGTCATGAAAAATCAAAGAATGTGGAAAACAAGATTACAAATATCTCGGCAACTAATAATCCAATCGACTTCGTTCTATATGCAAAATGTGTGTTATTTTATTGCCTTTTACGTCCATTCCTTAGAAAAAAAAAATTCGAAAATTTTTATATACCTTTCATCAGAACGAATTTTTCGAGAGTTCGAAAAAAATAGTTCCGGATAATCGAGGTTGCTGATATTAAATAGGGTTCGTCCCATTCTTACATACTAACTACATACAAAATTTCAAGTCTCTATCTCAATTTGTTCGGGAGATAGAGCGTTTACAGACAGACAGACGGGCGGCAAAAATTTTTTTCTAAAAATGTTTTTCGGAATCTCCACTATCTAAAACGTGTAAATCCGCCAAAAAAATTTTTTCGATTTTCAAAACGATTGCAAGACTTACCCTATACTACGTATGATGGGTAAGTAAAATGACACAAAATTCCTCCAATAGTATTGAGGGAAAAAAATCTAGAAATTTAAGAGCAATCATCCAGAATAAAATCTGTAGTTTTGACAAAGGATTGTGAAAATAAGTAGCAAATTTCATTGTATGCCATATGGATTTAGTATAGGAATTTGCCAGTTATGTTTTAGTGAGAACCCTGAATGAGCAAATAAGTTGTATCAGAAATATTTGTGACATTGAGTAAAAGTGCTAAATATTTTCAAAAGGAAGAAATCTTCATTTCAAGAACATGAAATCTATACGTGAATTTAAAACGACAGTTTAAGGGCTGTAAATGTACTATGTTATCAACTTTTTGGCAATTTTGGATTCCACTTCGCTTTTCGATATCATACTTTATCACTGTGGCTGTGCATTGCACTATCCTTTTGATTGTTCGCATTTAAAAAAAAATAAAATTCTCTTTTAAAGCATGATTTATTTAAAATCCTTGATTTTTTAAAGAGATATCTTTAGGACCTCTGCATGTGTTTTTCACTCATCAAATATTAAAATGTGCTTTAATTTTTTTTTTTTTTTTTTTTTTTTTTTTAAGGGTGTATTTGAAAAAATATTTTTCCACCTTCAACAGCTCGAAAATCTCTGAAACATTTTCAGTCCATTTTTAAAAGTAAAAACATGAAATTTGCTGAGGTGATTTTTGAAGAGATGTGTAAGAGGCCATGGTGATTTAAATTTTCACTCAATTAATTGAAATTTGATTTATATTCACAGCCACCACAAATAAATTCTTCGGGAAGGTTGAACTCCAATGGGAATTGGCCCAGTTGCATCACATGACTTGCCACAAATCATTATTTTGGCACAGCGTCATTAGCAAATGCACATGCAGTTTTGTTGTCATCTATTTAGATGAAAATTATTGTAAACCCGATTGTATGAGAGTAATTTTTTCCAGATATTTATTTGATATATATATTTTTTTTTTTTTTTCTGTGTGTTTTGTTGTTCTTGCGTTTTTTAACTTTATCGTAAAAATGCAATTTTGAATCAATTTTGAATTTGGTCCGGGTTCTTTTTTTATTGGCCTATTACTAAAAGTATGGAAAAAAAAAAATTAGACAATAAAAATAGTTTGAAAGTCATACCTCATTTTTAAGCAACTTTGTATATAGAAAAGAAATAATTGTTAATCCTTCACACACAATTAATTTAATGAAATTTTATCGTCAATCTTAACAGAAGAGAAGTTTGATGCAGTAGAACCCCGCTAATTCGGATCTCCAGATAATCCAGATCGGTTTTGTCTTTTTTTTTTTTTTTTTTTTTCCCAAGTTTGAGAAGCGATTGGCTTATTTCCATAGCATTAACTTGTTTCATCGTTGTATTCATAATAAATACTCTTTCTGAAATCTTTTCGGAAGAATTAAGCAAAGTAAACATTTTTACTGTCTGTAAATATTCAATAAGTTTAACATAAAGGTGATTTTCTGTAAATATGTTTTATTTCATTTCTTTCTAATTCTCCGGATTTTTGATAATCCAGATTGGATCCAGTCCCAATTAATCCAAATTATTGGAGTTTTACTGTATATGTAACAAAAATATACTCCATATTTAAAAGGATTTACATTTTTTTTTTTTCATAAAAAATAAATCTGATGGACACATTAAAGAAGTTCATTTTGTGAATAAATACATAAAATTTGTAGAAATTACTATTTGTAAGCCAAAAAATCAAAGAACATTTTTCAATTTCTTATAAAATTTTAAATATCTTATAAATTTTAAACTGTAATAGATTCCTTTCTTATAACAATCTTTAATGACTGTCATGCTCCTGATTTTTCTTCAGCTGAAATCTTTGGCACCTGTGTTTGCAACACACATTGCACACTGGGCTAGAGCACCCGTGTATTATTTTTACTATCTTTGAAAAAAGTTCCTTTACTAAAAAATATGCTATTTTTGGAAAACTCTTTGATTTAAATGTATATATTTCTAAAGTTTTAAATAACAATTAATGTAAATTTTAAGAAAGAAGTTATTTTGTAGGGAGTATAACTATTTTGACGTTACTTCCAGAACAAATAAAATATCCATATACAAAAAATGTAAATACTGATAGAAGATTAGCCTTCAGTGGATTTTCTGATGTTGGGTTAGACCTTATTTCCAACTAGATTGCTCTCAGAAAATCGCAGGTGTGTAGTTTTATTGTAGAATAATTGACTATCATTTTTGATTTTCTGCAAGCAAGTGGAAATAGTCTGATGCCCATGGATAACAAATTTATTACTACCGGAAGGATATGGATTTATTTTAAGAGTCCCACTATTATGCCAAAATAGAAGACAGTGAAGTAAGTTTGTTGAAGTAACATCAAAAATAATATTAATGTTCCCTAAAAAATGACTTGTTATTACATTACTCACTAAATTATGCTTTCCGAAATATAGCATATTATACTCAAAACTATGGAAAAACAATATGAAAATATTTTTAAATGATAATGTTGTGAAATCTAATTTTTTCATTCATGTTTCAATTTTTTTTTAATGCTAAAATTGTAAAACTTATCCAAATAATGTAGTAATACTATATTTTAAAAACAACCTACTTATGTTTCATCTTTTAATCAACAGATGGCACTTGTATCATGCTTGTTTTTAAAGAACACCAGAGGGCGCTATTTTATTTTAACAATGTTTATAAACAATGCTGTACCTCTTGTTTACATTTGTTAATTTGGTTTAGCAGGATTTTACTTATAAAGAATTTATATTTTTTAAATAATAACTTTTCTTTTATTACTTTATTTTATAGTTGTTCAGCATTTTAAAAGGTAAATAATTAGAATTGTTAAGTTTTAACCACTTTCATTCAATGTTTGTTTATAGACATCTATAAAATAATATTTAAAAAATTATAGTGTTAACTTTGTTTTGTTTAATGTTTTGTAATAATCATTTTTCGTTTAGTAATTGTAAGTAATTTCTTGGTAACATACAGTTTTCATTATATATATATTAATCATTCTCTTTGTTTCTTTATTTACTGTTTTTTTTATTATTAAAATTAGACTTAAAATTAAAAAAACATCATTAAAACATTTTTCTCCTCACTTATGACTTTTTAGTAATTATAAATCATTTTTTTATTATTATTGTTCTGTGTAAAAAAAAAAAAAAAAAAAAAAAAACCCTGCTTGTTTAAAACAATATTATATTTCATTTCTACAGATAACTTTCATAAGATTTTTCATAAACAAAATTTTTCATTCATTAAAAATATAAATTATTATAAATGATGGTATTTTCTTGCTAACCTATTAGTTTTATATTGCAGTTTATATCTAATAGGTTTAATTTTTGATAGTTATATTAAGATTATACATATAAGGTTTCTTTTAAGAAATAAAGATTGCTTTTTTAAATATTAATCTGAAATTAAGGATACTCCAAAATGCAGTAGACTCTCTGAAATCTATAAAGCTAGGGAATAGAGGTTGTGCAGATTTTAGAATTTTACTGATGTCTGGTTATTGCTTTATCTTTTTTAAACAGTAACTTGAGTGTAATAATGCAATTGAAGTTACAATAAATGCTTATAGTACAATAAATTATTTAATGAATTACATGAGTAAATAATAATCTTAAGTATGCATTATAAAATGAGATACATTTTTCATGAAATATTTGGTAAAACTTGCTTCATAAAAGTACATTGCTAATTTACATAAAAAATGTTCTATTTCATGTTTAGCCAGACTGATAACAAAACAGCTTGATTAATATGTTAGTAAATTTGGTTTTATTGTTTACATCTACCATGATGTTTAGATTTGAGGGAGTCTTCTGTATATCTGAAGTTATCTTATTTTTTACCATAAAGTACTGAAAGTAAGGCCTCCTACCACTTTTAACGCGGCCCCCCACACACGCACCAAAAAAAAGGAAAAGTTGTAGTAATAATTTTTATTTTCAAAATAATTATAATAAACATAGCTGTTTAGATTAATTATCTCTTTTTTTTTAAATTATGAATCTTCTTTAAATTTAATTCAATTTGCATTTGAATAAAAAAATGGAATCTTGATAATCAGGATTTTACATGATTCTTCAAGACTAATGAAGTAAATATATTTTTTAGTTTCATTAAACTTTCATTCATTTTTTAATATTTAAAATTAATTCAATTACTTCAAAGATTTTTTGTAGCTGTTACTTTTATTTTTTAACTTACTTATTCTTTTTCAACTTAAATCTTCCGAGAAAGAAAGTAACATTGTTATTTTCTTTTTATCACAATAGAGGGTGGCATGATTCAAACTTTTATTATCCATTTTGATTTTACACAACGCTATCAAGTTTTTTTTTTTCATTGAATTTGTGTTCATCTATTTAATATTTAAAATTAATTTAATAACTAAAAAGATTTTTTTGTACCTATTACTATTATTTTTTAACTTACTTATTTCGATTTTATTTGATTATTTACTTATTTTCTTTCTCTCACAATAAATTGCCACACAATGCAAAATTTTGCTATCCATTTTGATCTTACACAATTGTACAACACTGATCAAGTTTTTTTAAATTTCATTAAACTTGCATTCATTTATTTAATATTTAAAATTAATTCAATAACTAAAGAGAATTTTTTGTGTCTATTACTATTATCTTTTAACATTTTATTTTTTGTTTTTTCAAAATTGTTCCTATTACATAATTTTGCAATTAAATAAATAAAATTTGCAAAGAAAAAAAAAATAACATTGTTGTCTTCTTTCTCTGGCAGTAAATGGCGACACTATGCAAATTATTATCCAGAGCTTGAAATTCAATTTTCCAGAGGAGGGGAGGAGGTTTAGGTGCTTGGGAGGGAGAAAAAAAATCTTTAAAACCTACTGTTATTTTATGTGCTATTTAAAGAATTACACAAATACAGACATGACAAAATAAGCTATTTTTATCAACAACTCAAAATAATTATGCAAAATGTGTTTTTTACTTTAAAAAAAGTCAAGATTTTATAGTCTATTTAGTTTTCAAAGGGATAAATTCCCTTTCTGTGCTAGTTACTTATGTTTCAGGTCTAATAAACTCGGTTTTTGGTTCAGGTTGATTTTAGTTTGAGTGTAGATTGCTGCAAGTTGGGTTCAGGTTAATCTAATTTTTCAGAAGTTAGTTCATTATGTATTTCTGATTAAAAATTACACCTATAACAATAAACAGATATGTTTGTGTGTGTTGTTTTGCAGTGTTTGACATTTTTTTCTGCAATGCATTGTTCAAATTTGCATACTTTACACGATTCTGTGTGACAATTAGTATTTACTAATAATCCTAACTAATATATCCCGGAAATTCTAACTTAACTATCCAAATTTCAGGATTGATAAACAATGTTTCATAACTTTTGGAATCAAATGCGTTAATTTTTTGGAAAATTTGAAACGTAATTACTCCATTCTTGCACGAAACTTGTCAATTGATTGCAGGGGAGAAAAATGCGAAATTTAACGATTGGTTGCGGAAAAAAGCGTGAATTCCAACAATTTTTCACAGCAAAAAACTCTCAAAATATGTTATTCAGTCGCACAGAATTAAAAAAAAAAAAAGTGGGAGTTAATTTTTGTTTCAAATTACAAGATTTTTCGAAAAATTCATGTTTTTTGGGGGGCGGAAGTCTTTTGTCTACAATATTTTTTTGGGCAGGATTTCAGAATTTCGAACGCGAATCCCACCCTGATTATCTATTATTAAAGATGAATTCTTTATGAAATTATTTTAGCAAAATGCCATATACAGGGTGAGTAATAAATATTGAAACAATAGGCTATCTCCTCAAATACTGCCCCTAGACCCATACTTCCAATTGGAAAAATTCATAAAAAAAAGGTGAAATTTCTGATAAGATAAGTTGCGACTCCATGGGGGAGTCTATTTGCAGGGTTGCCACGCCACCTGGAGAACCTGGAAAACACAGGGAATTTTAAAATCCCCTCCCAAAACACAGAAAATCCAGGGAATTTTGAAAAAATTTATAGGGTTTTTTTTTTTCCAATCCTTTGGAGAAATTTGCTTAATTTAGTGCGGTTTGTACTCGTGTTTTTGTTGTATTTCATCTGTTGACCCCCCCCCCCCTACATATAAATGTCAACAAATTTTAATGCATATTTGCATCGATCCCAGGGATAATAAAATTCGTCGCCGAAAAAGCGGAATTCCACGTTTCCGCGGAAATCATGTCCGCGCCATGTCTGCTTCCAAGTCATACAAATAAATTCATTATAAATATATGTGATGATATTTTTAGTTGCCAATTTTTTTATAAGAAGGTGATGACATTAAAAGTTGGGAAATTCAGTTTTGACAAGTTTGCACAACTACTGAGGTATATAAAAAAACTTCAAGAGGATCTTCAAAAACCTCATTTTTTCAACTTCTTCAAAACTTTGTATGTAACTAGAGTATTTTTCGTATTCTAAACCTAATAGAGGGGATTTTTAACTAATGATAGACCTGTAAACGATATGCTGTATTAAATTCTACTTATTTCTAAACTACATAATGAAAAAATGAAAAATGGCTTGTAAATTTAGTGGTTTAAGATTTACGGGGTGAATTGGAACACGTTTTCTCTCATGGTTTATTTTTCTTTACAGTAAGAGTTTCATGTAATATATGAAAACATACGTATGAATATGTATTGTAACAATATTTTGTTTGTTCTAATTACTTGAAGAGTTTAAAGGTGCCAAGAAATTACTTAATTAAACAAAAAAAATCAAAGCCTAATTCAACAAACATGGAACACACAATAAAAGAATAAAAAAAAAAGCAAAATAGTTAGAAAAACTGCACAGAATTATTCTCTGACATCCACAACATTACACAAACATCTCAAAATGAAAAACCAATTAAAAAAAAGAGGGATGCAAACAATACTAAGGGCTGGGGATGAGGGCATATTAGCAGATTGTATTAATACATGCAGAGATTGGGGATATTCAATAGATTCACTTACAAAATGACTACTAGTAAAGGATAACACAGAACAGGGCTAAATTTGTATTAAATTCTACTTCTGCAATTCGAATATAATTTCTTAAAATAAATTTTAATTTTTTTTTTATTTAAAAGTTGTTTCCTATTTTTTAAAAAGGCATATCTTTACTATATAAAATAAAGGCTTGGTTTCACAGTAACTACGTGTTCCTATTCTTCAATTATCATTATTACCTGTTTTTATTAACCCTATTAAAGTTTTAATCTGAATAAATAAAGATTATAGCATTTGTTCCGATTCACCCCTATCTGCGGGGTGAATCGGAACACCATTAAAAAAATAAATAATACATATATAAACTGTAAAAATGTTTCGTTTTTGCTTAAAAAGTAAAGAACAAAACAAGACCGAAGTTTCTAGAAGAAAAATTAAAAAAATCAGTTGTTGCTTTTTTTAACGTTAAATTTGAAAAGTGTTCCGATTCACCCCATTTTACGGTATACAATTCAAGTTTAATTTTAACTATTTCTTCAACTGTGCTTTATAGAAACAGTATTTTGTTAATTTGATGATAAATATCGTTTGTTTAAGAGTTAGACATACCAATATAAAATGCATTTTTTTACTATAGTGAATTTTGTAGGTTTATTATAAGTCAATGAAACAGTTCTTTCTTAAAAATTTTCTTTCGTCAAAATTTGACGGGTTCTACCTTGCATTAATTAAAAACCCTTAATGATCATCGCAAAATGGCGAAGAAAGTCATTCTTCAAAGACTTCATGCTTGTGTGCCAATCTTTAAACAGTCCTTCCAACTAAACAAAAACTTATCATTTGATTTTTTTTGGAGTGCATGGAAAGGCTGCCCCCTAAGTCTTCGAAAATGTAAGAATGTTTTTACATTTGCGGCCAAATTTAGACTATCTTCACCGCTCCTTCCCCTTTTTCACCATCATGGTAAGTCCAGAGTATCAGATATAGATAAAAGGTATTAGCTCTCTCAGAGGTCTATGGTGTGGAAAATAAAATCAAAATTTTTGTCCAATACATAAGTTTCCACAAAAATTATCATTTGTAGAAGTGCTTTACACAAATATTGCTTCAGCCGCCAAAAAAAAACTTTACTCCTTAAGTGCGAAAATCACAGTGTTAAACCAACGGCACAGAATGCGAAAACTTCACAAACGGCTGATGTTTCATTTTTATCAGTTAAAATTTGCCCCGTAGCTAACTTCAGTATCTCTAATTTAAAATCTGCACATTGAGCACTAATATACAAGGGGCTATACAAATATAACGAACGTTATCAACTTTTTTACAATTTTTGACACCCCTCTCCTTGCGATATCATAAGTTATCATTCCTCAACCTCCAACCTAATTATACCGTTTTCAATGTTTATAAATTCTTTAGATTTTTGAATTTTTTCTTTGCCGAGATGTACAGATATGGTTATACGTTTATTGTTTGCACTCTTCATTGATTCAAATGAAGAGTACCCATTAAAATATCACTATTATATATGAAATAGTTTTATATCAAAAGAAACTTTAAAAAGTTATTAGATAAAAGTAATTAATAACTAAATTTTTGTTACATAATGAATTCAACAGTAATAATGCCTTCGTGTATTTGCCTCAGCACAAGAAAGAAAAGGGACGAGGGGCAAGTAGAAATTTTTATTAACAAAACAGTTGGACGACATTCTCTTTTGTTTACTGATAAGCATTAAAATATTATTTCAAACTTACTTTGCACAATTTCTTGAAGGCAGATTATATATGCATACTCATAAGACAGAAGAATTGGAATGCCAAATGTTGAGGTATTCCATATTTTGAAAATAATAATTTTATAGTAATTTAATAATTTTAATAATAACTTTGTATTTTCATAAAAATAGATAACAGACTAAGAAAAAGATTGCACACTATTTTGATGTAAAGAACAAGTTATAAATAAAATGAGAAAATTATCATGTAAAAAACAAATTACAAATAAAAAGAGAGAGTTTTGGTTGGATCATTCAAAAATGATAAAAATATCCCCCTCAAACCCTAGAGATATCTTTCAATATCATATGCCAGATCATCCCCCTCCCCCTAAAATGATAACGTTATGTATGTGTGCCTTGCCTAGTAACAAAGATTGAACTCTGTACCGCAAAGTATGCACATTTTTCAACGAGGCTCCTGAAACTAGATCTCAGAAACCAAACAATAAAATTTTGGTGAACTATGTAGTTTATCTGTGAGAACGACAGTAGTTGCAATCCGGATTAGCTGTAGTCATACAAGTGTTGTAGTCGTAAAAGAATCAGAAGATATACGATATATATAAGCAAAAGGTATACGCTAGAGTCATGACAATTTATGGATACAGTATACGCTAATGCTTTATATGAAAAGCAGAGGGTATACTGAGCTTTACGAAAAAAATCCAAAGGGTGTACGGCATATACCTCCATATACTCTCCACTCCACTCCAGACGAACTAGTGAACCGCTTTAACATCTGGCAGATAACGGCCAGATATGGGTTGCACCCATCTAATGTAATAGGCAGACGGCCTAAGTTAAAATGTTCATTTTTTACTCATATGCAAATCGTCTATTTGTACATAGTTTCATTCATGTATTATAATCAAGAAAGATCAGACTTTCGTAGGTAAACCAAATGAAGACTCCTAGACATCGTTATCTCGAAACCAAGAAATGTATTCCCCCACATATTTGCATAACCTGTAAGTTCTGATTTTACACCGTTTCTCTATTCAGGATTCTCCAACGCGTCCCCCGCGGACGCCATAATTGCACCCTTAGAAGGCTTTCTTGACGCCTATTCAAATGTTTCATCTTAATTAAAAATCCATTTTAAAGGATACATTTTTAAAAATAAAAATTATTTGAAAAGGCTTCTTTTAATAGTTATCGGTCACCTTAATTTAGTTTTAATTATTTAATGCTATTAATTTGTTATTCAGTGATTAAGATTACTGGCTTCTTCATCGACAAAACTTTTGAAGATAGATTGCCCCTCTGAAAATCAAATTTTAAATTTACTCTGAATTAAATTATTGCAGCAAATTACTTTTAAATAGCTTCTGAATCATAGGGTACTTATAACTATCACCGTGAGATATACGAGCATCATCCAAGTTTCTAACGTATAAGTCCACCTCTATTCATGGCTTGATTGTTGTAGGAGAAACTTTTACCAGTATTTCTGAATAGAAATTTTCTTCTTATTTATGACAAATTATGCAATAAGGCAATGATTTCTATTTAAAATGTAAAACAGGTGGAATTTAGTTCCTATGGTAATAAAACTATAACTTACGTTTTTTCACACATTGAGATAAATGTTTTGCTTGTTTCCATCCATGTGAATATCGGCGCCTTTCAATGTTTACAACTCAGGGGCGTTCCGACCCAGTGTGCAAAGTGTGAGGCACACACAGGCACCGAAGCAGTAAAGGCGCCAAAACATTTCAGTTGTGAATGAAACATTAAAAAATATATATATCCTTAATTTATTCATACTAAAATGTATTATACTGAGGCGGATTACCCATTAGGCTGAAGCCTAGAGGCCTGGAAGAAAAAGGGGCCTCGATGCTACAATTTTTTTTTTCTTCAGATTTTTTCTTCATATCAGCTCTAGAAAGGCCGCTTTTAACTTTTTTTTTTCCTATTTTGTTTGCAGGTTTTTTTTGATTAAGTTATTTTTACTTTCGAAACTGGTTTCAAAAAGTAGAACTATCCTAATAAAAATAATAATAAAATGTTCAACTATACTAAAAAAGTACAAAACGCATTTGTAGAGAAGACCTCATCTATCCAATGCAAAAATCGCTTAAAAATATTGAAATGCAAACGAGATGTTTAAAAAAATTTCTACCATAGGATTAACATTAAGTTTGTTATGGTTTATTTTATATCGGCCGATTATCTACACGTGATATATAGGTCCTAAAGGATGGGATGCCCTCCTTTGGGGGGGGGGGGGGGGGGCTTTTTAAGGGAACCTAACCCATGTTCAAGCAAGGAATAACATTAAAGATTGGGTGTTCTTGCTTGAAGCAACTGCTTAAGAGGCTACACTAGACATAGAGAACACGGGAACGCTAATGTTAATCCCATAGGGCAGTTCTTTGAAAATTTCACGCATGCATTTTAATATTTTTGATTGAATATTTTTGTGAAGAATAACTGAGGACGATCCCTAACCGGGCTCGTTTTTACTTTTTGGATTTTGGTTTCAGATTTAAAAAAAAAAAATACTTTAACTTTTAGAACCGATTTAAACTGGTTCTGAAAGCAAAACTATCATGTACATAAAAAGAAAAAAAAAACTTTAAAAAAAATGTAAAAACTAGCGTGATTATTGATAGTCTTAAGCTATCCTATAAAAAAAAAAATTTCGTTCAAAAATATTAAAATGCGTGCGAGAAATCTGCAAAGAACTGCCCGTAGGATTAGCATTAACATTAGTGTGATAGAAACCACTGATGATAGAAAAATTCTTTCAACTACAAAAACGCGTATAATTTAAATAGAGCTTTTGTTTTATATGTTGCTGCATATGTGTATTACAATATGAAATTTTATTTTTTATATGGCCCTAATTTTTTCTTTTTTTTGTGCCAGAAAATAGAAAAATGTATTGCTTTGAGGACCGGGGGAGGGGAGAGGAGGTTGTTCACAAAAAAATCTAGCCTAGGGGCCCGGGAGGTAGTTAATCCGCTTTTGGTATTATATTTTCTTGGCATCTGGATTATCTTTTGTAGATTTGCCTTATACGAATTATTTATAAATATTCATTTCTTTCTTTAAAATTTTATTTTATTCTAATTATGAATCCTCTAATAAATCATTTAAACAAGACCTGCAAAACCTTTATGAACAGAGGCGCACCTCATATAGTTATAAATAATAAAAGGCGCCGTAATTCACATAGCAGAAAATATGCAACACTATTACCTCACTGCGGTGGAAAAGCATAATATACAGTTTTAAAACCACAGGAGCTAAATTTAACTTATTTTATTATTATTATTTATAAGAAACAATTGTCACTTTACTTCAGAATTTATCATAAATAAGAAGAAAATTACTATTCGGAAATACTGGTAAAAGTTAATGTCTTATATGAAGCGCGTATATCTCACGCTGATAGCTATAAGTCCGCTATGATTCAGAAACTATTTTAAAATAATTTGCAGCAATAATTTAATTCAGAATACATTTAAAATTAGATTTTCAGAGGGCAATCTATTTTCAAAAGTTTTGTAGATGAAGAAGCTACCTTAATCACTGAATAACAATTTAATAGTATTAAATAATTAATCTTATTTAAGATCATCAATAACTGTTACAAGAAAACTATTCAAATATTTTTTATTTTTTAAAATGTATCCCTTAAAATGGATTTTTAATCTTAAAAATAGCTAGTAAGAGGATACATTCGTCATTACATTGCCATCGTCAATACATGCAAAGTAAAAACAAATACCTACTTATTTGACAAAAAATAATGATACGCTCTCTCTCAAATCTTTGGCGCCTTTACTATTTCGGTGCCTGTGTGCGATGCACACTTTGCATACTGGGTCGGCACACCCCTGGCGCTACTGTTCTAAAATGGGCACTTTTATAGAGTTGAATCTAGAATCTAGCGGTTCAAAAAATCATGAAAAAAACAAGTTTCGTCAAAAAATCGAAAAAAAAAAAACAAACACACAAATTTCGCCAATAAAAATTAACAAAAAGAAAAATATATAAAAATTGTTATAAGATCGAAAAAAAACTGCAGATTTTGCTAAAAAAAATTATGAAAAAACGACAAATTTCGTGAAAAATTGTGGAAAAAACGGCAAATTTTGTTAAAAGATCGCATAAAAACGGCTGATTTTGTTAAAAGATTGTTATGGGGCAAGCTTGATTTATTAAAAAAGACTTTTTTTTTTGGAAAAAAAAAAGAACACTTTTGTTGAATAAAAGATTATTTTTGTTTCATAAACGAGTGCTTTCAGGATTCACATTTAGAAAGTTTTGGACAGTCAAAAGAGGATTGTGAACAGGGAGAGGGGGGGAGGAGGAGGTCTTACAGGACGCAGAAATTTAAGGGGTGCCAAATTTATAGTACAAACGTCATTTTTGGACTGTCACAAGAAAAAGGTGGGAGGGGGAGGCCTTAATTCTAATTATGCACCGGGTGTAATTTTCTTTTCACACGCCTTGATTGTGAAGCAGAAAAATCCGCTTTTTAAGCATTAAAAACACAATTTTGAAGGAGGAAAATTAGTTTTTAGAACAGAAAAATTCAATTCTGGCATTAACTTTTTTATGTGTTTGTCTCATTGACAAAATTTGCATTTTGTTGTGAATTTTTGGCAAAATTAGCCGTTTTTTGCAAATCTTTTGACTGAATTTTTTGTTTTATTACAATTTTTGGACGAAATTTGCCGTTTTTCCGCAAATCTTTTGACGAAATCTGCTGTTTTACTGTGATTTTTTTTACGAAAATTTCCATTTTATCACGATTTTTTGACGGAATTTGTCGTTTTTTACGATCTTTAAAAAAAATTTGCCATTTTTACGGAATTTTGTGACGAAATTAGTCATTTTTTTAAAGTGAAATTTTACTTTTTTTCGCAATTTTTTGACGAAACTACACGTTTTGTGGGATGCATATGAGTTACTTTATGCATTCTGTCAACGATTTTTCACGCATCCACATCATCACTGCAGGGCTGTGTTTTTTCAAAAGTGGGGCAAGAAGGGTGCTTTTTTTTGAATGAGTGACAAGAGGGGCGCTAGTTTTTAAATTAAAGGGCAGGAGGGGCGGAGCACCCCTCTGGGAGAAACTCTGACACCAGTATAATACGACTTTTAATTTTTACAGAATACTAACATTAATTAAATTAAATAAATCATACATATTACTCACTTTGGAAAGTAATATTATCAAGAATAAACATTTTAAATAGATGTTCTTCAACGGCAATATTTCTTTTCCTAACTCCAAAATATAAATAAATACTGCCGTCTACTAAACAGCAGATTGTAGTATCGTACTTAACTTGTTTGCTCTTCCAGAGTTTTCGTTTCAGAATGAACTTAGGAAAAAATATCACCTACTAGGACGTTTCAAACCATTTACGAGGATGCTTTAAGGATTTTAAAGGAAAAAAAAAAGAAAGAAATGGGTGATATTTAGTAGATTTAAATTGCATTTTCCAGAAAAGGAGGGACGGTATATTTCCGACTTAGAAATAATTTCCATATTTTAACTAATAAAAGTCACTTATAAGGATGTTTTAATGATTTAAAATAGGAGGGGGGGGGGGGGTGAAAGAAAAGGTGATATTTAGCAGATTTAAATTACATTTTCCAGAAAAGGGAAAGAGTTTTTATTTCCGATTTCGAAATTATTTTAGTGTATTAACTAATAAATTTTAACTGATTTTATATATATAAAAAAACTGATAAATAAAAATTTAAAGTTAAGTTACAGATATATCAGTTAAATTTTCATTTAACTGATTTTATAAAATAGTGAAGATTAAATATTCTTTTTATTTACATTTTTCAAAAACTTTATTTAAATATTCAATAAAATTTTCACAAAAGGACGGAAACCAATTGTAATCGGAAAAAAAAAAAAAAAAAAAAAATTCCACATACATTTATTTTCTCATAAGGATAAAAACACAATTTTATTTAAAAATTAATTTTTTAACTAATTTTCATCGGAAAATAGGGGGGGTTATTAAATTTTCTTTTTATTTACATTTTCCAAAAAAGGAGGGGTTATATTTCGGATTTAAAAATAATTATAAATTTATTTAAATAATAAATTATATTTTTACAAAAGAATGGAAACGCAATTTTATTCGAAAAAATAAAAAAATCCATATACATATATTTAATTCAGTTTTAAATATTAATTTATATTTAACACAAGAGAATGTGTCGTATTTATTAATTAAAAATTTTAACTGATTTTACGAGAAATTATATTTAAATGTCAATTGATATTTTCCACTAAAGAAAGAATTGTATTTCCAATTTTGAAATAACTTTTCTGAATTATAATTTTATTTTAATATTAATTTACATTTTCACAAAAATATGTCTAATTTTATTGATTTTTTTTTAAGTGTAATATTGCTTTTATTTTTTATTTTATTTTTTTTTTTTAATTGTGAAATTATATTCCATAGTTTGCTTATTATTTTTATTTATTTCAATTTAGGATTTAATTTTAAATCAGAGTTGTAAAATAACTTATCCTTTCCTTTTTATAAAAATGTAAAGAAAAATATAAAATCGAGACTTTAAAACAAATTTAAAACATTATTTTTAGATCAGTTTCGTTGTTTTATTTAATTTTTCAGATTTTTCATAAATTAAATGTAAAATAGCGTATGGCAATGCAAAAAATAGTTTAAATTACAGATTTTTACCCATAAAACTGAAAAAGAAATTTAAAAATTAATTCCCATAACGCTAAGCTTTAAATTGATGTCACTGTACAAAGGTTCTGCAGCGTGTTTGGTGAAGAAGCTTGGAAGGAAATATTTTCTGCCCGAACTACGGTGAGGGAAATTTAGTCGAAGGGAAAACGGCTGCAGGGAATTTCCAAAAAGTATTTGGCGTCATCTATCGTTATACTGCCAACGCCCGGCGCTGATATTGCAAACCTACCAGCTGGATGACTAACAAAAAACTAAGTATTTTTAAAGCTAGTCTTTGCAGATGCTAGGTGCTAGGCCAGTAATTGTGCAGAACATTTCTTAATAATACATTCTTCTTATACTGCAGAGTAAAAGCTGATAGAAGATAACAAGTGGATATTAAAAAAAAAGAAAAAAAAAACAAATAACAAGATAAAAACAGATAACAAGATAACTGTTATAAAAAGCATTGTTTATCTATTACAATAATTTGCTATAGCCAAAATAAATACAATTATTATAGAAAACTGACCTACAAATGATACAAGAAAATAGATTATTTTAAATTAAATAATGATAGTCTCATTGACACAGTGTATCACAACTATTAATCAGAATTGTTTATTTACATATTTTTATATCATTATTTTAAAACACTTTTAAAGAAGATTATTTCTATCATCACAGGCATATTAAATTATTATTTTTAATTAAATTTTACTCCCATTGAACTACAACATATGGTATTACAAACAATAATAATAAATAAATATTTTTGAAAACTTACAATTTTTTCTTATAGTTTTTACTTATCATAAGTTATAAATGATTTTTTTTTAAGTACATTTGTCTAAGTGACTTTAAATAATTGAATATTAAAAGAAAAGAATTGCTGTTGAGTTAGAGGTTCCACACAACCCCCTTACAGATTCCGGAGGTCTAGAAAGTGGTGGTGGTGGGCTAATTCGGTCTGTATCCATTTTTCACTACAAAAAAAAAAAAATATATATATATATATATATTATCACGATCAGAGGTGATCTTCTGTAATCCGGTCGCCATTAACGTCAGTTTGATTGTAATTTTGGTTCCCAAAATTTCATTCACCGCTCTGAAAATAATCCTATTTAAAAAATGTCAACTTTATAATGCATTTCTCTATACAGCTAAATATTTTAAACGTTTTTTTATGCATTAGCCATTTTTTTATTTACTATAATAATGAGAAAATACCCAGGTGGCAATAGATTCAATTACATCAGTAGCATCGTGTTGCTTTTTTTTTTTTTCTTTTAAAGAAGAAAAAGATAAGACATAAGGCTTTTATTAATCTGTATTTTATTTTTCTAGCATCAAAGCTGCTGCATCATCTTTATATACTTAAATAAATAAAAGAAGAAAAAGAAACTTAATTTAGCATTTTGTTCAAAATGTGACACATGTAGTTCAGTTAATGAGTTCCAGTAACATCGATTTTTTTATCGTAAAAAATTAGAATTCTGGCGTTAATAACTATAACAATGTTTTTAAAAAAATCAATTTGAAGAATATTTAATAGACCCCCCTCCCCTATCCTCCAAAACACTCATACTTCGACTGCTTTAGGAAAAAATAAATGTGTTTAAAAATTTTCAAAACTAATCAGGGAAGCGTCTTATCATAAGCTATATAAGTTAATAAGCCTATATCCAAAATTTCATGTAAATCGGGTATTTTATCATGAGTTATCGCGTTACATATGTACTCACGTACATACATAGAGTACGTTCGGCCACAAAACCTCTCAGGTTTTGATAGCCTGTGAGCTAAAAATTATTCCTTTAAGGTTATTTGATTTCCACCAGTTACATTTTTCAACAAGAATCATAATTTATTTCTCTGGATTAACTTTTTCAAAGATTCTATAGTCGGTTGAGACATTTTTTATTGCTCTATAAAGATTTCAAAGCCGACCAAATCAACAAAGAAATTGTCCCTAGGGTAATTAACATGGTATAGACACACCCGATTTATTATTCACATTCTTTTGTAGTGCCTGAATAAAATTCCAACATGAAATAAGCTGAAAAATGGCGACCTTTCTGTCAAAACGTATTAAATTAGTAAAGTAACTTAAGGTTCCTGTCTCTGGCAGGCGCGGATCCACGGGGGGGGGCATCGCCCCCCCCCCCCCCCCAAACCAGTGTTGAATTCAGACTTTTTTCCGGAAGGGATTTCTGCGACTCCGTCGGAGAATTTTATTGTTCCGGAAAAAACGCGAATTTCATTAAAATGTCACTAAAAAGCGTTATTTTGTCTATGTGTCGCGGAAAAAGCACGAATTTTGTCAAAGGTCGCGCAAAAAAAAGAATTTCGACAAAGAATCGCTAAAAAACGCGAATCTTGACACAAGATCGCTGAAAGCGCGAGTTTTATCAAAGTGTCGCGGAAAAAGCTCGAATTTCGCCTAAAGGTCGAGGAAAAAGCACGAATTTTGTCAAATGTTTGCAAAAAAAACGTTAATTTTGTCAAAGTATCGCGGAAAAAGAGCAAATTTCGTCAAAAGGTAGTGGAAAAAGCGCTAATTTTGTCAAAGGGTTGGAAAAAGGGAAGGCAAAGTATCGCGGAAAAAGTACTGATTTCGACATAGGATCGCTGAAAAAGCACGAACTTCGACATATGATTGCTGAAAAAACGCTAATTTTGTCAAAGTATCTAAGTAAAGTCTGTCAAAGTATCTAAAGCGCCAATTTTGTCAAATTATTGCGGAAAAAGCGCGAATTTCATCATAGGGTCGGGGAAAAAATGCGAATTTCGACAGAAGTTCGTGTAAAAAACGCAAACTTCGACATAAGATTGCTCAAAAAAGCACTAATTTTGTCAAAGTATCGTGGAAAAGCGCGAATTCTGTCAAATGATCACTGAAGAAGCGCGAATTTCATCACAGGGTCGCGGAAAAAACGCAAATTTTGACAATGGATCGCGTAAAAAACGCGAAATTTGACATAGGATTGCTGAAAAAGCGCGAACTTCGACATAAGATTGCTGAAAAAGCGCTAATTTTGTCAAAGTACCACGAAAAAGTGCGGATTTCGTCAAAGGGTCACGGAAAAAACGCGAATTTTGACAGAGGATCGCGTAAAAAACGCGAACTTCGACATTGGATCGCTGAAATGCGCGTATTTCGACATAGGATTGATGGAAAAGCGCGAGTTTTGTCAAAGTGTCGCGGAAAAATGAGCTACTTTTCTCAAAGGATTGCAAAAAATACTAATTTTGTCAAAGTATCGCAGAAAAGAGCCAATTTCGTCAAAGGATCGCGGAAAAAACCCGAATTTTGACAGAATATCGCGGGAAAAAACGTGAAATTCGTGAAAAATGCAAAAAAATGCAAATTCCGTCAACGAGTCGCGAAAAAAGCGCGAATTTAGTCAAAAGATCGCGGGAAAAAAAGCGTATTTCGTCAGAAGATCGCGGAAAAGCATTTCATTTGATCATTCATTTAATAATAACAGTACGAGGAATGATTTCATGAACAGAAAATACGACTATGTTGATTCTATGTTTTTTACTATCGCCCCCCCCCCCCAAAAAAAAAAAACCTCTGGTCTCTGGCCTACAAAACGATCGAAGCTAATGCTGCTCCTATGGGGAGGTTATTTTCTAATATCTGGTTTGCATTTTGATATTTTTAAATAATTTTTTTTCATTGCATACATTGCGATATACATCTCTACATCGCTCCTTTTTTTTATTTTTTCGATTTCGAATGCAGATATTTTTCATAAAGTTAATTTCACTTTCAAAACCGGTTTCAAAAGGGAAAGTGCCTTTATAAAAAATATCTGCAACCAAAATCGAAAAAGTAAAAAAGGAACGATGGCGACCTGGGAAAAGTTTATTGGCACGGTATAATAGCTAAAATTTCGGTCTGAAACCGACAAGGCCTGGAAAAAAAGTTTAATTATCGGCTCGGCCCCAGCAGGCCCGTAACCAGACGGGGGGCAGGTGGGGCTGAGCCCCCCTAGCGTCCTCTAGAGCCCCCTCTAACAATTTCTTTACTTTCTACTTTTTTTTTTTCTTTTTTTACAAAATCCATATTTTAACTTTTCTCAAAAAAAAAAAAAAAAAAAAAAAAAAAGTAAGAGAAATATTTTAGATATTTTAACTGCCTTGAATAAAATGGGAATACGCCCAGAATTTTGTATTCGGAACCTTATTAGAATAGTTGTTTTCTGTTATCTTGCTAGCAAAATAATGCATTTCTCGAAACACGTTTTAAAGGAACATTTCTTTCTCCTGATAAAAATTAAGTCCAGATGCACTAACTGGTCATCACATGTGTTAGTACATCGTTATATTTTCAAAGCAACAATCTTACGCAGAATGAATGGAAATAGACAGATGGTGTTCAAGTTGACCGATAATTAGTCAAGCAATGTTCAAAATCTTGACTAAGACATAGTCATTAAAAACCCATGTTTCTAAATTTTAATGGTTTGCTTGTTGACAATACGTACTTATCAGTAGATTTAGTTAACGATGAAATATCACTTGGAAACTAGAACGTTTGAAAATTAAAAAGATAAAAAATTTCAATTTATACACGTGGAATAAAAAAAGCCAGTAATTGTTTCATTGTATGGGTTACAAGGGTGTACATTAGAAAAAAAAAGTTTATTTTATTTTATTTTTAGTTATTTTTTTATTTTATTTTTGTTTGTGTGTTAAATGAATTTTTTTTTTTTCAATTTGTCATATAACAATCAAAAAATTAAGCAAAAAAAACATGATTAAAGTTAAGTTTATTATAAGATTACGGCAAAAATATCTGCAATTATTTGATGTATGAAATATTAATAAATAATTATAGTATTAGAAAATAAAATATTAATAAAATTTAATAAATTACGATTTGTCGTTAGTTAAAGATATTAAAAGTAGGAAATTAAAATAAGAATAATAAATTAAGTTTCATTAAGTATGTAATTTCTACCATAACATATGCAAAAATACCTGTTAATTTTAAACTAAAAATAAACTCTTTTTTTTATCAAAAAGAAAACAGATTTCAAAAACTATTGCAAAGTATTTTTTTCATAATAATTAATAAGACATTAAATTAAGAGCATTGTATTTACCATGTGTATTATTAATATTTATGTACATTAATTTGATTTTTTGGAGTCGGCGCCAATAAAACCAAGATAAAAAATAATCGTCCTTTAAAAATTATAACAAAATTCAGCAAAAACATTGCGAAAATAAATTTAATTTTAAATCAATCAACTCTAACTTAGAATTCCATATTTTAAAATCTGTGTGTTTGGTTGGTCCCCCCCTCCCCCATTAATGGCCAGTACAAACGCATTATTTTATACTAACCATAGTTATAGTTGCTGATCTTACTTGAAAATATACATTTAAACACATGAGATAAAATGTTACGAAAATGGTAAGATTAAAAATTTTAAACTAAATATTAAAACAGAAAAAAATTCATAGATAATTGGATATGTATCTATTGGACACTTATATTGAACTTGGCTGGACTTGCATAGACACCAAAAAGTCAAATTAATGTACACAAAAATAAATATAATAATACGCATGGTAAATACGCATTCTCTTAATTTAATTTTTTATTAAATATATTGTGTAAAAATAATATTTTAAACCTTGCAGTAGTTTTTCAAAGAGGTTTTATTTTTGATTAAAAAAAAATTATTTTCCGATGATCATGAAGTATTTTGCATTTATTAATTTCCATATAGAAAAATTCCGTTATAGAGAGGTTTTACACTCTATACACTCTAGACAAGAGGTCTGCACGGGCCCGGCAGGCGGAATCGTTCCGAATTTTCTAACGGGCCGGGCCGGCAAAAAAAATTGAACGGGCCATACGAGCCGGGCCGGGCCGATAAAAAAATTTAGTGGGCCTGACGGCCCGTTATAATGATTTAGGCGCAAACGATAAAATAACAGCTGTTGTTAATGAATATGACTTTAATGAAAATAAGTGTTAATGTGCGTCACGAAACAACACTAGTTTGACAACATCAATGCAGAAATGTAACTTCTACAGTGTAGAGATCGGCAACGGACAGTTGCATTGTGTGTAACACGGGCTTAATATTTTTAGCAGACTCGTGCCGGGCCGAAATCAGACTTGCATTGTTTTTCTACATACAGACGAGCCGGGCCGAAACTAGACTTAATTGATCGCAAGATGTGTATGTCAGACAACATGATTTGTAAAATTATTAATAGCGATAAAGAACTTATGTTAACGTAATCTTTGAAAATGTTACTTCTTGGTGATTCTTAAATACAGTTTTCTACAATGCTAAAGTTTCATAAATTTTCTGACTAATTTTTAACTGTAAAAGCATAACATTGACAAGCCTGATTTTTGAAGGATTTTGGAATCAAACAGCGTTTTTATTTTTTGTAAAAATGATACTTGTATAACCTTGTTGAAATATAAGTTATTTTGTCAAATGGCTGTAAATTTTTCTTCCAATCAATGTTGTCGCTTCCGGAAATTCTATTCAAAGCGCTAACTTTGACACTATTTTTTTAGCTTTCTTGTATCAAAAAATGGATAAATTCATTCGATTACACAGTTTCTGAATAAAAACATCCGCTAATCTAATGCATTTTCGAAAAAAAAAAAAAATGAATTCAGAAAGCAGCTTTTTTGAATTAGAGAATGAATTTGGATTCGGAATGTTTAATAAAATATTTTTGAAATATTTCCATAAATCTATTTTTACTATACAGCTTCAAAAGTTACGATGTTTTTAACTTTCTTTTATTCGAAACCAAAATAATTTTTTAATGAATCTTTGTTTGAATATTGAAAGTCTAAGAATCTAAATAATCATAAATGTTGAAAATGTATATTTCCTGTAAAATATACTGTAAAATCCTCCCGGTGACATAATTCTTTCCCGGTGACATAATTTCCCGGTGACGGTATTCTTTAACCCTTTCCGGCACGGGCAGGATCTGCTAGTAAAATTAGAAATTATCGACTGGCACCGGAATTCACAAACAAATTTTTTGGATATTTCGAAACTCCTATTTTAAGCTTTTAGTATAAATGCAAAATTTTACTAAAACATTATTGGTGCCGTATGCAAGTTTGGAATTAAAATTACGTATCACAGACCTGGCACAGTGTGCCGGAAAGGGATAAAAGAATCTTAATTATACGATAAAAATCTAAATTTTTTAGAAATAATAGAAATATTGACGGGCCACAACGGGCCGGGCCGGCCGGACTGGGCTTATTTTCACTCATTTTTGTACGGGCCGGGCCTAAAAATGTAAAATATGAACGGGCCGGGCCGGGCCCGGGCGTGGAAATTCCGGCCCGTGCAGACCTCTACTCTAGACACTATAGGCAGGTCCATTTTATCAGTTTTTGCTATATTTAGTTTGCTTAAGATATGAATTGTTAAAAAATGTTAGCCCCCCCAGAAAATTTTCAGAGCCCCCCCTGGCATGTCTCGCTGGTTACGGCCCTGGGCCCCAGTAGGGCCGGCCTGAGTTCTACTAAACGAGGATTTTTATGTCGACTTTCTAAAAATTTGTCTCGTACAAGGAGTTCAATTTATTTTATTTTTATTTTTTTTTTTTATGCTTATGATTATCACTTTTATGCGTTATGCATATTCCATGTATGAGATTTTAAAATCCATAAACATTGTGCAATAAAAATTTCTGAAACAGAACTGCAATAGGAAAAAGAAAAAAAAACGCGTTATAGACAAATTTTCTTCTTAGCAGGTGTAAATTTATTATATATTCTTTTCTTAAGTATTAGTATATTAATTTTGCATGGATCAAAACATTTTTATTTTTATTGTTGGTTGGTTGGTTGGTTTTTTTTTGTCGGCCGATTATCTACGCTATGGGATATAGGCCCTATGGGGTGGGTTGCCCTCCGTGGGGGTCTTTCTAAGGGAACCTAACCCGTATTTACGCAAGGTTCGAAGAAAACCACGGAAAACTTCGAACGGTTAGGCCGACGATCGCGATTGGGTTCGAACCCAGCACTTACCGTCTACCAGTTTGGAGGTCAGAACTCGCAGCCACTGGTGGGGCTTTTATTTTTATTAGCACTTTCCAACAAAGTTGAAAAATGCTTATGTATTCGGTTTGTCTGGCCGTCTGGCCGCGCTCTAACTCCCGTAAATATACTCGGATTGCTCTGGAATTTTTAGACGTTACTGATGTTTACCCCAGCACAAATCTTAATGAAGTTTCTACCATGACTAGTTTATTTACAGGGAGAGTCAAAAGTTTTTCAGCACATTACGGCTTATGGGGAAAAATCGTTTCAAAGGAATTTAAAGATGTTACATCCTATCAAACTTGTTAAAATTTATAGGCATTCACAAGATGGACTAAAATATGTATTCTGTAAAATATGTGGTGAAAATATAGCTATTATTCATTTACAGGGACACACAAAAGCATTCCATTAGATAATGATAAAGAGGGGGAATTGTGTGAGACATACTTTAAATATATTAAACTGTTTCATGTATAATAAAATTGTATCACTGAGGCTTAGTATAAATTATACGATACTGCCTTGCAAAAAATGAAGTACATCGAATTTACAGGGACACTCAAAAGATTTCAAATAGTACATTCTTTCCGAAGTACTTTTTTCTATCCGATGACGGCTAATAATTGGATCAAATGCATTTTAATTATGACATTTGCATTTAAGTTTCACTAAATGTATGCACATTTCATAGTGTGTATAAATGCTATAGTTAATATACAGGACTACCCAACAGAGTTCGCCAACGTTAGTGAATATGAACATAAATTACTTAAAGGTAGTTCTTAAATAAGTTATGCATTATTACGCTGAACTGCATATAATTTACTAAGAAACGTTTGCAGAATATAGATTAAATGATATACTAAGCCACGCAAAGAATTGGGTACATGGAGCCTATGAATGATAATTTATGAAAAAGTTATTTCAGTTGTTTTAAGATTGTTTTAGTTTAAAATAAATTTTATCTTAACACTGATGCGTAATAAAGGTACCAGGCAAACTACGAGGATGAACAAAGTATTCAAGTATATGTTTCCATCTATTAGTATAAATTACTGGGAAAAAAATTAAGCTACTAGGCTTTTTTTTTTTTTTTTTTTTTTTTTTTTTTTTTTTTTTGCTAAACTAATTTTTTGCTAAACTAATTTTTTCTATTATATAGTTTGTATATTAGCTGACAGATCAAACACAGGGCTGTTCAATAGTACTGGAATACATATTTGGCTTTACATCCTTATTTACCTAAATAACGAAGTTTTGTTAAAGATTTCATGAAGCGTTGGAAAGTGCTTTCTTACTTGTTAGTTTGTTGTATTTTTCCTGCCTGTTTAAATACATGATAGATTCCGAGATAATTTTTGCCCCCTCCCACGACATCTCCCGAGCGGCCGTCAAATTACAATAAAGATACATGCTTATATATGTGACAATATGAATCCGTTTATGAGTATATAAAGTTTTTAGATATGTTTTTGTGTCCTCCCGTAGAAAAGTAAAATTGCCATATTGAAAAAAAAAAAATCATATTTTACTGATGTTATATATTGAAAATCCACTCCTTATAAAGTTTTATTATGAAGGCTGTCATAGATTATAGTCCTTGGCAGAAAGTAGGAAAAATTATTATTATTATTTTTTTTTTAATAATTATAAGACACGTTATTTACATTCATAGAAAATATCCTAACGGAATTTTCACTTCTAAAGTCGTGATAGACTTCGATGTATGTTTTGTATCCACCTCCCCCCCCCCCCTTTTTTTTTTTTTTTTCCCCTTAGAAATACAAGAGTGCTGAAGTTCCCAAAAATATATTTTTATTTGTTGTTCATATTTTTATTCGTACAAAAGTTTATCATTCAGGCGGTTACGCGTTTTGATATAATTTTAATGCCACCCCCCCTCCCCCTTCAAGAGACAGAAATGATGCCAAACTAAGAAAAAATCATCTCAATCTGGTCTTTCTAGTCTGACGTTAACATCGGACATACTATACGAGTTACCTAATATGTGGTTTATGAATAAAGCGACGTTTATGTTTTATATAAAAGAAAATTTTATAAGATACGGAAAATTTTTAAGATGGATTATTTTTACTTTTGTTAAAATACTAAGTATTTATTAATACAATTAGGTTTGATGTGAAAATATTACAGCTGAAAGTAACACGTAGGACTTTTGTCCGCGAGGATTTTGTCCTCTAAGTTTTTATCTGCATCCCATTACTTATTTTTATGGAAACTATAGGAAATTTTTCCATAAAAGTACACACTTATCACTACACACATTCTCTACTTCTAAATTACAGTAACAACTCTTAAATACATCATTATTTTTAAAATAATGTAATTCAACAAAACTTCGATTTTAGAACAAACATTAAAATAATGCTGATTTTAACTTTGTTGTGTTTTATTTGATTCATAAAACCTGTTACTATTTTGTAGTTATTCATATAATTGACTAATTAGCAATTAATGAGTTTTTTTTTTTTTAGATTTGTTTGTGAGTAACCTAAACTTAAATACCCCACTCTCCAATCTAGCTCCGATACTTAATTTTTAATATTTTTAAACAGAATAATAAAAATTATCTGCTAAATGTTGTTTTTCAATAATAAATAAATAAATAAATAAATAAGACGGAACTAAACAGCAGATTTCCCAACAAATTCCCAGATTTTCCCTAAAAATCCTTGCTTTCTATCGCATTATTAAATTTATTTTTTTTTCACAAATGCCTGAAACTGACAGGAATTTTTATTAAGAAACTTTGTAATTGAAAGGCAGGGGATCTTTCAGAAAACAATGTCAAATTGACGTTTTCAACAAGAAAGTGCGCAAAAAGAAAAGAACTGAAGTCGAGAGACAATAATCGGTTATAACTCAAGGAGTGATTAATTTATCAAAAAAAAAAAAAAAAAAAAAAAAAAAAAACTTTTCGATTACAAAATCGTTCCAAGAATCTTGCTTAAAAGTACCATGCTTATATATGTGTGTGTCTGAAAGTTGTGCATTTTGGCTGAAAGAAAATATATTTTTAGCATATGTACCTGTACATGCCATTTGCAGTCCTTAAAAATCGAATAACGTTTTAATTTTTTTCATAAAGGGACACATTTGTACTTGCTGTCGATACTGATTTTTCCACTTGGAATTCCACGTAAATTTTCAGCATTTGATAGCATTTTCTGAATTCTTTTTAAATCGTAAATTATTGCAAATAGTGTTAGGTTCTGAGACAACATCTGCTACAGATTGGAATTTCTGTTATTTCTCTATCTTAATATTCTATATATTGTACCGGCTGCGTACTGGAATTTTCAAGGTGGCATTCATTCTTTGTTAAAGTGAGAATTGACAGGTATCATGTGCAGGTGGTGAAGTGAGAAAGAGAATATTGCCGAGAGGCGTGTTCATCCGTCAGCGATGTATGTGAATGATGAGCAAACAAGGAACATGCCACGAATCTAGAAAGCAATGTGGAATGTGTCCAATGGAGAAGCTCCACAGGGGGTTGACACGTGGGAAAAGAAGTGATTTGAGAAGGGCAAGTCGTGTCTGAGATTTTGACAGTTCGTATCTGGGGTTCGTACCTAGAGGTGTGGAGGACAGAGGTCCTTGCATAGAGAGTTCGTATCTGGGCTCATATCTAGAGAGCAGTGGAGGACAGAGGTCCGTCCTTGTGTAGAGTGCTCTGTGTCGGAGAGCGTAGGCTGAGTTCGTATCTGGAGAGCAAGGGACACAGACGTCCTGGTGTGTAGTGCTCTGGGCCGGATAGCGTAGGCCTAGTATCCATGTGTTGGGAGATTCGAAATTGATCTCCGATAAAGTTAATCTAACGTGCATTGAGTGTGAGGGAGAAGGTGTAATTTGAACAGTACACAGCCAACTTTTTTACGGTATTTAATTTAATGTTGAACCGGATCATCTATATCCGAGTTGTAATTGTATATAATTGTAAATAGTGTATTTCTTGTGTACATATAGTATAAATAAACTGCTAATTCAATAAATAAACTGTTAATTCAGTTAATTGACAGCGTCAGTGTTCATTTACAAAATCTTCACAGTGGGTAACCGATATCACTTAATAATATCGGTGGTGGCATCTATAACTACTACGGACTTTCTTCAAAGCTGTGCGGGCTGAGAGAAACGTCCGACAAATAGGTTTTTTTTTTTTTTTTTTTTTTTTTTTTTTTAAAGGAGGTGGGGCATGTGTTGAGATTCAATATAACACAGTTAGATTTCTCAAGTATTTTAAATATAAGCTTACTTCTCCTCAAAAAGTCACATAACCATGCTACAACGTTTTTCGCCAATATTTTGTAACGAATTACATTGTAACGAATTGAATAACAACTTTTAACATATCAAACATTTAAGGGTGTTCTTAAATCAAAGAGGGCAACTTTGTGATACATACTTTAATTTATTTTTGCTCGGAAATATGCATGAAAATAGCAGGTGCTATTATTCAGAAACTGTCTAATTGCACTCAATTTTCTGTTTTTTTAAAAACACAATAGATTTTTCATAACAAGTCTTCAACATTGATACTTTTGAGCACATTCCCCGACGAAAGCAGCAAAACCGGTCGAAAGCAGGAGAAAAACGGGTGATCAGGTTATCGAAATAGCTTGTAACTCGGTAGGTAATTTAATTATCATAAAATGGAAAAATAAGTTCAATTCAAAATCGCTTCCATAGTCAGGCATTCCAATTTTATATCTTTCCGTTAAAAAATGAATTTGTAAATGTGTCAAAACGTTTTGCTCTTGTTCAGCGGATCAGTTAAGAACACCCTTAAAAAAAAATATAAAAACATTCAAAGTTTTGTAGTATACTGTAAGAAGATAACTTCAATGTACGTATGTGTTTGTCTTAAATCATAGACTTTTAAACTGAAATACAGTGAGAGTTAATATTTTATTATCATGAGTAGTAGCAGTTATATTAGTACTTAAACTAATGAAACTTAATAATACCATTTAAATCACCATTAACATTCTTTATCCAGTATAAGTGTGTAAATGTCCTTATGTATAATGAAATAATCCGTGGTGTCTGCTAAATGACGCACTTTTTTAAATAACCTGTCCTGTAAATATTTTCTTGATACTTTTATTTCTTCTAAACAGGTTTCATTACATTTTGCAAAGCATTTGTAAATAAACTTGATAATTTCTGTAAATTTAATACCCCCCCCCCCCAAAAAAAAAAAAAAAAAAAAAAAAAAAAATCCTTTTATTGATTTTTTTTAAATCAAACAGGCTCCAACACAGATTCCCTCTTAATAAAATAAGTTCCTTCAAAAAATTCCATCTTATAAAAACATTTTGTTTCATTAATTATTTTGTTCGTTTTTTATAAGTAATTTGCAAACAAATTCACTTGAAAGAGAAATCTTATGATCTTTTAAGAAGCTATTGTAAATAATTGCTTTTTTCGAATTTGCGCAACTGGATTTCATCTTTCGTTAGAAAATATTATGGTTTACAAAAATATAATGAATTTATAAAAATAGTTTTTATTTTTCACAAAATGGGCCCTAAGGGAAAAACCCTGCTTCGACCCCTTTTCAAACAAAATCTGCTTGGTCATCCGTTTTCCTCTATATTGTAGGTACGCAATACCCCCTAGACAAAAGAAATTTCTCACATTCCTCGGACACTGACACACATTTTCTCCCAGGTCCCATCGTTCTTTTGGATTCCTCCCCTCACAGAGGCAGCTCAAAGATTCAAAGAAGCCCGCTATCCCATCTCCATTAAAATGACTGACACTGATTATCTATTGTAATTTTTTTCAACTTCACAGAAGGTTTAAATTGATTTATTTTGTGAATAAACAAATTTATAATCCAAATTTAATCCTGGTACAGTTAACAGAATGCTTAGGCATATTTTAGCTGTGTGTAACATAATTATTTAGGATGCAATGTCTATGTAAGAGATGGATAAAAGTTTCTCATGGACGTAGTAATCTGGCGGGGGGGGGGGGATAATCATGCCCTCCCAGTTTTGTTTGAGCAATGGCCTCGAATTTTTTTCATTATTTAATAGTTAAAACTTAGTTTTATATTTTAATTTTCAATTCTATTCGATCAAATGATTAAGTAAATGTTGCTAGTTTTGCATAAAGTTGGAAAATATCATTTATGATTAAAGTATCTCATGCAAAATTATTTTGCCTCATCTCCTTTTAAATTCTTCAAGTATATTATATATGAGGAGCCCAGAAGCCAAGGGGTACAAGTGACAAAATTTAGATTTCGAGTAAATTGAGTTTAAAGTTGAGCATCAATTGTAATTGAATGAATTGAGATATGGAACTTTTGCTTATTTCTTAGTTATCTTTGAACTCTTATTTCAATAACTGTTTAAAAAAAAGGTGGAATACAATTTTTTTTTTTATTTATAACTAAGCAATGTTTATCATCATTCGGCACTTGTACCCCTTGGCTTCCAAGCAGTAATGAAAACTGCTTGGAAGCTACGGTACAACTGCCGAAAGATCACAAAAAATGAAGAATTATGAAATAAAAAATAGTATTTATGAAAAAATTAAAAACAATGTTGATACAAATATATAAGGACAAAATTTTGTTTTAATATAAATTCTATTAAAGGAAAAATTATGAAATAAAAAAGTGAATTTACGAAATATTTATGAACAATATTGATATAAATGAATGAAAGGAAAAATATTTGTTTTAATATAAATTTAAAAATTTTATTATAAGTTTTGAAACATTGGAATTTTATATTTTTAACACTTTCCAACAAAGTTGAAAAGTGAATATGATTTTGGTTTGTCTGTCTGTCTGTCCGCGCCCTAACTTTCCTAAATATATTCTGATTGCCCTGAAATTTTTGAAAATTATTCACGTTTACCTCAAGACGAACCTATTGCAAATGAAGTTTCATACACAATTAGTTTATCTACAGGGATAATAAAAAGTTTTCCGTTACATTACGGGTTATAGGAAAAATCGTTTCAAATTAATTTTAAAGATGTTACACCTTGTCACATATTAAAACTTATATACATTTATGAATCGCACTAAAAAAATATTCTGTAAAATAATAATTATTATTTATTTACAGAGCCACACAAAAGATTTACATTACCTAATGATAACGAGGGAATTGTTTTCGACATATTTTAATTATATTACAATTTTCACGTATAATAAAATTTATATACATTGCTTAATATAAGTTATTTCACGCCTACTACGCAGTACTCAGTATTTACAAGGACATAAAAAAGATTTCAAATAGTACATTCTATCCGAAGTACTGTATATTATCAATGATGATTGGTGGATGGACGAAATTCCTTTTTAATTATGATTTGCGCTTTTACGTTTCATTAAATTTATCATATTATATGGCATGTATAAATGCTATAGTCTACAGTTCATGTACAGGGCTACACAAAAGATCTCGTAAAGGTTACTGAATATGAGCGCAATTTACTTAAAGATTGCTTTTAAATAAGTCATGCATTTCCATGCTGAACTGCTTTCAGTTTACTAAGAATTGCTTGTAAAATATTGATAAAATGATATACAGGGTCACGCACAAAATTTTATACATGGTCAGCTATGGATGATAATTTCTGGAAATGTAATTTCAGCAGTCTTAAAAGTTTTAGTTTGAACTAAATTTCAGCTAAATACTAGCGGATAATAGAGGTTCAAGGTAAACTAAAGGTGAACAAAAGTATACAAGAATGTTTCCATCTATTAGTATAAACTGTTGAAAGAGAAATTTCAAAGAATTATGTGTTTTCTTACTAAACTAAATTTCCCCTTTATACAGTATATATCAGCCGACAGAAAAAATATAGGGTTCATCAAAATATTAGAATACATATTTGGCTATGGACAGTAACACTTTATTGCCCTAAATAGCGAAGATTTTTAAAGATTTCAGGGAGAGTTGGAAAATGTTTCATAATCTATGGTTAAAGTATGATTTTTTTACTTATTAACAGTTGAAATGCATTTATTTAATGTATAAACAAGCAAATGGCCTTGTATATCGTCCATCGAGCTTCTGCTATATAGATGTTTACGGATACAACTTCACTTATACCCCTTGGCCTCTACGCGCTTCACAGTTTCGGGAAAGAGGTTAAGTAACTAATCCCTAAAATTCAGTACATAATAAAAAAAATCACTCAAAACTTTTTACCTACAAATAAATAGACTTATTTCCAGATAGCCTGTGCACTTAACTCATTTTTTTCAATTTTGTCACTTATACCCCTCTGATTCTGGGCTCCTCATATGTTTTCTGCGATTACAAATCCCTTTACCATACGCAATTTTTTACAATAAGATTTGCAAATATCATGCTTTTGTGTTAAAAAATGAGTCACAAAATGTTTATGTTAGTTATGCAGAGCTATACTATTATTTTAACACAATCTCACTGATTGGTAAAGTTATACGAATTCAATATTTCCAACTGAGCGAAAATGTAAGCCAAGTATCCGGGTTCGATTCCCGGCCTGGGCAATTTTTCGCTCAGTTCGAAATATTCAATTCGTATGCAGAGCTAGTTTAGCAGAACAGTTTGCAATTACGGTTCGATATGGTTAATTTATTATTATTATATATCTAATTTTTTTTTCAGGCCACTTTTAATTATCATTGATGTTGAATATTTAAAAAATTGCTAAGTAAGAAATTAAAAATTATTTTTTATGTATTATGCCTATGAAATAGGAATAGGCTTTTCTTTACAGAAAATTTATGTACTCAAAATGTTAACATACGCGCGGGAAAAGTTTCATGCCAGTCAAGTCACGTTTACAGAGATTTTAATAATACATAATAATAATTTCAATATCCACAGTATCCTTAAAAAATTTATTGAAATGTAATTTCATTTTTCAAAGCATGTGAAGTCTCGGAATGGTATGCATTTTTTATGTGCTTATTTAAGAAAAGAAGATTAGAAACTGTCTAAAATTAAAGTTTACGAATGTAACTTTTCTTCACAATTTAACCCCTTTGGGACGAGAGTCTTTTACGGAATTTTTTAATTTTTTATCATCGGTTTTCCACAACAAATTTTTTTGGTTTTTTGAATCGGTAAAATTTACGGATTAAATAAGGCAACATTTATCATAAAAATTTACTAGTGATAATAATAAAGGTTTCTGAGCGTTTCATGCGGCTCGTTACAGTTCGCTTGTCTCCAAGGGATTTAACTATTACTATTTCATTTAAAAAATACCTAATTTTGCTAATAAAATTTATAATAATATTGTTTTCAAGAACCATCAAGTTATGTTTGATAATATGAAATTAAAAAAATTTAAAACAGAAGTATAATTTAAAACAGAAGTAAGAAGCTTTTTAACTATGTTGGCTGTGCGGTTTTTAAGTATCTAAGCAAGTATATTTCCAAATGGCTCAGTTGTTAGAGCGTTCGTGCGCTATACCGATGACCTGGGTTCGTTTCTAGGCTTGGATGCTTTTTAACTCTGTTGGCTGTACGTTTTTTAAGCATCTAAAAAGGTATTGTTCCAAATGGTTCAGTTGTTAGAGCATTCGTGCACTATACCGATGACCTGGGTTCGATTCTAAGCTTGGATGCTTTTTAACTCTGTTGGCTGTGCGGTTTTTAAGTATCTAAACAAGTATATTTCCAAATGGCTCCGTTGTTATAGTGTTCATGCGCTATACCGATGACCTGGGTTCGATTCTAGTCTTGGATGCTTTTTAACTCTGTTGGCTGTGCGGTTTTTAAGTATCTAAGCAAGTATATTTCCAAATGGCTCAGTTGTTAGAGCGTTCGTGCGCTATACCGATGACCTGGGTTCGTTTCTAGGCTTGGATGCTTTTTAACTCTGTTGGCTGTACGTTTTTTAAGCATCTAAAAAGGTATTGTTCCAAATGGTTCAGTTGTTAGAGCATTCGTGCACTATACCGATGACCTGGGTTTGATTCTAGGCTTGGATGCTTTTTAACTCTGTTGGCTGTGCGGTTTTTAAGTATCTAAACAAGTATATTTCCAAATGGCTCCGTTGTTATAGTGTTCATGCGCTATACCGATGACCTGGGTTCGATTCTAGTCTTGGATGCTTTTTAACTCTGTTGGCTGTGCGGTTTTTAAGTATCTAAGCAAGTATATTTCCAAATTGCTCAGTTGTTAGAGCGTTCGTGCGCTATACCGATGACCTGGGTTCAATTCTAGGCTTGGATGCTTTTTAACTCTGTTGGCTATGCGGTTTTTAAGTATCTAAACAAGTATATTTCCAAATGGCTCCGTTGTTAGAGCGTTCGTGCGCTATACAGATGACCTATGTTCGATTCTAGGCTTGGATGCTTTTTAACTCTGTTGGCTGTGCGGTTTTTAAGTATCTAAGCAAGTATATTTCCAAATGGCTCAGTTGTTAGAGCGTTCGTGCGCTATACCGATGACCTGGGTTCGTTTCTGGGCTTGGATGCTTTTTAACTCTGTTGGCTGTGCGGTTTTTAAGTATCTAAACAAGTATATTTCCAAATGGCTCAGTTGTTAGAGCGTTCGTGCGCTATACCGATGACCTGGGTTTGATTCTAGGCTTGGATGCTTTTTAACTCTGTTGGCTGTGCGGTTTTTAAGTATCTAAACAAGTATATTTCCAAATGGCTCAGTTGTTAGAGCGTTCGTGCGCTATACCGATGACCTGGGTTTGATTCTAGGCTTGGATGCTTTTTAACTCTGTTGGCTGTGCGGTTTTTAAGTATCTAAGCAAGTATGTTTCGAAATGGCTCAGTTGTTAGAGCGTTCGTGCGCTATACCGATGACCTGGGTTCGATTCAAGGCTTGGATGCTTTTTAACTCTGTTGGCTGTGCGGTTTTTAAGTATCTAAACAAGTATATTTCCAAATGGCTCAGTTGTTAGAGCGTTCGTGCGCTATACCGATGACCTGGGTTCGTTTCTAGGCTTGGATGCTTTTTAACTCTGTTGGCTGTACGTTTTTTAAGCATCTAAAAAGGTATCGTTCCAAATGGTTCAGTTGTTAGAGCGTTCGTGCACTGTATCGATGACTTGGGTTCGATTCTAGGCTTGGATGCTTTTTAACTCTGTTGGCTGTGCGATTTTTAAGCATCTAAAAGGGTATCGTTCCATATGGTTCAGTTATGGTTAGAGCGTTCGTGCGTGGTGTTCTCCTTGGGGTCCTTTCTAGGGGAACCTATATCGTATTAACGCAAAGAAATCTGCTTTTGCGGTCTCGCATTCAGAAGTTTAGTTCAAAACGCAAAATTTGACGTAAATTTCTAATATAGTTTCTTTCTTTACCAAAAAATATCAAAACTTCTTTCGATTAAACTATTTTATAATAAGAAAACTTGCCAATTTCACGTGTTTCCGAACAAAAATTAATTAAAAATGTTAAAGAAAAGCAGCTCGACTGAAAACAGCCTTAATACTTTTTTTACACAAATTTGCCAATAAACATACTGTGTATTTGCAAAACAGTATGTTTTTTATTTCTCACTTTGTTTTTTTTTTTTTTTTTTTTTTTTTTCATAATGTTTGCTCATGTATCTAAACTTTTGAATGAAAATAAATTAAAGTCGTGCAAAGTTTTTTTTTAATTTCATTCCTAAGTGTCAGGACTCATGCTTATATTACGGTAAAAAACAAAGTCAACAACCAAAGGGTGGAGATGGGCTTGTAGTTTTCATAGAAAGAACAGAATTCAACTAAATAAAATATTATAAAACATATTTATTTTAAATTTTCAAGACCATGTTAGATTTTCAATGGTCCTCCTGAAAATTTCCAGAGACGGCACATTCCCTTCCCGCCTAGGGCTGTGAGAAAATTATAGCGTTATTTTTATTAAAAGAAAAACACATTTTAAAATTTCGATTAAAAATGAGCGATTGTAATTAAAATTTTCATATGCATGCAAAATACATTACTAAATACATTAGTATACTGCATAAAAACTACTAAGTTATTTTGCAAAAATTGCAGACAAGTTTACAACAGTTCTTATGGTCAACTAGTTAAAAAATTTAATGAAATAAGAAATTTCTAATTTAAAATCTCAGGTCATCAGAGCCATAGCTAAGGGGGTGCTATGGGCGGCTTGTCCCCCCCCCCCTAAAATATTTTGAGCCTCCCCCTCGAAAAGATTTCAAGGTCATTCAATAAATTTCTGTTCCGAAAATTCAAATGAAATTCTGTTCAAAAATCTAATTTAGTTTTGAGACCCTTTCACAATTTCGCGAAGTTACTAAAATATATAAAATAAGTATTTCAACAATCGCTCATCCTAAATGAAATAATTACAACAGTTTAATAATAAACATAGCACCGACAATGTGATTATGCACTAAATTATATTTCTGCGTCAGAAAGAAAGAGAAAATTTTTTTTAGAGTCCCACTTACATTTTTCTGAGCTTCCCCCCCCCCCCCCCGTACTGTTCACTTCTACCTATGGCCCTGCATTACATACATGCAGTGGCGTAGCTAGCGGGGGCGTAGGGGGTGGTAAGCCCTGGTGTCACCCAATCTTTAATTGCAAATGTTTACACATAATTTTATAAGTTTTGTAAAAGAATTCTGTAATAATAATAAATAATAATAATAATAATAAATACATATATACTGGACAGTTGCACCATAAAAGTTAACTAAGTCCTTCCATTATCATATTTTCCTGAAGACGGCGCGAAACGTTGATATTTTTATTTTATTTTAATTGTACAAGTGTACATTAAAATTCTTGTTTTGTGCACCATTGAGCAATGTGTTACATTTTTAATAAATATATTCTTATTAATAATAATAAATTTCTAGCACACGACGCATCATAATTTTCTTTTCTTAGAAAATGTGAAATTTTATACAGAATGGGGTGTCTAAATAAGATATGCTCTAGAGAACAAAAATCAACCCATACAGTGAATGGATAGCGAAAAGAAAACTTTAAAAGAAAGACTTTTCTTCTACATATAGACACTGCATTGATTTATACAGACTATGAAATAAGCAATAAATCGCTCCTGTTTTTTTAATTTATTTTATCTTTTTTTTTTTTTTTTTTTTTTTTTTTTAATGCAGGTGGATGAAAGGCAAATAAAGAATGATGTGGTCATTTGTTATACTAATGTAGAATTGTGATTGAAAAAATATGACGGATTGGGGGGGGGGGGGGTGATACCATTTACATCCGCCCCTGGTGTCACCCATCTTAGCTACTAGAGGTCTGCACGGGCCGGGCTCGGGCCGATTTCCAATAATGGCATTCGGGCCGGGCCGGCCCGGGCCTAGTCACCAATCTTTTCGGGCCGGGCTGGGCTCGGGCCTTAATTTTTTTGCTGGAGTATCGGGCCGGACCTAACTTTTTTTTCCGTACGAAGCCGAGACTGATTCCATTCTTCCTAGTTTTCATGACCAAAATAATCAGTTCCTATTGAATCTTCCTATATGAAAATCCTTTTCTCGACTTTTTATAAATCGGTAATATTTGGCTTTGTCCAAAAATTTCTGCAAAAAAAGCATATACTTTTAAGCCGTCATTATTCTACAATTAAACATTAGAATTTATTCCTTTTAAAGAATCGTAGATTACTAGGCGTTTTAAAATAGAATTAAACACACACACAAAAAAAAACATGATTATGACGGAATTTTTTTTAAAACTGAAAACTGAAAGTATCTTTTAAAATGTTCATCCTTGCAAAATGAATACAACAATACGGGAGGAAAAAAATATATTAAACATTTACATCTGTTAAGAAGGGAATGCAATTTTTTTTTTGTTCCAAAGCGATTTTGTCTTTGGAAATTTTACCATATACCGCTTTTTCGATTTTTTTGTCTCCATTACAGGGAATATGGATTAATAATACCAATGATAACTGAAACATTTACTTACAACAAACAAAGATTCATTTAAAAGCATAAATATCGCAGCTTACGTCACTTCTGCATAAATGGAGATTATAAACATGGAAAAAAAAAAAAGACTAATATAATTTTTTTTTGGTCAGAACTCTTCCATAGGATTAAAGATCAATGTACTGCAGAAATTCACTCGAACCGGGCCGGGTTCGGGCCGAATTTTAAACTTTTTTCCGGACCGGGCCCAGCTCGGTCCGAAATTTTAACTTTCGGGCCGGGTTCGGGCCGAATTTTAAACTTTTTTCCGGACCGGGCCCAGCTCGGTCCGAAATTTTAACTTTCGGGCCGGGCCGGGTCGGGCCATTAATTTTTTTCGTCTGGGCCGGGTCGGGCTCGGGCCGAAATTTTAACTTTCGGCCGGGCCCGGGCCTGGAAATTACGGCCCGTGCAGACCTCTATTAGCTACGCCATGCCACTGCATACATTGAAAATGAGGGAGAAAGGACTAGGAAGGGGGTGAGGGAGGGTTTATTATTATTTTTATTTATTTTGTGTTGGCCGATTATCTACTCTAGGGATGGGAGAGGGGACAGGAAGAAAACGGTTCTTTGATTTTTTAAAAAATAATACTAGAACCGAGAGGGAAAAATAATTTAGCCAAAGTAGAGATAAAAACGCCAAAAGAAATACCTGAAATACAGAGCGTTGATGATAATTTTTCCCCATCCCGGAAAAATTCCCTTTTGAAATGTAACAATCAGTGCTAGTGCATCATGATCCACTGTAGGTATATTATCAGTAGATATCAGAGCCGAAACTAGAGGGAGGCAGAGGGGGCACGCGCCCCGGGCGCCAACAGAACAGAAGGTGAAGAGGGCGCCAAATTAAGATTTTCTTTGGTGTGTTCGTTATTAAGAATGCATATATGTGAGGGGTGGGGGGGGGGTCGCCAAAATCCATGTTTGCCCCGGGCGCAAAAAAGGCTAGTTTCGGCACTGGTAGATATACTCATTTAATAAAAATTTTTATTGTTTTTATGTAATTTTAAATCTGGCGTTTTACATTTCTAGTTTATATTTAACTCTATTTCATTTATTTTTCTTAGTATTAATTAAACTTTTTATTTTGTCTAGCACATGTGTCAAGTAACTTTTGACAGCATGTGTATTAGACTCGTTCATTTTTTTTTTTTTTTTTTTTTTTTTTTTTTTTTTTTAATGCAATGATGCTTTAAAAAAATAGTCAATTCTTTAATAATAACAATTAAAAATCTCAATTTAGAATTTTAAATATACTTAAAAAAGAAAAAATATTTATTATTTTTTTATTAATTATTTCCTGAATTATTTTTTAATTTTAATCATAGTAGAATTTCTTTATTTCCGCCTTCTTAAAGTTTTAATATTTTAAAATCAAAATCTCGTTACTTCAAAATTTATGTATAATTTTTTAGCTTTAACATAATTTGAAATTTTAAGGTTGTATAAATTTCTTAAATTATTATCTTCTAGTTATAGCATAATTCGTAAATTTGAAGCACACCTATTTGGAAACTATGTTTTTTTTTCGGAAAAAAGTTACTTCAATTTTAAACTAAATCGGTAAAAAAAAAAAATAATAATAATAATTTTTGAAGAAGTCAAGTTTTTACTGACCATATAAAATTAATTTTTCTTTCTTTCTTTCATTTTTTTTATTTTTCAGCTGTAAAGAAAGGACATCATTTAAAAGGTTGGTTAAACTTTTTATTGTTCAAATCCTCTCGTCTGATTCGTTTTTACTGGTAAAACGGTATGCTTTTTATTTCGTACTTTGTTTTTTTCCATAATGTTTGCTTATGTCTTTAAACTTTTGAACGAAAATAAATTAAAGTCGTGAAAAGGATTTTTTTATTTTCATTCCTAAGTGACAGGACTCATGCTCATATTACAGTAAAAAGCAAAGTCAACAACCAAAAGCATACTTTTTTGTCATTAAAAACGCTAGATGGCGACACCACTCAAAACCCCCCAGTCTTCGCCAATCGTTGGCGAAAAAAATATCCAAGTTGGCAGGTATACACAGAACGAAAATCCTCCCTTAAAAAGTAAAAAAATACACAAATAAATAATCGAAGAAGATGTTTTTTGCATATCTTAGTAGTTAAATGTAAGTTCGCATAACACATACAATGTGACACACACATAGATGCAATTCACAAACAATTTTATTGTTTGGGGTGGCCAGGAACTGCATTCTTTTTCTAACGATTGTTTAGTGTGTTGGAGTGCAATAATGCTGGTTCATGTGTTGTTTCTTTGGCTGCTATATGATTGTTTTAATGGATGTGTTTGTCACGTTGTATTTTGTTTAAAAGCTTTTCTTGAGTCAATATTCCTTATATTGAAAGTTTTTTTATTTTACAGGAAACAGATAATATTCCACAATTTAGTCTGTACGTTATTAACATTTTTTAGACATCTTTATCACAGTTTATTGTCTTAATTATAACTCTCCTAAACAAAAATTGACTTTTTTTGATTTAATTTTCTCCTTTCTTAGAGTTTGTATGGATAAACAGTTAACCATAAATGTCTAATGCATAATAGTTATTTCAATTACCAGCCTCTTCATAGCAATGTGTGTTAAAAAAAAAAAAGAGTGAAAAGTAAAAGTTTATTTATGTGGTGTCTATGTTTTTATATAAATAATGTCAGTTAATTTTATGTTTTCATATGTTTGGGTAGATGTTTTTGTTCGTAATGCGTAAAGGTCTTAGCATCTAATATTTGGTAAAGAGATTCTTGAAGATATTATAGTAATATTGTTTTGTGTTACACTGGTAAGTTTTTTTTTTTTTTTGAGAAATAATGTGAGGGAAACAATCAAAAACTTTTATTTAGAGTAACATTGCTTTATATTTTCGGGTTATTTAACATAACACAACAGTGTTGTTTTCTGGATTTTTATTTAAAAAAAAGTACATTGTTGCATAATTAATTCTTACCTGTTATCGTTTTTTTTTTAAATTTTAAATACAGGGTCTATATACTTTTTGAATAGAGTATCTCAACCTGTCAGTTTCTTTTCTACGTATTTTTTTTTATTTTTATTTTGTTCCCTCACATTTCCTGTTACACTTTAAACTTTAACAAGTTTTCTAAACATTAATCTTGTGTACAGATGCATTCTTATTTCTTTTTCTTATTCGGCTATCAAGTGCACAGATGGTTGAGTAATAGAAAGAAGGCATGTAAGAGTGAAAATTTTGATGCGGGTCGTCAATTTTGTTTTCACTTGGTTTTGGATGTTTCGCATTGGTGTACACAATCATTTTAAACATATTTACACAATCAAGCACACCGTTCTTTTCCCCTTTAATGTTTTGGGGTGAAATGTACTTTACTCTCCTTCGCCAAGGCGACTTTTTTTTTTAGCGATAAATGTTTCGACATGGCAACCGTGCATTTTCATTTTCTCCACTCGGATCTTCAATATGGCAACCCTAAGGAGTGCTTCGGTTTACGTAATGTACTGATTTCTAAGCCGTTTCTGATTGGACACTTCTGATGGCTTTTTCTTGTAATACCCCGTTCACACCACAAACTTAAGATATCTTAAGGTCACCGTGTTTGAAGTGGACCCTCCCGGAATTGGATGCCTGTTCACATTGAAAAATTTACCTAAGATATCTCAGCGAATGTCACTGTATCTCTGAACTGAACAAAGGTAACGTATGCGCATGCGCTTGAAATAAAGATGCCCACAACAGCCAATCAGTAAAAGCGAAGCTTTATAGCCAATGAGAGAGAGTGGTTGTTCCTGTATCTAGCCCGAGAGAGTTGAAACTCTCTGAGAGAGTTTGTGAAACTCTCTGAGAGAGTTCCAGGCCTGAGATATCTTAACTATCCATAGTGTGAACAGGGTATTACCGGATCGTTTTCTGAATATTGCATTCCAATATGACGTCAGGAACATAACCGCCCAAAATCTTCTATCTGCGCAACTTCACGCACATATAATTGGCATCTTTCAAGTGAATGTATGGTTACTATTTTGGCTGCTTTATCGCACTTCATTTAATTGCCAAATGCTTTATTGAAGTTAGTCTTAAGCATTTGTTTTTAATAGAAAATTCAGAAATCTTTGCGCTATCTAGACTTGATTGTAAATGAAAGAAATATAACACGTAAGTGTTTTGTAACTGTTTTCTATTTAATATTCTGTCCGATTACTTCTTGTTCAATATTTCGTATAATTTTTTGTCTGTTACGTGAATAGTAATATTTCTAGTGCTAGAATCATGCCTGCTTTTTAAATACTTGTAAACTTTTTGTATATTTTTATATTAAAGCTTATTTATCATTATGATAAGTATACTAGAATATTTTATAATATTAATTATTTTATAATAGCTTTTTAAATACTTGTAAACTTTTTGTATATTTTTATATTAAAGCTTATTTATCATTATGATAAGTATACTAGAATATTTTATAGAAAAGACATTGTATATTTTGAAAAATATTTGTGATATACATGCTTGTTGATTTTTTTTTTTCCTTTCAATTAATATGCAACTACAATATTCCCTTCTAGTTCCTGCAAGATATATTCACAATCCTCCACAGAAAATATATATTTAAAAATATTTTATTAGAGTTTTTTTACTTTTAAAACAGTCAACTTTGCAGACCTATTAATATGAAAACATATATCTGCCAACTCCCCCCCCCCTTTTTTTTCTACTCAAATAAGTATTTTATTTGCTAAAAGTTTTATTTAAATGAAATGAAATCGAATAAGTACCAAATAAATATAACACAGTTTATGAATTTTCTGAACTCATTTAAGCTAAACAAGTAAGAAAAATCATGCCTTAATCATAGATTATGAAGCACTTTCTAACACTTCCTGAAATCATTAACAAAACTTTGTTGTACATATTGGCGATGAAGAAGAATGTAGTAGTGTGATTAAAGTACGTTTTTAATCCTTCATTATTTATGATAGTAGAATATAATTTATCTTATTGTAATTAATATTGTTGAAAAATTGCATTTCTCAAATTTAAACATAGATCGAAATCATCATAAAAGTAAATAAATAGTTAATGACGATTGTTTATAGTGCCTAAACGTTCAATGAATGGGTAATTTTTCCTTGTCAATTTAACATAAGGTTTTGTATCAATAAAATTATGTGTCTTAAAATGGTTTAAAAGCAGATTTTTTTCCGCAAAAAATGATCATCGCAAAATGGCGAAGAAAGTCATTCTTCAAAGACTTCATGCTTGTGTGCCAATCTTTAAACAGTCCTTCCAACTAAACAAAAACTTATCATTTGATTTTTTTTGGAGTGCATGGAAAGGCTGCCCCCTAAGTCTTCGAAAATGTAAGAATGTTTTTACATTTGCGGCCAAATTTAGACTATCTTCACCGCTCCTTCCCCTTTTTCACCATCATGGTAAGTCCAGAGTATCAGATATAGATAAAAGGTATTAGCTCTCTCAGAGGTCTATGGTGTGGAAAATAAAATCAAAATTTTTGTCCAATACATAAGTTTCCACAAAAATTATCATTTGTAGAAGTGCTTTACACAAATATTGCTTCAGCCGCCAAAAAAAAACTTTACTCCTTAAGTGCGAAAATCACAGTGTTAAACCAACGGCACAGAATGCGAAAACTTCACAAACGGCTGATGTTTCATTTTTATCAGTTAAAATTTGCCCCGTAGCTAACTTCAGTATCTCTAATTTAAAATCTGCACATTGAGCACTAATATACAAGGGGCTATACAAATATAACGAACGTTATCAACTTTTTTACAATTTTTGACACCCCTCTCCTTGCGATATCATAAGTTATCATTCCTCAACCTCCAGCCTAATTATACCGTTTTCAATGTTTATAAATTCTTTAGATTTTTGAATTTTTTCTTTGCCGAGATGTACAGATATGGTTATACGTTTATTGTTTGCACTCTTCATTGATTCAAATGAAGAGTACCCATTAAAATATCACTATTATATATGAAATAGTTTTATATCAAAAGAAACTTTAAAAAGTTATTAGATAAAAGTAATTAATAACTAAATTTTTGTTACATAATGAATTCAACAGTAATAATGCCTTCGTGTATTTGCCTCAGCACAAGAAAGAAAAGGGACGAGGGGCAAGTAGAAATTTTTATTAACAAAACAGTTGGACGACATTCTCTTTTGTTTACTGATAAGCATTAAAATATTATTTCAAACTTACTTTGCACAATTTCTTGAAGGCAGATTATATATGCATACTCATAAGACAGAAGAATTGGAATGCCAAATGTTGAGGTATTCCATATTTTGAAAATAATAATTTTATAGTAATTTAATAATTTTAATAATAACTTTGTATTTTCATAAAAATAGATAACAGACTAAGAAAAAGATTGCACACTATTTTGATGTAAAGAACAAGTTATAAATAAAATGAGAAAATTATCATGTAAAAAACAAATTACAAATAAAAAGAGAGAGTTTTGGTTGGATCATTCAAAAATGATAAAAATATCCCCCTCAAACCCTAGAGATATCTTTCAATATCATATGCCAGATCATCCCCCTCCCCCTAAAATGATAACGTTATGTATGTGTGCCTTGCCTAGTAACAAAGATTGAACTCTGTACCGCAAAGTATGCACATTTTTCAACGAGGCTCCTGAAACTAGATCTCAGAAACCAAACAATAAAATTTTGGTGAACTATGTAGTTTATCTGTGAGAACGACAGTAGTTGCAATCCGGATTAGCTGTAGTCATACAAGTGTTGTAGTCGTAAAAGAATCAGAAGATATACGATATATATAAGCAAAAGGTATACGCTAGAGTCATGACAATTTATGGATACAGTATACGCTAATGCTTTATATGAAAAGCAGAGGGTATACTGAGCTTTACGAAAAAAATCCAAAGGGTGTACGGCATATACCTCCATATACTCTCCACTCCACTCCAGACGAACTAGTGAACCGCTTTAACATCTGGCAGATAACGGCCAGATATGGGTTGCACCCATCTAATGTAATAGGCAGACGGCCTAAGTTAAAATGTTCATTTTTTACTCATATGCAAATCGTCTATTTGTACATAGTTTCATTCATGTATTATAATCAAGAAAGATCAGACTTTCGTAGGTAAACCAAATGAAGACTCCTAGACATCGTTATCTCAAAACCAAGAAATGTATTCCCCCACATATTTGCATAACCTGTAAGTTCTGATTTTACACCGTTTCTCTATTCAGGATTCTCCAACGCGTCCCCCGCGGACGCCATAATTGCACCCTTAGAAGGCTTTCTTGACGCCTATTCAAATGTTTCATCTTAATTAAAAATCCATTTTAAAGGATACATTTTTAAAAATAAAAATTATTTGAAAAGGCTTCTTTTAATAGTTATCGGTCACCTTAATTTAGTTTTAATTATTTAATGCTATTAATTTGTTATTCAGTGATTAAGATTACTGGCTTCTTCATCGACAAAACTTTTGAAGATAGATTGCCCCTCTGAAAATCAAATTTTAAATTTACTCTGAATTAAATTATTGCAGCAAATTACTTTTAAATAGCTTCTGAATCATAGGGTACTTATAACTATCACCGTGAGATATACGAGCATCATCCAAGTTTCTAACGTATAAGTCCACCTCTATTCATGGCTTGATTGTTGTAGGAGAAACTTTTACCAGTATTTCTGAATAGAAATTTTCTTCTTATTTATGACAAATTATGCAATAAGGCAATGATTTCTATTTAAAATGTAAAACAGGTGGAATTTAGTTCCTATGGTAATAAAACTATAACTTACGTTTTTTCACACATTGAGATAAATGTTTTGCTTGTTTCCATCCATGTGAATATCGGCGCCTTTCAATGTTTACAACTCAGGGGCGTTCCGACCCAGTGTGCAAAGTGTGAGGCACACACAGGCACCGAAGCAGTAAAGGCGCCAAAACATTTCAGTTGTGAATGAAACATTAAAAAATATATATATCCTTAATTTATTCATACTAAAATGTATTATACTGAGGCGGATTACCCATTAGGCTGAAGCCTAGAGGCCTGGAAGAAAAAGGGGCCTCGATGCTACAATTTTTTTTTTCTTCAGATTTTTTCTTCATATCAGCTCTAGAAAGGCCGCTTTTAACTTTTTTTTTTCCTATTTTGTTTGCAGGTTTTTTTTGATAAAGTTATTTTTACTTTCGAAACTGGTTTCAAAAAGTAGAACTATCCTAATAAAAATAATAATAAAATGTTCAACTATACTAAAAAAGTACAAAACGCATTTGTAGAGAAGACCTCATCTATCCAATGCAAAAATCGCTTAAAAATATTGAAATGCAAACGAGATGTTTAAAAAAATTTCTACCATAGGATTAACATTAAGTTTGTTATGGTTTATTTTATATCGGCCGATTATCTACACGTGATATATAGGTCCTAAAGGATGGGATGCCCTCCTTTGGGGGGGGGGGGGGGGCTTTTTAAGGGAACCTAACCCATGTTCAAGCAAGGAATAACATTAAAGATTGGGTGTTCTTGCTTGAAGCAACTGCTTAAGAGGCTACACTAGACATAGAGAACACGGGAACGCTAATGTTAATCCCATAGGGCAGTTCTTTGAAAATTTCACGCATGCATTTTAATATTTTTGATTGAATATTTTTGTGAAGAATAACTGAGGACGATCCCTAACCGGGCTCGTTTTTACTTTTTGGATTTTGGTTTCAGATTTAAAAAAAAAAAATACTTTAACTTTTAGAACCGATTTAAACTGGTTCTGAAAGCAAAACTATCATGTACATAAAAAGAAAAAAAAAACTTTAAAAAAAATGTAAAAACTAGCGTGATTATTGATAGTCTTAAGCTATCCTATAAAAAAAAAAATTTCGTTCAAAAATATTAAAATGCGTGCGAGAAATCTGCAAAGAACTGCCCGTAGGATTAGCATTAACATTAGTGTGATAGAAACCACTGATGATAGAAAAATTCTTTCAACTACAAAAACGCGTATAATTTAAATAGAGCTTTTGTTTTATATGTTGCTGCATATGTGTATTACAATATGAAATTTTATTTTTTATATGGCCCTAATTTTTTCTTTTTTTTGTGCCAGAAAATAGAAAAATGTATTGCTTTGAGGACCGGGGGAGGGGAGAGGAGGTTGTTCACAAAAAAATCTAGCCTAGGGGCCCGGGAGGTAGTTAATCCGCTTTTGGTATTATATTTTCTTGGCATCTGGATTATCTTTTGTAGATTTGCCTTATACGAATTATTTATAAATATTCATTTCTTTCTTTAAAATTTTATTTTATTCTAATTATGAATCCTCTAATAAATCATTTAAACAAGACCTGCAAAACCTTTATGAACAGAGGCGCACCTCATATAGTTATAAATAATAAAAGGCGCCGTAATTCACATAGCAGAAAATATGCAACACTATTACCTCACTGCGGTGGAAAAGCATAATATACAGTTTTAAAACCACAGGAGCTAAATTTAACTTATTTTATTATTATTATTTATAAGAAACAATTGTCACTTTACTTCAGAATTTATCATAAATAAGAAGAAAATTACTATTCGGAAATACTGGTAAAAGTTAATGTCTTATATGAAGCGCGTATATCTCACGCTGATAGCTATAAGTCCGCTATGATTCAGAAACTATTTTAAAATAATTTGCAGCAATAATTTAATTCAGAATACATTTAAAATTAGATTTTCAGAGGGCAATCTATTTTCAAAAGTTTTGTAGATGAAGAAGCTACCTTAATCACTGAATAACAATTTAATAGTATTAAATAATTAATCTTATTTAAGATCATCAATAACTGTTACAAGAAAACTATTCAAATATTTTTTATTTTTTAAAATGTATCCCTTAAAATGGATTTTTAATCTTAAAAATAGCTAGTAAGAGGATACATTCGTCATTACATTGCCATCGTCAATACATGCAAAGTAAAAACAAATACCTACTTATTTGACAAAAAATAATGATACGCTCTCTCTCAAATCTTTGGCGCCTTTACTATTTCGGTGCCTGTGTGCAATGCACACTTTGCACACTGGGTCGGCACACCCCTGGCGCTACTGTTCTAAAATGGGCACTTTTATAGAGTTGAATCTAGAATCTAGCGGTTCAAAAAATCATGAAAAAAACAAGTTTCGTCAAAAAATCGAAAAAAAAAAACAAACACACAAATTTCGCCAATAAAAATTAACAAAAAGAAAAATATATAAAAATTGTTATAAGATCGAAAAAAAACTGCAGATTTTGCTAAAAAAAATTATGAAAAAACGACAAATTTCGTGAAAAATTGTGGAAAAAACGGCAAATTTTGTTAAAAGATCGCATAAAAACGGCTGATTTTGTTAAAAGATTGTTATGGGGCAAGCTTGATTTATTAAAAAAGACTTTTTTTTTTGGAAAAAAAAAAGAACACTTTTGTTGAATAAAAGATTATTTTTGTTTCATAAACGAGTGCTTTCAGGATTCACATTTAGAAAGTTTTGGACAGTCAAAAGAGGATTGTGAACAGGGAGAGGGGGGGAGGAGGAGGTCTTACAGGACGCAGAAATTTAAGGGGTGCCAAATTTATAGTACAAACGTCATTTTTGGACTGTCACAAGAAAAAGGTGGGAGGGGTAGGCCTTAATTCTAATTATGCACCGGGTGTAATTTTCTTTTCACACGCCTTGATTGTGAAGCAGAAAAATCCGCTTTTTAAGCATTAAAAACACAATTTTGAAGGAGGAAAATTAGTTTTTAGAACAGAAAAATTCAATTCTGGCATTAACTTTTTTATGTGTTTGTCTCATTGACAAAATTTGCATTTTGTTGTGAATTTTTGGCAAAATTAGCCGTTTTTTGCAAATCTTTTGACTGAATTTTTTGTTTTATTACAATTTTTGGACGAAATTTGCCGTTTTTCCGCAAATCTTTTGACGAAATCTGCTGTTTTACTGTGATTTTTTTTACGAAAATTTCCATTTTATCACGATTTTTTGACGGAATTTGTCGTTTTTTACGATCTTTAAAAAAAATTTGCCATTTTTACGGAATTTTGTGACGAAATTAGTCATTTTTTTAAAGTGAAATTTTACTTTTTTTCGCAATTTTTTGACGAAACTACACGTTTTGTGGGATGCATATGAGTTACTTTATGCATTCTGTCAACGATTTTTCACGCATCCACATCATCACTGCAGGGCTGTGTTTTTTCAAAAGTGGGGCAAGAAGGGTGCTTTTTTTTGAATGAGTGACAAGAGGGGCGCTAGTTTTTAAATTAAAGGGCAGGAGGGGCGGAGCACCCCTCTGGGAGAAACTCTGACACCAGTATAATACGACTTTTAATTTTTACAGAATACTAACATTAATTAAATTAAATAAATCATACATATTACTCACTTTGGAAAGTAATATTATCAAGAATAAACATTTTAAATAGATGTTCTTCAACGGCAATATTTCTTTTCCTAACTCCAAAATATAAATAAATACTGCCGTCTACTAAACAGCAGATTGTAGTATCGTACTTAACTTGTTTGCTCTTCCAGAGTTTTCGTTTCAGAATGAACTTAGGAAAAAATATCACCTACTAGGACGTTTCAAACCATTTACGAGGATGCTTTAAGGATTTTAAAGGAAAAAAAAAGAAAGAAATGGGTGATATTTAGTAGATTTAAATTGCATTTTCCAGAAAAGGAGGGACGGTATATTTCCGACTTAGAAATAATTTCCATATTTTAACTAATAAAAGTCACTTATAAGGATGTTTTAATGATTTAAAGTAGGAGGGGGGGGGGGGTGGTGAAAGAAAAGGTGATATTTAGCAGATTTAAATTACATTTTCCAGAAAAGGGAAAGAGTTTTTATTTCCGATTTCGAAATTATTTTAGTGTATTAACTAATAAATTTTAACTGATTTTATATATATAAAAAACTGATAAATAAAAATTTAAAGTTAAGTTACAGATATATCAGTTAAATTTTCATTTAACTGATTTTATAAAATAGTGAAGATTAAATATTCTTTTTATTTACATTTTTCAAAAACTTTCTTTAAATATTCAATAAAATTTTCACAAAAGGACGGAAACCAATTGTAATCGGAAAAAAAAAAAAAAAATTCCACATACATTTATTTTCTCATAAGGATAAAAACACAATTTTATTTAAAAATTAATTTTTTAACTAATTTTAGCTGATTTTCATCGGAAAATAGGGGGGGTTATTAAATTTTCTTTTTATTTACATTTTCCAAAAAAGGAGGGGTTATATTTCGGATTTAAAAATAATTATAAATTTATTTAAATAATAAATTATATTTTTACAAAAGAATGGAAACGCAATTTTATTCGAAAAAATAAAAAAATCCATATACATATATTTAATTCAGTTTTAAATATTAATTTATATTTAACACAAGAGAATGTGTCGTATTTATTAATTAAAAATTTTAACTGATTTTACGAGAAATTATATTTAAATGTCAATTGATATTTTCCACTAAAGAAAGAATTGTATTTCCAATTTTGAAATAACTTTTCTGAATTATAATTTTATTTTAATATTAATTTACATTTTCACAAAAATATGTCTAATTTTATTGATTTTTTTTTTAAGTGTAATATTGCTTTTATTTTTTATTTTATTTTATTTTTTTTTAATTGTGAAATTATATTCCATAGTTTGCTTATTATTTTTATTTATTTCAATTTAGGATTTAATTTTAAATCAGAGTTGTAAAATAACTTATCCTTTCCTTTTTATAAAAATGTAAAGAAAAATATAAAATCGAGACTTTAAAACAAATTTAAAACATTATTTTTAGATCAGTTTCGTTGTTTTATTTAATTTTTCAGATTTTTCATAAATTAAATGTAAAATAGCGTATGGCAATGCAAAAAATAGTTTAAATTACAGATTTTTACCCATAAAACTGAAAAAGAAATTTAAAAATTAATTCCCATAACGCTAAGCTTTAAATTGATGTCACTGTACAAAGGTTCTGCAGCGTGTTTGGTGAAGAAGCTTGGAAGGAAATATTTTCTGCCCGAACTACGGTGAGGGAAATTTAGTCGAAGGGAAAACGGCTGCAGGGAATTTCCAAAAAGTATTTGGCGTCATCTATCGTTATACTGCCAACGCCCGGCGCTGATATTGCAAACCTACCAGCTGGATGACTAACAAAAAACTAAGTATTTTTAAAGCTAGTCTTTGCAGATGCTAGGTGCTAGGCCAGTAATTGTGCAGAACATTTCTTAATAATACATTCTTCTTATACTGCAGAGTAAAAGCTGATAGAAGATAACAAGTGGATATTAAAAAAAAAGAAAAAAAAAACAAATAACAAGATAAAAACAGATAACAAGATAACTGTTATAAAAAGCATTGTTTATCTATTACAATAATTTGCTATAGCCAAAATAAATACAATTATTATAGAAAACTGACCTACAAATGATACAAGAAAATAGATTATTTTAAATTAAATAATGATAGTCTCATTGACACAGTGTATCACAACTATTAATCAGAATTGTTTATTTACATATTTTTATATCATTATTTTAAAACACTTTTAAAGAAGATTATTTCTATCATCACAGGCATATTAAATTATTATTTTTAATTAAATTTTACTCCCATTGAACTACAACATATGGTATTACAAACAATAATAATAAATAAATATTTTTGAAAACTTACAATTTTTTCTTATAGTTTTTACTTATCATAAGTTATAAATGATTTTTTTTTAAGTACATTTGTCTAAGTGACTTTAAATAATTGAATATTAAAAGAAAAGAATTGCTGTTGAGTTAGAGGTTCCACACAACCCCCTTACAGATTCCGGAGGTCTAGAAAGTGGTGGTGGTGGGCTAATTCGGTCTGTATCCATTTTTCACTACAAAAAAAAAAATATATATATATATATATTATCACGATCAGAGGTGATCTTCTGTAATCCGGTCGCCATTAACGTCAGTTTGATTGTAATTTTGGTTCCCAAAATTTCATTCACCGCTCTGAAAATAATCCTATTTAAAAAATGTCAACTTTATAATGCATTTCTCTATACAGCTAAATATTTTAAACGTTTTTTTATGCATTAGCCATTTTTTTATTTACTATAATAATGAGAAAATACCCAGGTGGCAATAGATTCAATTACATCAGTAGCATCGTGTTGCTTTTTTTTTTTTTCTTTTAAAGAAGAAAAAGATAAGACATAAGGCTTTTATTAATCTGTATTTTATTTTTCTAGCATCAAAGCTGCTGCATCATCTTTATATACTTAAATAAATAAAAGAAGAAAAAGAAACTTAATTTAGCATTTTGTTCAAAATGTGACACATGTAGTTCAGTTAATGAGTTCCAGTAACATCGATTTTTTTATCGTAAAAAATTAGAATTCTGGCGTTAATAACTATAACAATGTTTTTAAAAAAATCAATTTGAAGAATATTTAATAGACCCCCCTCCCCTATCCTCCAAAACACTCATACTTCGACTGCTTTAGGAAAAAATAAATGTGTTTAAAAATTTTCAAAACTAATCAGGGAAGCGTCTTATCATAAGCTATATAAGTTAATAAGCCTATATCCAAAATTTCATGTAAATCGGGTATTTTATCATGAGTTATCGCGTTACATATGTACTCACGTACATACATAGAGTACGTTCGGCCACAAAACCTCTCAGGTTTTGATAGCCTGTGAGCTAAAAATTATTCCTTTAAGGTTATTTGATTTCCACCAGTTACATTTTTCAACAAGAATCATAATTTATTTCTCTGGATTAACTTTTTCAAAGATTCTATAGTCGGTTGAGACATTTTTTATTGCTCTATAAAGATTTCAAAGCCGACCAAATCAACAAAGAAATTGTCCCTAGGGTAATTAACATGGTATAGACACACCCGATTTATTATTCACATTCTTTTGTAGTGCCTGAATAAAATTCCAACATGAAATAAGCTGAAAAATGGCGACCTTTCTGTCAAAACGTATTAAATTAGTAAAGTAACTTAAGGTTCCTGTCTCTGGCAGGCGCGGATCCACGGGGGGGGGCATCGCCCCCCCCCCCAAACCAGTGTTGAATTCAGACTTTTTTCCGGAAGGGATTTCTGCGACTCCGTCGGAGAATTTTATTGTTCCGGAAAAAACGCGAATTTCATTAAAATGTCACTAAAAAGCGTTATTTTGTCTATGTGTCGCGGAAAAAGCACGAATTTTGTCAAAGGTCGCGCAAAAAAAAGAATTTCGACAAAGAATCGCTAAAAAACGCGAATCTTGACACAAGATCGCTGAAAGCGCGAGTTTTATCAAAGTGTCGCGGAAAAAGCTCGAATTTCGCCTAAAGGTCGAGGAAAAAGCACGAATTTTGTCAAATGTTTGCAAAAAAAACGTTAATTTTGTCAAAGTATCGCGGAAAAAGAGCAAATTTCGTCAAAAGGTCGTGGAAAAAGCGCTAATTTTGTCAAAGGGTTGGAAAAAGGGAAGGCAAAGTATCGCGGAAAAAGTACTGATTTCGACATAGGATCGCTGAAAAAGCACGAACTTCGACATATGATTGCTGAAAAAACGCTAATTTTGTCAAAGTATCTAAGTAAAGTCTGTCAAAGTATCTAAAGCGCCAATTTTGTCAAATTATTGCGGAAAAAGCGCGAATTTCATCATAGGGTCGGGGAAAAAATGCGAATTTCGACAGAAGTTCGTGTAAAAAACGCAAACTTCGACATAAGATTGCTCAAAAAAGCACTAATTTTGTCAAAGTATCGTGGAAAAGCGCGAATTCTGTCAAATGATCACTGAAGAAGCGCGAATTTCATCACAGGGTCGCGGAAAAAACGCAAATTTTGACAATGGATCGCGTAAAAAACGCGAAATTTGACATAGGATTGCTGAAAAAGCGCGAACTTCGACATAAGATTGCTGAAAAAGCGCTAATTTTGTCAAAGTACCACGAAAAAGTGCGGATTTCGTCAAAGGGTCACGGAAAAAACGCGAATTTTGACAGAGGATCGCGTAAAAAACGCGAACTTCGACATTGGATCGCTGAAATGCGCGTATTTCGACATAGGATTGATGGAAAAGCGCGAGTTTTGTCAAAGTGTCGCGGAAAAATGAGCTACTTTTCTCAAAGGATTGCAAAAAATACTAATTTTGTCAAAGTATCGCAGAAAAGAGCCAATTTCGTCAAAGGATCGCGGAAAAAACCCGAATTTTGACAGAATATCGCGGGAAAAAACGTGAAATTCGTGAAAAATGCAAAAAAAATGCAAATTCCGTCAACGAGTCGCGAAAAAAGCGCAAATTTAGTCAAAAGATCGCGGGAAAAAAAGCGTATTTCGTCAGAAGATCGCGGAAAAGCATTTCATTTGATCATTCATTTAATAATAACAGTACGAGGAATGATTTCATGAACAGAAAATACGACTATGTTGATTCTATGTTTTTTACTATCGCCCCCCCCCCCCCCCAAAAAAAAAAACCTCTGGTCTCTGGCCTACAAAACGATCGAAGCTAATGCTGCTCCTATGGGGAGGTTATTTTCTAATATCTGGTTTGCATTTTGATATTTTTAAATAATTTTTTTTCATTGCATACATTGCGATATACATCTCTACATCGCTCCTTTTTTTTATTTTTTCGATTTCGAATGCAGATATTTTTCATAAAGTTAATTTCACTTTCAAAACCGGTTTCAAAAGGGAAAGTGCCTTTATAAAAAATATCTGCAACCAAAATCGAAAAAGTAAAAAAGGAACGATGGCGACCTGGGAAAAGTTTATTGGCACGGTATAATAGCTAAAATTTCGGTCTGAAACCGACAAGGCCTGGAAAAAAAGTTTAATTATCGGCTCGGCCCCAGTAGGGCCGGCCTGAGTTCTACTAAACGAGGATTTTTATGTCGACTTTCTAAAAATTTGTCTCGTACAAGGAGTTCAATTTATTTTATTTTTATTTTTTTTTTTATGCTTATGATTATCACTTTTATGCGTTATGCATATTCCATGTATGAGATTTTAAAATCCATAAACATTGTGCAATAAAAATTTCTGAAACAGAACTGCAATAGGAAAAAGAAAAAAAAACGCGTTATAGACAAATTTTCTTCTTAGCAGGTGTAAATTTATTATATATTCTTTTCTTAAGTATTAGTATATTAATTTTGCATGGATCAAAACATTTTTATTTTTATTGTTGGTTGGTTGGTTGGTTTTTTTTTGTCGGCCGATTATCTACGCTATGGGATATAGGCCCTATGGGGTGGGTTGCCCTCCGTGGGGGTCTTTCTAAGGGAACCTAACCCGTATTTACGCAAGGTTCGAAGAAAACCACGGAAAACTTCGAACGGTTAGGCCGACGATCGCGATTGGGTTCGAACCCAGCACTTACCGTCTACCAGTTTGGAGGTCAGAACTCGCAGCCACTGGTGGGGCTTTTATTTTTATTAGCACTTTCCAACAAAGTTGAAAAATGCTTATGTATTCGGTTTGTCTGGCCGTCTGGCCGCGCTCTAACTCCCGTAAATATACTCGGATTGCTCTGGAATTTTTAGACGTTACTGATGTTTACCCCAGCACAAATCTTAATGAAGTTTCTACCATGACTAGTTTATTTACAGGGAGAGTCAAAAGTTTTTCAGCACATTACGGCTTATGGGGAAAAATCGTTTCAAAGGAATTTAAAGATGTTACATCCTATCAAACTTGTTAAAATTTATAGGCATTCACAAGATGGACTAAAATATATATTCTGTAAAATATGTGGTGAAAATATAGCTATTATTCATTTACAGGGACACACAAAAGCATTCCATTAGATAATGATAAAGAGGGGGAATTGTGTGAGACATACTTTAAATATATTAAACTGTTTCATGTATAATAAAATTGTATCACTGAGGCTTAGTATAAATTATACGATACTGCCTTGCAAAAAATGAAGTACATCGAATTTACAGGGACACTCAAAAGATTTCAAATAGTACATTCTTTCCGAAGTACTTTTTTCTATCCGATGACGGCTAATAATTGGATCAAATGCATTTTAATTATGACATTTGCATTTAAGTTTCACTAAATGTATGCACATTTCATAGTGTGTATAAATGCTATAGTTAATATACAGGACTACCCAACAGAGTTCGCCAACGTTAGTGAATATGAACATAAATTACTTAAAGGTAGTTCTTAAATAAGTTATGCATTATTACGCTGAACTGCATATAATTTACTAAGAAACGTTTGCAGAATATAGATTAAATGATATACTAAGCCACGCAAAGAATTGGGTACATGGAGCCTATGAATGATAATTTATGAAAAAGTTATTTCAGTTGTTTTAAGATTGTTTTAGTTTAAAATAAATTTTATCTTAACACTGATGCGTAATAAAGGTACCAGGCAAACTACGAGGATGAACAAAGTATTCAAGTATATGTTTCCATCTATTAGTATAAATTACTGGGGAAAAAATTAAGCTACTAGGCTTTTTTTTTTTTTTTTTTTTTTTTTTTGCTAAACTAATTTTTTGCTAAACTAATTTTTTCTATTATATAGTTTGTATATTAGCTGACAGATCAAACACAGGGCTGTTCAATAGTACTGGAATACATATTTGGCTTTACATCCTTATTTACCTAAATAACGAAGTTTTGTTAAAGATTTCATGAAGCGTTGGAAAGTGCTTTCTTACTTGTTAGTTTGTTGTATTTTTCCTGCCTGTTTAAATACATGATAGATTCCGAGATAATTTTTGCCCCCTCCCACGACATCTCCCGAGCGGCCGTCAAATTACAATAAAGATACATGCTTATATATGTGACAATATGAATCCGTTTATGAGTATATAAAGTTTTTAGATATGTTTTTGTGTCCTCCCGTAGAAAAGTAAAATTGCCATATTGAAAAAAAAAAAAATCATATTTTACTGATGTTATATATTGAAAATCCACTCCTTATAAAGTTTTATTATGAAGGCTGTCATAGATTATAGTCCTTGGCAGAAAGTAGGAAAAATTATTATTATTATTTTTTTTTTAATAATTATAAGACACGTTATTTACATTCATAGAAAATATCCTAACGGAATTTTCACTTCTAAAGTCGTGATAGACTTCGATGTATGTTTTGTATCCACCTCCCCCCCCCCCTTTTTTTTTTTTTCCCCTTAGAAATACAAGAGTGCTGAAGTTCCCAAAAATATATTTTTATTTGTTGTTCATATTTTTATTCGTACAAAAGTTTATCATTCAGGCGGTTACGCGTTTTGATATAATTTTAATGCCACCCCCCCTCCCCCTTCAAGAGACAGAAATGATGCCAAACTAAGAAAAAATCATCTCAATCTGGTCTTTCTAGTCTGACGTTAACATCGGACATACTATACGAGTTACCTAATATGTGGTTTATGAATAAAGCGACGTTTATGTTTTATATAAAAGAAAATTTTATAAGATACGGAAAATTTTTAAGATGGATTATTTTTACTTTTGTTAAAATACTAAGTATTTATTAATACAATTAGGTTTGATGTGAAAATATTACAGCTGAAAGTAACACGTAGGACTTTTGTCCGCGAGGATTTTGTCCTCTAAGTTTTTATCTGCATCCCATTACTTATTTTTATGGAAACTATAGGAAATTTTTCCATAAAAGTACACACTTATCACTACACACATTCTCTACTTCTAAATTACAGTAACAACTCTTAAATACATCATTATTTTTAAAATAATGTAATTCAACAAAACTTCGATTTTAGAACAAACATTAAAATAATGCTGATTTTAACTTTGTTGTGTTTTATTTGATTCATAAAACCTGTTACTATTTTGTAGTTATTCATATAATTGACTAATTAGCAATTAATGAGTTTTTTTTTTTTTTAGATTTGTTTGTGAGTAACCTAAACTTAAATACCCCACTCTCCAATCTAGCTCCGATACTTAATTTTTAATATTTTTAAACAGAATAATAAAAATTATCTGCTAAATGTTGTTTTTCAATAATAAATAAATAAATAAATAAATAAGACGGAACTAAACAGCAGATTTCCCAACAAATTCCCAGATTTTCCCTAAAAATCCTTGCTTTCTATCGCATTATTAAATTTATTTTTTTTTCACAAATGCCTGAAACTGACAGGAATTTTTATTAAGAAACTTTGTAATTGAAAGGCAGGGGATCTTTCAGAAAACAATGTCAAATTGACGTTTTCAACAAGAAAGTGCGCAAAAAGAAAAGAACTGAAGTCGAGAGACAATAATCGGTTATAACTCAAGGAGTGATTAATTTATCAAAAAAAAAAAAAAAAAAAAAAAAAAAACTTTTCGATTACAAAATTGTTCCAAGAATCTTGCTTAAAAGTACCATGCTTATATATGTGTGTGTCTGAAAGTTGTGCATTTTGGCTGAAAGAAAATATATTTTTAGCATATGTACCTGTACATGCCATTTGCAGTCCTTAAAAATCGAATAACGTTTTAATTTTTTTCATAAAGGGACACATTTGTACTTGCTGTCGATACTGATTTTTCCACTTGGAATTCCACGTAAATTTTCAGCATTTGATAGCATTTTCTGAATTCTTTTTAAATCGTAAATTATTGCAAATAGTGTTAGGTTCTGAGACAACATCTGCTACAGATTGGAATTTCTGTTATTTCTCTATCTTAATATTCTATATATTGTACCGGCTGCGTACTGGAATTTTCAAGGTGGCATTCATTCTTTGTTAAAGTGAGAATTGACAGGTATCATGTGCAGGTGGTGAAGTGAGAAAGAGAATATTGCCGAGAGGCGTGTTCATCCGTCAGCGATGTATGTGAATGATGAGCAAACAAGGAACATGCCACGAATCTAGAAAGCAATGTGGAATGTGTCCAATGGAGAAGCTCCACAGGGGGTTGACACGTGGGAAAAGAAGTGATTTGAGAAGGGCAAGTCGTGTCTGAGATTTTGACAGTTCGTATCTGGGGTTCGTACCTAGAGGTGTGGAGGACAGAGGTCCTTGCATAGAGAGTTCGTATCTGGGCTCATATCTAGAGAGCAGTGGAGGACAGAGGTCCGTCCTTGTGTAGAGTGCTCTGTGTCGGAGAGCGTAGGCTGAGTTCGTATCTGGAGAGCAAGGGACACAGACGTCCTGGTGTGTAGTGCTCTGGGCCGGATAGCGTAGGCCTAGTATCCATGTGTTGGGAGATTCGAAATTGATCTCCGATAAAGTTAATCTAACGTGCATTGAGTGTGAGGGAGAAGGTGTAATTTGAACAGTACACAGCCAACTTTTTTACGGTATTTAATTTAATGTTGAACCGGATCATCTATATCCGAGTTGTAATTGTATATAATTGTAAATAGTGTATTTCTTGTGTACATATAGTATAAATAAACTGCTAATTCAATAAATAAACTGTTAATTCAGTTAATTGACAGCGTCAGTGTTCATTTACAAAATCTTCACAGTGGGTAACCGATATCACTTAATAATATCGGTGGTGGCAGCTATAACTACTACGGACTTTCTTCAAAGCTGTGCGGGCTGAGAGAAACGTCCGACAAATAGGGTTTTTTTTTTTTTTTTTTTTTTTTTTTTTTTTTTTTTTTTTTTTAAAGGAGGTGGGGCATGTGTTGAGATTCAATATAACACAGTTAGATTTCTCAAGTATTTTAAATATAAGCTTACTTCTCCTCAAAAAGTCACATAACCATGCTACAACGTTTTTCGCCAATATTTTGTAACGAATTACATTGTAACGAATTGAATAACAACTTTTAACATATCAAACATTTAAGGGTGTTCTTAAATCAAAGAGGGCAACTTTGTGATACATACTTTAATTTATTTTTGCTCGGAAATATGCATGAAAATAGCAGGTGCTATTATTCAGAAACTGTCTAATTGCACTCAATTTTCTGTTTTTTTAAAAACACAATAGATTTTTCATAACAAGTCTTCAACATTGATACTTTTGAGCACATTCCCCGACGAAAGCAGCAAAACCGGTCGAAAGCAGGAGAAAAACGGGTGATCAGGTTATCGAAATAGCTTGTAACTCGGTAGGTAATTTAATTATCATAAAATGGAAAAATAAGTTCAATTCAAAATCGCTTCCATAGTCAGGCATTCCAATTTTATATCTTTCCGTTAAAAAATGAATTTGTAAATGTGTCAAAACGTTTTGCTCTTGTTCAGCGGATCAGTTAAGAACACCCTTAAAAAAAAATATAAAAACATTCAAAGTTTTGTAGTATACTGTAAGAAGATAACTTCAATGTACGTATGTGTTTGTCTTAAATCATAGACTTTTAAACTGAAATACAGTGAGAGTTAATATTTTATTATCATGAGTAGTAGCAGTTATATTAGTACTTAAACTAATGAAACTTAATAATACCATTTAAATCACCATTAACATTCTTTATCCAGTATAAGTGTGTAAATGTCCTTATGTATAATGAAATAATCCGTGGTGTCTGCTAAATGACGCACTTTTTTAAATAACCTGTCCTGTAAATATTTTCTTGATACTTTTATTTCTTCTAAACAGGTTTCATTACATTTTGCAAAGCATTTGTAAATAAACTTGATAATTTCTGTAAATTTAATACCCCCCCCCCCCCAAAAAAAAAAAAAAAAATCCTTTTATTGATTTTTTTTTAAATCAAACAGGCTCCAACACAGATTCCCTCTTAATAAAATAAGTTCCTTCAAAAAATTCCATCTTATAAAAACATTTTGTTTCATTAATTATTTTGTTCGTTTTTTATAAGTAATTTGCAAACAAATTCACTTGAAAGAGAAATCTTATGATCTTTTAAGAAGCTATTGTAAATAATTGCTTTTTTCGAATTTGCGCAACTGGATTTCATCTTTCGTTAGAAAATATTATGGTTTACAAAAATATAATGAATTTATAAAAATAGTTTTTATTTTTCACAAAATGGGCCCTAAGGGAAAAACCCTGCTTCGACCCCTTTTCAAACAAAATCTGCTTGGTCATCCGTTTTCCTCTATATTGTAGGTACGCAATACCCCCTAGACAAAAGAAATTTCTCACATTCCTCGGACACTGACACACATTTTCTCCCAGGTCCCATCGTTCTTTTGGATTCCTCCCCTCACAGAGGCAGCTCAAAGATTCAAAGAAGCCCGCTATCCCATCTCCATTAAAATGACTGACACTGATTATCTATTGTAATTTTTTTCAACTTCACAGAAGGTTTAAATTGATTTATTTTGTGAATAAACAAATTTATAATCCAAATTTAATCCTGGTACAGTTAACAGAATGCTTAGGCATATTTTAGCTGTGTGTAACATAATTATTTAGGATGCAATGTCTATGTAAGAGATGGATAAAAGTTTCTCATGGACGTAGTAATCTGGCGGGGGGGGATAATCATGCCCTCCCAGTTTTGTTTGAGCAATGGCCTCGAATTTTTTTCATTATTTAATAGTTAAAACTTAGTTTTATATTTTAATTTTCAATTCTATTCGATCAAATGATTAAGTAAATGTTGCTAGTTTTGCATAAAGTTGGAAAATATCATTTATGATTAAAGTATCTCATGCAAAATTATTTTGCCTCATCTCCTTTTAAATTCTTCAAGTATATTATATATGAGGAGCCCAGAAGCCAAGGGGTACAAGTGACAAAATTTAGATTTCGAGTAAATTGAGTTTAAAGTTGAGCATCAATTGTAATTGAATGAATTGAGATATGGAACTTTTGCTTATTTCTTAGTTATCTTTGAACTCTTATTTCAATAACTGTTTAAAAAAAAAGGTGGAATACAATTTTTTTTTTTATTTATAACTAAGCAATGTTTATCATCATTCGGCACTTGTACCCCTTGGCTTCCAAGCAGTAATGAAAACTGCTTGGAAGCTACGGTACAACTGCCGAAAGATCACAAAAAATGAAGAATTATGAAATAAAAAATAGTATTTATGAAAAAATTAAAAACAATGTTGATACAAATATATAAGGACAAAATTTTGTTTTAATATAAATTCTATTAAAGGAAAAATTATGAAATAAAAAAGTGAATTTACGAAATATTTATGAACAATATTGATATAAATGAATGAAAGGAAAAATATTTGTTTTAATATAAATTTAAAAATTTTATTATAAGTTTTGAAACATTGGAATTTTATATTTTTAACACTTTCCAACAAAGTTGAAAAGTGAATATGATTTTGGTTTGTCTGTCTGTCTGTCCGCGCCCTAACTTTCCTAAATATATTCTGATTGCCCTGAAATTTTTGAAAATTATTCACGTTTACCTCAAGACGAACCTATTGCAAATGAAGTTTCATACACAATTAGTTTATCTACAGGGATAATAAAAAGTTTTCCGTTACATTACGGGTTATAGGAAAAATCGTTTCAAATTAATTTTAAAGATGTTACACCTTGTCACATATTAAAACTTATATACATTTATGAATCGCACTAAAAAAATATTCTGTAAAATAATAATTATTATTTATTTACAGAGCCACACAAAAGATTTACATTACCTAATGATAACGAGGGAATTGTTTTCGACATATTTTAATTATATTACAATTTTCACGTATAATAAAATTTATATACATTGCTTAATATAAGTTATTTCACGCCTACTACGCAGTACTCAGTATTTACAAGGACATAAAAAAGATTTCAAATAGTACATTCTATCCGAAGTACTGTATATTATCAATGATGATTGGTGGATGGACGAAATTCCTTTTTAATTATGATTTGCGCTTTTACGTTTCATTAAATTTATCATATTATATGGCATGTATAAATGCTATAGTCTACAGTTCATGTACAGGGCTACACAAAAGATCTCGTAAAGGTTACTGAATATGAGCGCAATTTACTTAAAGATTGCTTTTAAATAAGTCATGCATTTCCATGCTGAACTGCTTTCAGTTTACTAAGAATTGCTTGTAAAATATTGATAAAATGATATACAGGGTCACGCACAAAATTTTATACATGGTCAGCTATGGATGATAATTTCTGGAAATGTAATTTCAGCAGTCTTAAAAGTTTTAGTTTGAACTAAATTTCAGCTAAATACTAGCGGATAATAGAGGTTCAAGGTAAACTAAAGGTGAACAAAAGTATACAAGAATGTTTCCATCTATTAGTATAAACTGTTGAAAGAGAAATTTCAAAGAATTATGTGTTTTCTTACTAAACTAAATTTCCCCTTTATACAGTATATATCAGCCGACAGAAAAAATATAGGGTTCATCAAAATATTAGAATACATATTTGGCTATGGACAGTAACACTTTATTGCCCTAAATAGCGAAGATTTTTAAAGATTTCAGGGAGAGTTGGAAAATGTTTCATAATCTATGGTTAAAGTATGATTTTTTTACTTATTAACAGTTGAAATGCATTTATTTAATGTATAAACAACAAGCAAATGGCCTTGTATATCGTCCATCGAGCTTCTGCTATATAGATGTTTACGGATACAACTTCACTTATACCCCTTGGCCTCTACGCGCTTCACAGTTTCGGGAAAGAGGTTAAGTAACTAATCCCTAAAATTCAGTACATAATAAAAAAAATCACTCAAAACTTTTTACCTACAAATAAATAGACTTATTTCCAGATAGCCTGTGCACTTAACTCATTTTTTTCAATTTTGTCACTTATACCCCTCTGATTCTGGGCTCCTCATATGTTTTCTGCGATTACAAATCCCTTTACCATACGCAATTTTTTACAATAAGATTTGCAAATATCATGCTTTTGTGTTAAAAAATGAGTCACAAAATGTTTATGTTAGTTATGCAGAGCTATACTATTATTTTAACACAATCTCACTGATTGGTAAAGTTATACGAATTCAATATTTCCAACTGAGCGAAAATGTAAGCCAAGTATCCGGGTTCGATTCCCGGCCTGGGCAATTTTTCGCTCAGTTCGAAATATTCAATTCGTATGCAGAGCTAGTTTAGCAGAACAGTTTGCAATTACGGTTCGATATGGTTAATTTATTATTATTATATATCTAATTTTTTTTTCAGGCCACTTTTAATTATCATTGATGTTGAATATTTAAAAAATTGCTAAGTAAGAAATTAAAAATTATTTTTTATGTATTATGCCTATGAAATAGGAATAGGCTTTTCTTTACAGAAAATTTATGTACTCAAAATGTTAACATACGCGCGGGAAAAGTTTCATGCCAGTCAAGTCACGTTTACAGAGATTTTAATAATACATAATAATAATTTCAATATCCACAGTATCCTTAAAAAATTTATTGAAATGTAATTTCATTTTTCAAAGCATGTGAAGTCTCGGAATGGTATGCATTTTTTATGTGCTTATTTAAGAAAAGAAGATTAGAAACTGTCTAAAATTAAAGTTTACGAATGTAACTTTTCTTCACAATTTAACCCCTTTGGGACGAGAGTCTTTTACGGAATTTTTTAATTTTTTATCATCGGTTTTCCACAACAAATTTTTTTGGTTTTTTGAATCGGTAAAATTTACGGATTAAATAAGGCAACATTTATCATAAAAATTTACTAGTGATAATAATAAAGGTTTCTGAGCGTTTCATGCGGCTCGTTACAGTTCGCTTGTCTCCAAGGGATTTAACTATTACTATTTCATTTAAAAAATACCTAATTTTGCTAATAAAATTTATAATAATATTGTTTTCAAGAACCATCAAGTTATGTTTGATAATATGAAATTAAAAAAATTTAAAACAGAAGTATAATTTAAAACAGAAGTAAGAAGCTTTTTAACTATGTTGGCTGTGCGGTTTTTAAGTATCTAAGCAAGTATATTTCCAAATGGCTCAGTTGTTAGAGCGTTCGTGCGCTATACCGATGACCTGGGTTCGTTTCTAGGCTTGGATGCTTTTTAACTCTGTTGGCTGTACGTTTTTTAAGCATCTAAAAAGGTATTGTTCCAAATGGTTCAGTTGTTAGAGCATTCGTGCACTATACCGATGACCTGGGTTCGATTCTAAGCTTGGATGCTTTTTAACTCTGTTGGCTGTGCGGTTTTTAAGTATCTAAACAAGTATATTTCCAAATGGCTCCGTTGTTATAGTGTTCATGCGCTATACCGATGACCTGGGTTCGATTCTAGTCTTGGATGCTTTTTAACTCTGTTGGCTGTGCGGTTTTTAAGTATCTAAGCAAGTATATTTCCAAATGGCTCAGTTGTTAGAGCGTTCGTGCGCTATACCGATGACCTGGGTTCGTTTCTAGGCTTGGATGCTTTTTAACTCTGTTGGCTGTACGTTTTTTAAGCATCTAAAAAGGTATTGTTCCAAATGGTTCAGTTGTTAGAGCATTCGTGCACTATACCGATGACCTGGGTTTGATTCTAGGCTTGGATGCTTTTTAACTCTGTTGGCTGTGCGGTTTTTAAGTATCTAAACAAGTATATTTCCAAATGGCTCCGTTGTTATAGTGTTCATGCGCTATACCGATGACCTGGGTTCGATTCTAGTCTTGGATGCTTTTTAACTCTGTTGGCTGTGCGGTTTTTAAGTATCTAAGCAAGTATATTTCCAAATTGCTCAGTTGTTAGAGCGTTCGTGCGCTATACCGATGACCTGGGTTCAATTCTAGGCTTGGATGCTTTTTAACTCTGTTGGCTATGCGGTTTTTAAGTATCTAAACAAGTATATTTCCAAATGGCTCCGTTGTTAGAGCGTTCGTGCGCTATACAGATGACCTATGTTCGATTCTAGGCTTGGATGCTTTTTAACTCTGTTGGCTGTGCGGTTTTTAAGTATCTAAGCAAGTATATTTCCAAATGGCTCAGTTGTTAGAGCGTTCGTGCGCTATACCGATGACCTGGGTTCGTTTCTGGGCTTGGATGCTTTTTAACTCTGTTGGCTGTGCGGTTTTTAAGTATCTAAACAAGTATATTTCCAAATGGCTCAGTTGTTAGAGCGTTCGTGCGCTATACCGATGACCTGGGTTTGATTCTAGGCTTGGATGCTTTTTAACTCTGTTGGCTGTGCGGTTTTTAAGTATCTAAACAAGTATATTTCCAAATGGCTCAGTTGTTAGAGCGTTCGTGCGCTATACCGATGACCTGGGTTTGATTCTAGGCTTGGATGCTTTTTAACTCTGTTGGCTGTGCGGTTTTTAAGTATCTAAGCAAGTATGTTTCGAAATGGCTCAGTTGTTAGAGCGTTCGTGCGCTATACCGATGACCTGGGTTCGATTCAAGGCTTGGATGCTTTTTAACTCTGTTGGCTGTGCGGTTTTTAAGTATCTAAACAAGTATATTTCCAAATGGCTCAGTTGTTAGAGCGTTCGTGCGCTATACCGATGACCTGGGTTCGTTTCTAGGCTTGGATGCTTTTTAACTCTGTTGGCTGTACGTTTTTTAAGCATCTAAAAAGGTATCGTTCCAAATGGTTCAGTTGTTAGAGCGTTCGTGCACTGTATCGATGACTTGGGTTCGATTCTAGGCTTGGATGCTTTTTAACTCTGTTGGCTGTGCGATTTTTAAGCATCTAAAAGGGTATCGTTCCAAATGGTTCAGTTATGGTTAGAGCGTTCGTGCGCGGTGTTCTCCTTGGGGTCCTTTCTAGGGGAACCTATATCGTATTAACGCAAAGAAATCTGCTTTTGCGGTCTCGCATTCAGAAGTTTAGTTCAAAACGCAAAATTTGACGTAAATTTCTAATATAGTTTCTTTCTTTACCAAAAAATATCAAAACTTCTTTCGATTAAACTATTTTATAATAAGAAAACTTGCCAATTTCACGTGTTTCCGAACAAAAATTAATTAAAAATGTTAAAGAAAAGCAGCTCGACTGAAAACAGCCTTAATACTTTTTTTACACAAATTTGCCAATAAACATACTGTGTATTTGCAAAACAGTATGTTTTTTATTTCTCACTTTGTTTTTTTTTTTTTTTTTTTTTTTTTTCATAATGTTTGCTCATGTATCTAAACTTTTGAATGAAAATAAATTAAAGTCGTGCAAAGTTTTTTTTTAATTTCATTCCTAAGTGTCAGGACTCATGCTTATATTACGGTAAAAAACAAAGTCAACAACCAAAGGGTGGAGATGGGCTTGTAGTTTTCATAGAAAGAACAGAATTCAACTAAATAAAATATTATAAAACATATTTATTTTAAATTTTCAAGACCATGTTAGATTTTCAATGGTCCTCCTGAAAATTTCCAGAGACGGCACATTCCCTTCCCGCCTAGGGCTGTGAGAAAATTATAGCGTTATTTTTATTAAAAGAAAAACACATTTTAAAATTTCGATTAAAAATGAGCGATTGTAATTAAAATTTTCATATGCATGCAAAATACATTACTAAATACATTAGTATACTGCATAAAAACTACTAAGTTATTTTGCAAAAATTGCAGACAAGTTTACAACAGTTCTTATGGTCAACTAGTTAAAAAATTTAATGAAATAAGAAATTTCTAATTTAAAATCTCAGGTCATCAGAGCCATAGCTAAGGGGGTGCTATGGGCGGCTTGTCCCCCCCCCCTAAAATATTTTGAGCCTCCCCCTGGAAAAGATTTCAAGGTCATTCAATAAATTTCTGTTCCGAAAATTCAAATGAAATTCTGTTCAAAAATCTAATTTAGTTTTGAGACCCTTTCACAATTTCGCGAAGTTACTAAAATATATAAAATAAGTATTTCAACAATCGCTCATCCTAAATGAAATAATTACAACAGTTTAATAATAAACATAGCACCGACAATGTGATTATGCACTAAATTATATTTCTGCGTCAGAAAGAAAGAGAAAATTTTTTTTAGAGTCCCACTTACATTTTTCTGAGCTTCCCCCCCCCCCCCCCGTACTGTTCACTTCTACCTATGGCCCTGCATTACATACATGCAGTGGCGTAGCTAGCGGGGGCGTAGGGGGTGGTAAGCCCTGGTGTCACCCAATCTTTATTTGCAAATGTTTACACATAATTTTATAAGTTTTGTAAAAGAATTCTGTAATAATAATAAATAATAATAATAATAATAAATACATATATACTGGACAGTTGCACCATAAAAGTTAACTAAGTCCTTCCATTATCATATTTTCCTGAAGACGGCGCGAAACGTTGATATTTTTATTTTATTTTAATTGTACAAGTGTACATTAAAATTCTTGTTTTGTGCACCATTGAGCAATGTGTTACATTTTTAATAAATATATTCTTATTAATAATAATAAATTTCTAGCACACGACGCATCATAATTTTCTTTTCTTAGAAAATGTGAAATTTTATACAGAATGGGGTGTCTAAATAAGATATGCTCTAGAGAACAAAAATCAACCCATACAGTGAATGGATAGCGAAAAGAAAACTTTAAAAGAAAGACTTTTCTTCTACATATAGACACTGCATTGATTTATACAGACTATGAAATAAGCAATAAATCGCTCCTGTTTTTTTAATTTATTTTATCTTTTTTTTTTTTTTTTTTTTTTTTTTTTAATGCAGGTGGATGAAAGGCAAATAAAGAATGATGTGGTCATTTGTTATACTAATGTAGAATTGTGATTGAAAAAATATGACGGATTGGGGGGGGGGGGGGTGATACCATTTACATCCGCCCCTGGTGTCACCCATCTTAGCTACTAGAGGTCTGCACGGGCCGGGCTCGGGCCGATTTCCAATAATGGCATTCGGGCCGGGCCGGCCCGGGCCTAGTCACCAATCTTTTCGGGCCGGGCTGGGCTCGGGCCTTAATTTTTTTGCTGGAGTATCGGGCCGGACCTAACTTTTTTTTCCGTACGAAGCCGAGACTGATTCCATTCTTCCTAGTTTTCATGACCAAAATAATCAGTTCCTATTGAATCTTCCTATATGAAAATCCTTTTCTCGACTTTTTATAAATCGGTAATATTTGGCTTTGTCCAAAAATTTCTGCAAAAAAAGCATATACTTTTAAGCCGTCATTATTCTACAATTAAACATTAGAATTTATTCCTTTTAAAGAATCGTAGATTACTAGGCGTTTTAAAATAGAATTAAACACACACACAAAAAAAAACATGATTATGACGGAATTTTTTTTAAAACTGAAAACTGAAAGTATCTTTTAAAATGTTCATCCTTGCAAAATGAATACAACAATACGGGAGGAAAAAAATATATTAAACATTTACATCTGTTAAGAAGGGAATGCAATTTTTTTTTTGTTCCAAAGCGATTTTGTCTTTGGAAATTTTACCATATACCGCTTTTTCGATTTTTTTGTCTCCATTACAGGGAATATGGATTAATAATACCAATGATAACTGAAACATTTACTTACAACAAACAAAGATTCATTTAAAAGCATAAATATCGCAGCTTACGTCACTTCTGCATAAATGGAGATTATAAACATGGAAAAAAAAAAAAAAGACTAATATAATTTTTTTTTGGTCAGAACTCTTCCATAGGATTAAAGATCAATGTACTGCAGAAATTCACTCGAACCGGGCCGGGTTCGGGCCGAATTTTAAACTTTTTTCCGGACCGGGCCCAGCTCGGTCCGAAATTTTAACTTTCGGGCCGGGCCGGGTCGGGCCATTATTTTTTTCGTCTGGGCCGGGTCGGGCTCGGGCCGAAATTTTAACTTTCGGCCGGGCCCGGGCCTGGAAATTACGGCCCGTGCAGACCTCTATTAGCTACGCCATGCCACTGCATACATTGAAAATGAGGGAGAAAGGACTAGGAAGGGGGTGAGGGAGGGTTTATTATTATTATTTTTATTTATTTTGTGTTGGCCGATTATCTACTCTAGGGATGGGAGAAAGGACAGGAAGAAAACGGTTCTTTGATTTTTTAAAAAATAATACTAGAACCGAGAGGGAAAAATAATTTAGCCAAAGTAGAGATAAAAACGCCAAAAGAAATACCTGAAATACAGAGCGTTGATGATAATTTTTCCCCATCCCGGAAAAATTCCCTTTTGAAATGCAGTGGCGGCGCTAGGCGTCGGCGACGTCGGCGACCGCCGACGGCCTCGCGCCTGTGAGGGCCTCGCAAAACAATTTTTCGAGTTGTTAAAAATATTTGGCCGGGATCCAGACAGATTTTTCGCTGTTTAGCGAAACGGAATTGACCAATCAAAAGGCTGCATTTTTGCGAACGTTTCGCCGTTTGCAAAAATGCAGGCCTCTGATTGGTCAATCTCGTTTCGATAACAGCGGAAAATCTATCTGGATCTTAACCAAGTTTTTTAGCAATCCGTATTTATTTCCGTACGAGCGTAACTAGTATTTATCTAGAGTCGTTGGCAACATTATGAAAGTTAAGCGATTCTGAGCGCGAGACTGGTGAGTCCTCGAATCGTTTGTTTTCATTACCAAGTGAAAAATCGTTGATTTGTATACTTTAAAGAAGTTATATTTTTATACATTTGTCATCGTGTTGTGATTTATTTCATATTTGTAAGGTAAGTCAGTATCCAAATAAGTCATTTTTCGGCTTCATCATTAAAATTATGTGCTCTTTGGAAAATCAAGCAAGCGTTGGATCTGATAAAAACTAAATTAAAATTGACATTAAAATCTCTGTTTGAAACTCGATGGAAAAGTAGAATCGAAGCGGTAAAAGCAATAGTTTTGCGATTTGATGATGTCGTCGAATGCTTAGATGACCTGAAAAATAAAACTGATGATTCCGAAACCCTTATCGATTGTCAAGCAGTCTTGAACGAAATGTTAACTTTTGAATTTATTGTTGCAATACACGTCTGGTACGAGTTTTTACTACGTGTGAACAATATAAGTAAACTATGGCAATCGGTTCAAGTGAACTTGAAAGTTGCTATTTATACTTTACGTTCATTTCGTGACTGGATTCAAGAATTCCGTAATACAGGATTTGAAACAAGCGTTGCAAAAGCTCGATTATTTATAGAAACTTGTTGGGTGTGCCTATCCCAAAACTTTCTTCTATCTCATACGTACATTTTAATATTTTTAAAAAATAGTTACTCATTTTAATGCTTTAATAACTTTAATTCAATATCATACCAACTTTGATTTTCATCTTAATTTTCTGCTTCAGTCAATTAATAGGAGTAAAAACGAATTTCCATCTCTGCACGAGCCGATAAACAATAGAATGATAGGCAGATTTTTTTTTAAATTCAGGGAGATCCTACTTGCCTTACCAAAAAATAATCATATACAAAAAATTTAGTTCAGTTCTAGAACTAACTTCATACACTTTTAGGTAGTGCAATATTGAAAATAGCATAAAATTCGCTATTGCAGTGCCCCCTACCGGCGGATATTTTTCAAATTCAGGGAGGACCAACTAGCCAGTCATACACTTACACAAAAAATTTGGTTCAATTCGATGCATAACTTCATATACTTTTGGTCGGTACAATATTGAAAACAGCACAAACATCGCGATAGCAGCGCCCCTTGCGGCGGAATATTTCAAAACTGAAATAGGAACTGCTTGCCATAGCCAAAAACATTCACAAAAAATTTGGTTCAATTCTATGCATAACTTCATACACTTTTTGATGGTAGAATGGCGACATACACACGGACAGTCAGGCATTTTGTAAAAACATGCTTTTTGAAATATCTGACCCCTAAAACGTGTAAATCCGTCGAAAATCGGAAGTCGAAAAAAATTTCGATTACAATACTTTCTTCTATTGAAGATAGAAGAAAGTAAAAAGTAGTTATGAAATTGAGTCTCAATTTAAAGAGAAAAGAACAGCAAAGAAAAAACGAATGTTCGTTTATGAACATATTGATGAACCTATACAATCTATTGAAATGCAGTACAGACTTAACTTTTTTAATACAATGATAGATGCTATAATAGTCGACATCGAATGTCGATTCAAAGCACTCAACGAATATTTTGGACGATTTGGTTTTATTTACGATATCAATTATTTGAAATCTTCATCCAGGGAGGATCTTCTCAAGCATTGTAATGATTTAGGTACAATACTTCGAGAAGGGAAAAATAGCGACATACAGCCATTAGAACTGTATGAGGAACTCCAGATTTTAAAATCCAATTCACTGGACTCTATCAACGACGCAAAGCAACTTATTGAGTACATTTTAAAAAATAATTTGGAAGAAGTATAGCCAAATGTTTACATAACGATCAGAATCATGCTGACAGTTCCAGTCAGTACAGCTTCTGCTGAGAGAAGCTTCTCAAAGTTAAAATCGATTAAGACCTATTTGAGAAGCACGATGAGCCAAGAAAGACTATCTGCGTTATCAATACTATCAATTGAAGCTGAAATAGCAGCTGGTATTAATTATGACGTAATCTTAAAAAAATTCAGTGAGGCGAAAAGCCGAAAAGGTCTTCTATTTTAATTTGTCTTTGTTTATTTAATTTATATCATTATTTGATTAGCAATAAAACTTGAATAGTATACTAATAAATTAGTGCATAATTATCGTTAATGTATAATTCAGCTCATTTAACATTTTCTTTCTGACTGAAAAATGAAAGGGGCCTCGCATAGCTGATGTCGCCGACGCCCATGTTTCGTGTAGCGCCGCCACTGTTGAAATGTAACAATCAGTGCTAGTGCATCATGATCCACTGTAGGTATATTATCAGTAGATATACTCATTTAATAAAAATTTTTATTGTTTTTATGTAATTTTAAATCTGGCGTTTTACATTTCTAGTTTATATTTAACTCTATTTCATTTATTTTTCTTAGTATTAATTAAACTTTTTATTTTGTCTAGCACATGTGTCAAGTAACTTATTTTAAGGTTGTATAAATTTCTTAAATTATTATCTTCTAGTTATAGCATAATTCGTAAATTTGAAGCACACCTATTTGGAAACTGTTTTTTTTTCGGAAAAAAGTTACTTCAATTTTAAACTAAATCGGTAAAAAAAAAAAATAATAATAATAATTTTTGAAGAAGTCAAGTTTTTACTGACCATATAAAATTAATTTTTCTTTCTTTCTTTCATTTTTTTTATTTTTCAGCTGTAAAGAAAGGACATCATTTAAAAGGTTGGTTAAACTTTTTATTGTTCAAATCCTCTCGTCTGATTCGTTTTTACTGGTAAAACGGTATGCTTTTTATTTCGTACTTTGTTTTTTTCCATAATGTTTGCTTATGTCTTTAAACTTTTGAACGAAAGTCGTGAAAAGGATTTTTTTATTTTCATTCCTAAGTGACAGGACTCATGCTCATATTACAGTAAAAAGCAAAGTCAACAACCAAAAGCATACTTTTTTGTCATTAAAAACGCTAGATGGCGACACCACTCAAAACCCCCCAGTCTTCGCCAATCGTTGGCGAAAAAAATATCCAAGTTGGCAGGTATACACAGAACGAAAATCCTCCCTTAAAAAGTAAAAAAATACACAAATAAATAATCGAAGAAGATGTTTTTTGCATATCTTAGTAGTTAAATGTAAGTTCGCATAACACATACAATGTGACACACACATAGATGCAATTCACAAACAATTTTATTGTTTGGGGTGGCCAGGAACTGCATTCTTTTTCTAACGATTGTTTAGTGTGTTGGAGTGCAATAATGCTGGTTCATGTGTTGTTTCTTTGGCTGCTATATGATTGTTTTAATGGATGTGTTTGTCACGTTGTATTTTGTTTAAAAGCTTTTCTTGAGTCAATATTCCTTATATTGAAAGTTTTTTTATTTTACAGGAAACAGATAATATTCCACAATTTAGTCTGTACGTTATTAACATTTTTTAGACATCTTTATCACAGTTTATTGTCTTAATTATAACTCTCCTAAACAAAAATTGACTTTTTTTGATTTAATTTTCTCCTTTCTTAGAGTTTGTATGGATAAACAGTTAACCATAAATGTCTAATGCATAATAGTTATTTCAATTACCAGCCTCTTCATAGCAATGTGTGTTAAAAAAAAAAAAGAGTGAAAAGTAAAAGTTTATTTATGTGGTGTCTATGTTTTTATATAAATAATGTCAGTTAATTTTATGTTTTCATATGTTTGGGTAGATGTTTTTGTTCGTAATGCGTAAAGGTCTTAGCATCTAATATTTGGTAAAGAGATTCTTGAAGATATTATAGTAATATTGTTTTGTGTTACACTGGTAAGTTTTTTTTTTTTTTGAGAAATAATGTGAGGCAAACAATCAAAAACTTTTATTTAGAGTAACATTGCTTTATATTTTCGGGTTATTTAACATAACACAACAGTGTTGTTTTCTGGATTTTTATTTAAAAAAAAGTACATTGTTGCATAATTAATTCTTACCTGTTATCGTTTTTTTTTTAAATTTTAAATACAGGGTCTATATACTTTTTGAATAGAGTATCTCAACCTGTCAGTTTCTTTTCTACGTATTTTTTTTTATTTTTATTTTGTTCCCTCACATTTCCTGTTACACTTTAAACTTTAACAAGTTTTCTAAACATTAATCTTGTGTACAGATGCATTCTTATTTCTTTTTCTTATTCGGCTATCAAGTGCACAGATGGTTGAGTAATAGAAAGAAGGCATGTAAGAGTGAAAATTTTGATGCGGGTCGTCAATTTTGTTTTCACTTGGTTTTGGATGTTTCGCATTGGTGTACACAATCATTTTAAACATATTTACACAATCAAGCACACCGTTCTTTTCCCCTTTAATGTTTTGGGGTGAAATGTACTTTACTCTCCTTCGCCAAGGCGACTTTTTTTTTTTAGCGATAAATGTTTCGACATGGCAACCGTGCATTTTCATTTTCTCCACTCGGATCTTCAATATGGCAACCCTAAGGAGTGCTTCGGTTTACGTAATGTACTGATTTCTAAGCCGTTTCTGATTGGACACTTCTGATGGCTTTTTCTTGTCTTTCACACCACAAACTTAAGATATCTTAAGGTCACCGTGTTTGAAGTGGACCCTCCCGGAATTGGATGCCTGTTCACATTGAAAAATTTACCTAAGATATCTCAGCGAATGTCACTGTATCTCTGAACTGAACAAAGGTAACGTATGCGCATGCGCTTGAAATAAAGACGCCCACAACAGCCAATCAGTAAAAGCGAAGCTTTATAGCCAATGAGAGAGAGTGGTTGTTCCTGTATCTAGCCCGAGAGAGTTGAAACTCTCTGAGAGAGTTTGTGAAACTCTCTGAGAGAGTTCCAGGCCTGAGATATCTTAACTATCCATAGTGTGAACAGGGTATTACCGGATCGTTTTCTGAATATTGCATTCCAATATGACGTCAGGAACATAACCGCCCAAAATCTTCTATCTGCGCAACTTCACGCACATATAATTGGCATCTTTCAAGTGAATGTATGGTTACTATTTTGGCTGCTTTATCGCACTTCATTTAATTGCCAAATGCTTTATTGAAGTTAGTCTTAAGCATTTGTTTTTAATAGAAAATTCAGAAATCTTTGCGCTATCTAGACTTGATTGTAAATGAAAGAAATATAACACGTAAGTGTTTTGTAACTGTTTTCTATTTAATATTCTGTCCGATTACTTCTTGTTCAATATTTCGTATAATTTTTTGTCTGTTACGTGAATAGTAATATTTCTAGTGCTAGAATCATGCCTGCTTTTTAAATACTTGTAAACTTTTTGTATATTTTTATATTAAAGCTTATTTATCATTATGATAAGTATACTAGAATATTTTATAATATTAATTATTTTATAATAGCTTTTTAAATACTTGTAAACTTTTTGTATATTTTTATATTAAAGCTTATTTATCATTATGATAAGTATACTAGAATATTTTATAGAAAAGACATTGTATATTTTGAAAAATATTTGTGATATACATGCTTGTTGATTTTTTTTTTTTCCTTTCAATTAATATGCAACTACAATATTCCCTTCTAGTTCCTGCAAGATATATTCACAATCCTCCACAGAAAATATATATTTAAAAATATTTTATTAGAGTTTTTTTACTTTTAAAACAGTCAACTTTGCAGACCTATTAATATGAAAACATATATCTGCCAACTCCCCCCCCCCTTTTTTTTCTACTCAAATAAGTATTTTATTTGCTAAAAGTTTTATTTAAATGAAATGAAATCGAATAAGTACCAAATAAATATAACACAGTTTATGAATTTTCTGAACTCATTTAAGCTAAACAAGTAAGAAAAATCATGCCTTAATCATAGATTATGAAGCACTTTCTAACACTTCCTGAAATCATTAACAAAACTTTGTTGTACATATTGGCGATGAAGAAGAATGTAGTAGTGTGATTAAAGTACGTTTTTAATCCTTCATTATTTATGATAGTAGAATATAATTTATCTTATTGTAATTAATATTGTTGAAAAATTGCATTTCTCAAATTTAAACATAGATCGAAATCATCATAAAAGTAAATAAATAGTTAATGACGATTGTTTATAGTGCCTAAACGTTCAATGAATGGGTAATTTTTCCTTTATTGTATTTAGTAACAAGATTCTCAGTTGTCAATTTAACATAAGGTTTTGTATCAATAAAATTATGTGTCTTAAAATGGTTTAAAAGCAGATTTTTTTCCGCAAAAAAATTTATCATACTACTTTGATTTTGTAGTATACTATATAAATGTAAACTTTAAAGCAATTTATTTAGGTGAATTAAAAGGAAAAAAAATGCATAATTTATTTCATGGTATTTGATGTCATATTAAAGTAAACATGGGGTATATTTTTAATACTTAAATCTTGTTTTATTAAATCTTGTTCTGTGCTCTTTGAAATTTATAAAATGTGGACTTTTTTTTCTTTTCAGTGTAATTTTCTGCTCATCACATCACCAACAAGTCCCAACATATTGATTGAATGTGTATTGTCTATGCTGTATGGTTTGCTAATTCACTTCATACCATTGACAATACTTTCTCAATTATTCCTACTTCTGTATACTAATGTTAGCTATGGAAATGGGAAATAAAGAGAGGCATTTTCTGTTAAGTTCAGAATGGTGAAGGATGGAAGATAATGAAATTGCATTCTACTTCAATGATAATTCATGGTAAAATTTGGATTAATGATATTAATTATAGTAATTCTTATTTATTTACTTTTTGCTTTCTTCATTTTAATTACATGAATTTCATCAATGGTTATTATTATTAATATTATTATTATATTATAAAGTTGCCATATTAAAGGTAGTGACAGAAGTATTTATATATTTTTAACTGCATAATATTATATGTATATTCTTCAACAACAAGTCCCTCTTTATAATGATTACATATTAAATAATAAAACTTTGTTTTAATGACTATAAAACAGTCCACACACATCATGTGTTTCAGGCTGGAAACTTAAGCAGCCCATCACCAGCCAATGTAAACATGTGTCTGTAATGAGACAAGATCAAAATGAACTTCGTGATCGTGATTTTTGAATGTTCATTCGTGACTATTTGCATGTGCTTTTATTTTATATTTAATTGTGATTTATCACCAGTTTTTCAGTGCTATTTCATTAGTGGTTATATTTACTCGTAGAGATTTAGACAGGTTTCAAGACTTAAAAAATGTACTCTTTATCATGCATGACATTTAAAAACCAATAAATTTGAAAGAAATTTTAAGAAGAAAATGTCTTATCTAATCGCAAATTTTCAAATACAGTCGAGCCTCTATATAATGAAATCCATCGTTCCAGTAAAAAAATTCGTTATATAGAGAAATTCGATGTATAGAGTATGATGTTAAAAATAGTATTTAATGTGTAAATTTTGAACAAATATTATTTTTGATCTTTTTAATTAAGAATTTGAAATGTTTAAAAGTATATATTAACTTAACATTTTATTTCTTACTAATTTAAGCAGTTTCAAAAAAGAGAAAAGACATTTATTTGAAAGCAAATGAGGAAGACTTACATAAATTTCAGAGGAAGAAATCTGTAATTTTTTGTTGTTTTGATTTTAAAATTACAATTGTTACGCTCTCAAAAAAAATTCTCAAATTTTAGCAAGGAATGAAAAATTGTAGTTGATATTTTCCTCCATTTGAAGGTCTCTCTTATGTGCTCTCATTGATTCCTCTCTTATATGTGTAACAATTCAATTGACTGTGTTTTGAGAAGGATGTTGAAAGGTGTGTGGAAGGTGGGATGAACTTGTTAGATTTAAAGAATAAGGAGAGAAGTAATATTTATAAAAAAAAAAAAAAAAAACTCTCCACTGAACGATAAATCAAAAATAAGTGATGGAAAATTGATTCCATATGATTTCGAAGCTTTTTTAAAACTGAATAAATTAAGATCAATTTATGAAAAAATTCGTTATATGGAGATAGATATATAGTCTGTTTTTAATGTAATCATGCGAAAAGGGGACCGTTCTTACTAAAAATTCGATGTATGGAGTTTCGTTATATAGAGGTTCGACTGTATTCAATAAGACCACAAAAGTCTAAAAAATCTATTCAGAAAAACACAAAAGTCTATTCAGAAAAATTAATGCTTAGCAATTAAAAGATAATGTTCATCCTGAAAAGATGTGTTACATCAATTAACGTCAAATTATTGTTGTTTGAATGTTTTAGGCTTTATATTTATTCTAAACTAAAATTTAATTAATTTCAATAATAATAATAAAAAAACAAAATTTATCCTTTGTTAAGAAATTTTTTGCATGTCATATTATCAGAATCTCAGTTTTAACTGTTTTAAAGTATTGCCCCTTATCTTGTAATTATATTGAAATGTGTGTGGACTGCCTCAACATTTATTGTAATCAAAAATTTACATGTAGCTTAAATGTTTTACTTTATCATAAAATTTGGATAAAAAAAACTGATAAAGTTCCCTCTTACAATGATTATATGTGCTTGTATAAATTTTGGTGGGTTGCATTAATTAGAGCACCAGTTATAATTGTTTATGTGTAATTCTATAAATTGTAATTACTCTAACTTTTGGTTGTTTTAAGAAAAGAATATCTCTAAATGATCCAAAAATGATAAGATAACATTAAAAAAAAAGAAATAATCTCTCCTTGTAATCATTATATTTATCCATGAAAAAAAAAAAAAAAAAAAAAAAAAGGCTACATGAATAAGGGGATGAGTTATCACTTTAGGGGTGACGAAGGTGGTACATGATATCATAAGGTATCTCAATAGGCAGAAGTAGTCATCTTTAGATATTGTTAGAATTTTTGATTCAATCAAAATTTTCCATTTTTTTCCTAACTATTTTGTTAATAAATTGTCATCTTTTTTTCAGTCTTTTGCCTGTTTTTATGAAAATACAAAGTTGTTATTAAAGCTGTTAAATGATTATAAAATCATTTCATTTCAAAACATGGAACACCCCAGCATTTGACATTTCTATTGTTCTGTCATATGCTCATATAATCGACTGTTAGATAAACAATGTGGAAAGTAAGTTTGAAATTATATTTATGTTTATTATAGACCGGGAGACAGAAGCACAGACAATCTTATTGAGTTCATGGGAGAAAATCTAGGATTAGTTAAATATTGATTTGCATATTAAAACACAATTGATTTATCAAGTCCTATCTTGGTGGGAAAAACCTAAAAACTTAATTTTAGCAGTTGTCTTGTATGTTTACCATTGTGCTTTATTGCAGCCAAAAGTATGAAAACATGAGGATTGGGAGCAGGAAAATATATTATTAAGCCTCTGAGTTAACCACTAAAATCGGATTATAGATGTTTTCCACCAAGATATGACTCTGCAGACCGATTGCATTTTAATATAGAAATTGAGGTTTAATTAATTCTAGATTTTCACCCGTGAATTGAATGATGTTATCATCTGTGCTGCCGTCTCCAGGATTTATTAGTAGAATTTTTTTTTTTTTTTTTTTCATAAGGAGTTTTGTTTTTCCCTTTCCTTTCATGGGCCAACTACAAATAGACAATATTACTGTTGAATGCATTCTGTAACAAAAAGCTGTTATTAAATAATTTCAAATACTAGTTATCTCCCTTAAATGTTATTTGGTAGATATAACAGTATATTGCATATAATAAGATATTTTTTATCGATTTGTCTTCAATGAAACCAGCATTGGCACGGATTAAACCAATTGGTTTTAATCACGGTTTAAGCCAATTGGCTTTTTTCTCAGAAAAACAAATTGGTGTTTTTAGAAGAAATCTAATGACACTTTCTCTTTTTTCTTTATAATTTACTGTTCCAAATTATTGGATATAAATAATTTCTACTTTTAACACTTTATTTTAGCAATAAGCATTAGATTTAACAGATTTAGGTAATTTTTTTATGTATAGGATTAAAATCAGTATACATTAGTGAACTTATCTATTGCTCTAAAGAAAAAACTTCAAACATGTAAAATTATCAAAAATAAGATAGATAAAAAATATTCAATATGTAGTATAAAATAAATATATATTTTTTTTAACTGCAAATTATTGATGCAATAAATAACATAACATGATGATCTTTAAGATTTTGCTCATGCTGTAAATAAATGTTTTCTTGATTGGGGAGATTATCTTGAAGAATTAAAATCATAATATAAAGACAAATAAGAGAGTATTCAAAGATTGGGATGCTAGTTATAGCATAATAATAAAAATCTTTATCTACTGCATCTAATGACAAAAAATGTTGACTTCAAATTATCATTCCAAAAAAAAAATCTCATGAAGTATTTGAAATTTAATATTTGAATAATTATGAAAAATAATATATTTACCAAACTACACCCAAATGTTTATTATTGGTAATCAAAAGATTGTTTATAAAGAGTTCAGAGTATCAATGTTTCACTGGATAGAGCAGTTTATTCTTTGAACATAAGACTGTTTTCTTATATTGTTTAATTAAAATATGAATTTTTTCAAATTTTTATATAAATGCACTGTAATTATTTGATTTAAATTATTTTAAAATAAAGTTACACTACTTATAATCCAACAATGTCTATTTTTATAAAAAAATATTCATATATATGTAATAAGAAAGGAGGTTTTAAAAAAACCTGTTTAAACAAGAACAAAAAAAAGTCTTTTTTTTTTTAACAGGTTTTTTGCCAACTCTGAATGAAACTAGTCAAATGTGTGGAAAATAAATGTATAATAAAGAAAAGAATTTTTAAATACTGAAAATGTTATCATTGAGGGAATGGATCTCGGAGGAGGGGGGGGGGGTCTAAAATTACCAAAAAGTTTATGTTATACATGCATTGTACTGACCCTAAAGACAGTTATAGTCAATTGAATGTATCATTGTATTTATTTAATACTAAAATTTGACGACGAATTCAAAAAAGAAATTAGGTAGAATAAAAAAAAAATATTTTTTTAATTAAGACTCTTTGCATCCTACATGGTATGCTTACCAACCCATGCCCAAACCATGAATATTCTAAAAAATGCTAGTTGCTCTGTTTTATAGAGATTACCCAATCGTAAAAGACTAAATAATATTATTATTATGATTAGTATCACTCTTTCGTAATCTACTTAATAATCATTTCCATTTGACTGGGTTATTTTCAGGTTTTCAATGTCACATTTGCTGTTGTTGTGTCAGCTGTTTTGTAATTAATTAAATATAAAAATACATTTGTAAATCAACTCTCTCATTAATGTTAATCTTGTGGAGGAAATTTTTTAAGATATCTTGTGTGCATTTTGATTTTTTGCATTGGCCAGCGGAGAATGATCTGACTCTACATCTGCCCTTCTTTACTTTTTCGATTGTGTTTGCAGATTTTTTTTTTCAAGAGGATGCTTTCACCTTTGAAACTGGTTCTGAAAATGAAAATGTCCTAATTAAAAATATCTGTAAACAAAATGAAAAAGTAAAAAAAGCCCTTTGTATAGATTAATCTCTGTTAGTCACTGAAAAAGAATTGTTTAAAAATACTGAAATACAAATGAGATACAGTAGACTCCCTTAAATCCGCACAGCTTGGGACCAGAGGTTTTGCGGATTTTAGAATTTTGCGGATTTCTGGTGATTGTTCTGTTTACATTTTTTATACAGTAATTTGAGTGCAATTAATAGTGCAATCGGAACTATAATACTACTGCTTACAATATAATAAAATATTAAAATAAGTAAAAAACTAAAATAATAAAAATTTAGATAATTTTTTAAATGATTAAAGTACTAATAGTAAAGGCTAAGTCAACAATCAATAGTGTATGATTAAATATTCATTATAAAAATTAAATCTATTTTTCCAAAATTATTCAACAAAACTTGCCTCATAAAAGTACATTACTAATTCACATCACAATCATAAAATAAGGATTTCTTTTCAAGTTTAGCCAGGCTTAACAACCAAAAAATCTTGATTAATGCATAAATATATTTGGTAAGAAGATTGTGATTACCAGTGATATCAGTAATATCTTGAATTTTTTCCAAAAAAAAAAAATTATTCTTCCTTCATGAAAAAAAAAAAAAAAAACATGAATAGAGCATTATTAAGAAAATTGCAAATTAAAAAATATATGGCACTGATACAAAACTAAAAAAATCAAATTTTGTCCCAAAATCCAAACTGAAAGCTTCATTGTTTACATCCATAAAATATGTGCGGATTTTAGAGAGTTGCGGATTTCTGGTTTGCGGATTTGAGGGAGTCTACTGTATCTGTAAAAATAATAATAATAATAAAATATTCCATTGGATTAGTATTTGTGAGGGTAATTTCATTCAGTTGACTGAAGTAGTCTTTTAATTTTCCTCCATTGAATAATTTTTTTTAATATTTTCTTACTTTTTTAATATTCACATGTAAATATATTTTTCAATAGAAAAGTGTTTGGTATTAATATTATCTGGCCTTTTGTGACATGATTTTTCATAATCAGAGATACATCAAATTAATGTATTTTAACAGAATTTTTATGCACATGCATGGGCCCCACCAATGGCCGAGAAGTTCTGTTCTCGAAACTGGTTGTCTGGCGGGTGTTATATTATAACCCAATCATTTGAAGTTTTTGTAGTTTTCTTCAAGCCTTCAATTTCCTTGCGTTAAATATAGGTTAAGTTCCCTTAATAATTGACTGTCATAAACACACACATGTATATATATTCACATATACATATATATTTAATACTGGTGCCCGGTTAACCAAAAAATTACATTGAGTAACATAAATCTTGCTGATTTTGATCTAGTTGTTAACTCACAATACTTTTAATACTTTTATCTTGACTGGACACAGGAACTGGAGTCCTGTGAATTTTTTCTTAATAAAGACGAATTCTTCACATTTTTAACAGTTCGTTTGGATATAAAATGCTTTATTTGAAAACAAAACAAGCTGACAGGAAAGATAAACATTAGTGTTATTATTAAAACATCAGTTAAATGATGGATCTATTGCGACATGGGGCTGCTTTTTGTTCAAAGATTTGGAGCCATTTGTATATGTTTTTAGCAAAATTTAATTCAAAGACACATGTACAAACTCTTTCTGGCCATCTCTCACTTGTTGATACAATTCTTGCAGGGAAAAAAAAAGAACGGCTATAACAGTGAGATAATGTGCCTATCCACAAAACATTAGTTCCACAAGAAAAATATTGAAGTCTTGCAATGGGCGCTCAGAAATCCAGTTTTAAATCCCATCGATAACTTATGGTGAGATCTAGAAGGTTGAGTTTATCAAAAAGGAAGGCATTTTTTCTCATCATCAGAACTCAGGTTTATGATTAAGGATGAATAGCACAAACACGATCCGAACAGTGCAAAAATGAATGATGTCGAGGAATGGTGGAATATTTGCAATCATTAAACTTCAGAGGTGGTTGCATAATATATGAAACATTAGTTCCTTTGGTTACTATATTGAATTTATTTGCTGTCCTTATAGTTTTCACACAGGGAAAAATGGTGGGTTTTTTTTACAATTACTTTATTTTCATAATAAAATTAAAATACTCAGTTTAATTTTGTTGATTTTTTTATTAGCTTTTCAACTTGATACCTTTTATAAGGAAAAAAAATTTATTTGTTTTGAAATTTTCAAGAAAATCAACATTTTTTGCTGTTTTTATAGTTTTTACATGCAAAGTAGTTATTAATGGGCGTAATCAAGAATTGCTGCTTTTATATTTCACATTGATTTTAATATAAATTTATTAATAGTTTAAATAATTAAAAAAACTTTTTTGAATAGAGAAAGAAACCTGTAATATGTTTGGGTCAATTTAATATAAAAATCAGATGACTTTCATGAAGATATAAATTAATGTTTTTGAAATGGGTTTAATTATATCATATTCAAAATCATGCTCTTCCAGCTGTATCAAGATTTAAGATAATATGGATATACAATGACATTTCCTGGTCCGTTTGGATCCAAGAAACTCAAATAAAATGTCAAAAATAGGCGTTATTAATTGAAAATTCAAAGTTTGTATAATTTTTTTAATGTAGATTACTTCGAAAGCAGAATTTATACACAATAATAATTAATAAACATTATGCTCAGTCTGATTCCTAGAGTTTATGATTATTTTTGGAGTAATTAGTTCAGAATAACCCCTTTCATTCCACTTATCACCATTGATGTTCTGGAAATTGGTAACTGAAAACTAAGATTTTTTTTTTTTTTTTTTTTTTGCTACGCGTGAAATAGAGTTTTTGCAATGCTGCATAAAGTTCAACCTTCTTTAAAAATTACATCATATATATATTAAAGTATTTTTTTAACTTAATAAGAATTGTTTATCAGTCAGTTAAATATGAGATAAATTTAACTTTTGTTACAATCTGACAGTAAATTACTTTTGCGGGTCAGATATTTTGTAGCAAGAGGCATTTTGTTCTAGCCTTAAATCATGACTTTATCTATATACAAAATGCTAAATTTATGTTTCACTATTACAAAATTTGGTACAGCACAATTTATGCTGCGGTGGCGTTCACAGCATAAATTGCACTGATGTGCCAATAAAGAGCAATCTCGTTGTTTGCACGTGCACACAGTTATCGTTTGGATTTCTTGTTGCCTTGTTGTTTGCTGGTTTTTGATGCCTGTTTTGCACAAAAACAGATCAACATGCAATTTTATTTTTTTTCAGAAGCGATTATACAGGAGTTAAACTCTATATTGGGCCATTTTCCATCGAAATCCGACTAACTGCTTTGTTTTTAAATAATGTGTTTTGAATTTTGAAAGTGTTTTATTTTATGATTTGTCGCAAAAATTTTAGGTGTAGATTGGCGATACTTAAAAACCATCAAATCTGTAACTGCGGTGGCATTAATACGTAAGTACCCAAAATTTATACAAAAAGAAATGGTCTAATAAAGATTAACTTTATTACACTAAAATAATTTACAGAACACTCTTCTTATGATTTGCAAAATTCTTATGATAATTTAGGGGTGATTGTGTTCAGGTTATATACCTGAATTCAGGTATTTTGTAAATTTACAGTACCAAAATTCCAATTTTTATGATAGTTCAATTCTTAAAATAAAATATCAATTTCATATGATTGCTAAACATAATTAAAGTTTATATATTATGTAATTTGGCCTTCCTGTTATAAATATGTTGTCTTTCCCCCTTGTTCCCATACAGAAACATTTCCTCGCTAAAATTTCAGGTATTTTTTCATGAGCCCACAGTCAGCCCTGATAATTAGAGTTCAAGGGAAATATTTAAATTTCGATAATTAAGAGAAATGTACGAATTTTATTCCTCGAAGTAACAGGATTTTGTGTCCAGCGTATTTTATTATTATTTAAAAAACCTATTACAATTTTTCAATATAATCATCATTTTATTTAATAATAGATCTTTCCATGATTAAATTTAACATTTTTAAATTTGAAATACATACTAGAATTTCCATATCTTATACTATAATGTGAGCAAAAATTGTGTGTGTGTGGGGGGGGGGGGGGGGGGGGTAAATTTTATCTCAAAAACGGCTCTAACGATTTTCGCAAAAATTTGGATTTTACCATTTTCGGGCACGAGAAGACCATTGGGCTAGGTCCCATGTTCGGGAAAATTCGATTACTGGGTCATTTTGGGTCAGGATAAAGCTATTTATATCTAGAGAACGGCTGGATCGATTTTAAGGAAATTTTGTACCCAATCGTTTTTTGGTACGAGAAAACTATTGGGCTGGGTCACATGTTCGAAACATTTCGATTAGTGGGTCATTTATGGGTCAAGCCATTTTTATCTAAAAAACGGCTGTAACGATTTTGACCAAATTTTATATTGTATCGCTTTGGATTACAAGAAGACCATTGGGTTAGGTAACATGTTTGAGAAAATTCGGTTAGTGGGTCATTTTTGGGGTCATTGTGGGTCATGCTATTTTTATCTAGAGATTTTCTCCCGCAATTTTGATTAAAAATTGCATTCTATGGTTTTCGGGCACAAGAAAAACATTGGGCTAGGTTACATATTCGAGAAAAAATTTTAATGGGTCATGTTGGGTCATTAAGGGTCTGGGTCAAGCTATTTATATTTAAAGAACGGCGTGATCGATTATAACGAAATTTTGTATGTAACAGTTTTTTGACATGAGAAAACTAATGGGCTAAATCACATGTTTGAGTGATTTCGACTATAAGGGTCATTTGTGGGTCATGATGGGTCATAATGGATCATATCACGCTATATCTAAAGAATAGGTGGATCGATTTTAACGAAATTTTGTATACAACATTTTTTTGGCACGAGAAAATCATTGGGCTAGGTCTCATGCTCGAGAAATTTCGATTAATGGGTCATAAAGGGTCTGGGTCAAGCTATTTATATTTAAAGATCGGTAGACTCAGACTTAATCAAATTTTGTATGTAAAAGTCTTTTGACACGAGAAAACTAATGGGCTACCTCACATGTTTGAGAGATTTCGATTATAAGAGTCATTTATGGGACATGATGGGTCATAATGGGTCATATCAAGCTATATCTAAAGAACATATGGATAAATTTTAACGAAATTTTGTATACAACATTTTTTTGGCACGAGAAAATCATTGGGCTAGGTCACATGATCGAGAAATTTCGATTAATGGGTCATAAAGGGTCTGGGTCAAGCTATTTATAGTTAAAGAACGGCAGGATCGAGTTTAACGAAATTTTGTGTGTAACAATATTTGTACACGAGAAAACTAATGGGCTAAGTCACATGTTCGAGAGATTTCGATTATAAGGGTCATTTGTGGATCATGATGAGTCATGGTCAATCTATATCTAAAGAACGGGTGAATCGGTTTTAATGAAATTTTATGTACACCATATTTTTTGCACGAGTAAATCATTGGGTTAGGTTACATGTTCGAGAATGTTTGATCAGTGGGTCACTTTTGGGTTATTCTAATTTTATCAAGACAATATCTGGCGCAATTTTGACTAAATTTTACATTCTATCGTTTTCGGACACAAGAAAATCATTGGGTTAGGTCAGATGTTTGAGAAAATTCGATTAATGAGTCATTTTGGGGCATAATGGGTCAAGGTTTAACTACCTAAAAATTGGCTCAATCGATTTTATCTAAATTTTGTATCTAAAGTTTTTCGGCGCGCAAAAATTAATGAGCTAGGCCACATTTTCGAGTTACTTCGATATAAGGTCATTTGTGGGTCATGCTAAGTTTATCTAGAAAATTGTTCTCACCATTTTCAGTATACTTTCTATTATATCGTTTTCGGGCAAGAGAAAACCATTGAGCTAGGACACATGCTGGTAAAAATTCAATTAGTGGGTCGTTTTAGGTCTTAATGGGTTCGGGTCATTCTAATTATATATAACAACGACTTAATCAATTTTACCTAAATTTTGCAATAAAACGTCTTTTGTCACGAGAAGACTATTGGGCTGAGTTGCATATTAAATAAAATTATATTAGTGGGTCATATCGCATCATTGCTGAATGCTGCCAAGCTAATTTTACTTAAGAAATGGCTTAAACGACTTTGATTCATTTCATACTCTACTATTTTTGATTACCTGAAGACCATTGAGCTAAGTCACATGTTTGATCATATTTGATTAGTGGATCATTTGGGTAATAAGGGTCAGGATCACGAGGCTATGGCAAAAGCCAATAAGTTGGCGATATTTGACAAAATACTGGCTAAATTTGGCCGAAAAATCGACTATTAAGATTACGAAATCAAAACACGTGTTTGACACCAAACGAAAGAATGTGACAAAATTTGGCTATATCTGGCAAAAAATATTGTGTTTCAGAATGTGAAGAAATTTCTTATACATTCTTAACAGTATTCGAGATGCATAGTTAAACTAATCAGAGTCGAGCTAAAAAAGTGATTTGGATTGATGTCCCTTCGTTGTAAATTTTAAAATAAAGTAAAATTTATGAACATGTGCATACAAACATAGTTTTCTTATTGATTTTTTTTTATAAATAATACTATTATTAATAACATGTTTTACAGTAATAATAAAGAGTGAATGATACAGGGAAAATACTATATCGAGTTGAACACAAAGTTAATTTTGACCGAGCTGAGCTCGGTCATACCTGCTAGTAGTTATTTAACCATGGAAAGTTTGTCATTAAATGAAGCGAATATTACTAACAGAAAATTATGTTGTAGATTTTGTGAATTAAAAAAAAAAAATCACTCGCTGTTTCATTCCAAAGCTTGCAGAGTCCAAAAGTGTCAACAGGTTTAGATTCCTCATTCCTCGTTATCAAAGATCGTGTTTTCAAATCAACAACAAAATGTTTTTTACCATCTGATATTTTTGTCTTTCTTTTCTCAAATTATTTTCATAAAGCACGGTTTTAATTATAGGTGCATTCAAGGTCCGACTTTAAAGGGGGAGGAAGAAACAAGGTATCAAGACCTAAAGTATTGATAATTTGTAAATTATTTGGTGAAAATCTAACCCAGGGTGCCATGGCTATTAAAATTTTTCTTGAGTGTATTTTTTTCTCTCTTGATGATTACTTTGGTTTCCTATTCTAAAATTGTTTCGATCTATTTTTAATTTTTTTTGTTGCGGGGGGAAAAAAGCTTCTCTTGTGCTGCTTGTCTGTTGATTGAGGATTATTCGCTTAATGAATTCTCAAAAATTAGAGCACTAGTCAGAATACATATGTTCAACAAGAAAAAGAATATTTGAGCAGCTTAAGAATTTAGGCGTGCAAAGTTTTCTTGAGACAATGGTGCACTGGCTAGCGTGCCAGTCTGAGCCTGCCCGTGACCTCCCTTTTGGATCTGCCGTTGACACGTACATATATCCTTTTTTTGTACATTCACAATCATTTTACTTTCTCATTTAATAACTACCATGTAAGAGAAAATAAACAGTCAAGTGCAAGTATTACTCACACTCAGAGAGTTCTGTACAATAAACATATGTATTATTAACCCTTGGGGACAAGCAACTGATATATGTGGTATTTAAAATTCTCAGAATCCTTCATTATTCTCACCAGTTATTTTTTATTGTAAAGTTTACCTTATTTAATTGGAATATTATCACTATTTATGTACAGAAAATTTCTGTTTTGAAATATCGGTGGTTAAAGATTAAAAATTAAACATTGTGAAGGAGCTAACTGTATTATTAAAAGAAAATCATTGCTGAAAGAATAATAAGACTTTGTAAAAAACTATGGAAAGTAGGATTCGTTATAGCTGTATATACTAGAAAAGTATGATTGGATAAACCATAAAAATTCAAAGCGATATGAAGCCAAATATTGCTCTTCTGTATAACTCTTTTTTTTTTTTTTTAATCTTATCTTTATCTATGTATAAGGAATTTAACTCCGTACTGAGAATAAAAGGTACTGCGTATTTAAACTTCATTTCACATTTCATAAAAGTAAATTCAACTTAATAATAACCTTTTCTTTAAGTACTTTTATGTTAACTGAGAGCAAATCATTTCAATAGTATTTTTTACCTCGCCAATGCAGTATTTATTTTTTGTGATGTAGGATAAAAATAATGCTTTAATATTGAAATAAAATGCCTTGGTTTGCCTTATTATTTTCTGTTTCTCTTCCTCTTTATTTGAATGAAATAATAAAAGATTTATATTTTAAATGAGATGAATGCAATATAATGATTATGGCAAGAACATTGTTTGTCAATATATAAACTGTGGCTAACTAATAAAAAAATGTAGTTTTTCACAAGGAACTGTTCTAATATTAATAAAATACAGTAAAAAATGATAAGTAGGAACTCCTAAGGATTTTTTAAGGTCTGCTTTATTTATTTTATTTTGTATAATGTTATGGTTATGATATTCTTTTTATTGGGACTGTGATATTCCTTCTTGATCATTGATGCAGGATTTTTTGAGTCAGCCCTATCATTACATCAGAAATTTCATGGCTTTGGTCAAAGAAATACTATATAATTATATTTGCTGAGTGAAATCTGTCAAAATTTTTTAGTGTTTAAACTGTACCATCAAATTTATTTTAAGAAAAATATCTACAGCACAGATTCAATTTGTTCAGGCTAATATTAAAAGAATGCTGAATTCTTTAGAATAGTGATAAATGCTATAGAGGGAATTCTAAAATGCTGGCATTTTATTGACATGAATATTAAAATATGAATATGTTGAATTTCTCAATATCATTGATCTTACTCTAGCATTTGGTTTATTTTCAAATTTAATAAATACTAATTCAGAAATATAAAGAAATAACAGAAAATTTATATATAATAATGCGGAAAAAAAAAAAATTCAATAGAAAAGCGAAATTAAAAAGGAAGTAAAATTCACAAATAGGTTGTGATGACATCTACAATGAATCCTTCATGCTTTTGTTAATAAAAGAAAAAGCGTTCTGATTCGGCATTACAGCTTAGTATATTAAAATGCAATTTTATCTTTTAAAAAAGGAGCGTTTTAGTTCGAATTACAGCCTGGTATATGAAAATACGATTTTATATAAATAATATTTATATATAAATAGATGAATATACAATAAGCGTTAAAAGTTAAACATTAAATAAATATGCAATTTTCCGCTCGCAATATGTCAATCAATCGTTATATTTTTTGTAATTATAAATTTTCTTTATTCCAAAGTAAATAAGTTGAGTAATAAAACAATTTTTTTTTCATTACAGCTGCTTATGAAACTTTTTTATCTACTATATATTTTTTAAATATTGATAATCATAATTCTTCACGTTGATTTAATTATTATTCTGAAATACATTATCGTATGTGATGTTTCATGTAACTTGTGATAATAATTTGTTGTTTACATCTATAATATGTCAACAAAAATATACGAGGTTGCCAGAAAATCGCCAAGAAAAACGCCAAATCTCCCGGGTGATGACGTCACTTTTGGAGAGAAACATGAAAATCACGTGACTGCTGCCATTTAATGAACTGCCCTATTCTTTCCACGCCTACAGTTGTTAGTTCAGGAATTTTGATCGGTTTAACCGGATTGCACGGTTTCTTATCTTTTGTTTGATTGGCTTTTATGAAATCTCATTGTTACATCAGTCTATTATTGTTTGAATTAAAAAAGGAGATTGCATTATACATGTATGACTATATTTTCCCGGCCTTTTTTTTTCGTTTTATTTTAAAGATATTTCTTATTTTAATAAATAATTACATACATTTGGAGACAAGTATGCGGTACAAAATAAATTTCTCGAAATAAATATTCAATGATTTAAGTTATGATTTATCAATTTCATTTAAAAAATTGAGATGATGTGTTAATTTTACTGAAACTGAATTCCTATTTCAGAAAAACTTTCTTTTTTATTTAAAAATTCGCGCAATATATATGTACCATAAATACATTAAAAAAAATATATTTCAAAATTTTATCCCGTATTTTCGTACAAATTTACAAAGATTTTAATAGTTGGATATCTGCATTAATAACCGCAAATTTGCTCATTTTAGAAATTTCTTCAATGCGACTTTTGAGCATCCAGAGAATAATTTTTCGGTTATATAGTGTCGTTAGTTAACGCAGTTTTGTGCATTTTAGGAATTCTAACTTAGCGAGTTTCGTGAAACCAGCGATTTTTTTGTTTTCTTTTAATGGACGCGCAGCATTCATGCATGCGTTACTAACTGCGGCGTTGACGAGTTTCGTGCATTTTAGTGATTCCCGCACAGCGAGTTTCGTGGATTCACTGATGTTTTTTTTAGTTTTAATGGGCGCGAAGCGCTCATACACACGTCTGTGACTGCGGAGTTGACGAGTTTCGTGCATTTTAGTGATTCCTACACAGCGAGTTTCGTGGATCCACTGATTTTTTTTTTGTTTTAATGGGCGCGAAGCGCTCATACACACGTCTGTGACTGCGGCGTTGACGAGTTTCGTGCATTTTAGTGATTCCTACACAGCGAGTTTCGTGGATCCACTGATGTTTTTTTTAGTTTTAATGGGCGCGAAGCGCTCATACACACGTCTGTGACTGCGGAGTTGACGAGTTTCGTGCATTTTAGTGATTCCTACACAGCGAGTTTCGTGGATCCACTGATGTTTTTTTTTAGTTTTAATGGGCGCGAAGCGCTCATACACACGTCTGTGACTGCGGTGTTGACGAGTTTCGTGCATTTTAGTGATTCCTACACAGCGAGTTTCGTGGATCCACTGATGTTTTTTTTAGTTTTAATGGGCGCGAAGCGCTCATACACACGTCTGTGACTGCGGCATTGACGAGTTTCGTGCATTTTAGTGATTCCTACACAGCGAGTTGCGTGGATCCACTGATGTTTTTTTTTAGTTTTAATGGACGCGAAGCGCTCATACACACGTCTGTGACTGCGGTGTTGACGAGTTTCGTGCATTTTAGTGATTCCTACACAGCGAGTTTCGTGGATCCACTGATGTTTTTTTAGTTTTAATGGGCGCGAAGCGCTCATACACACGTCTGTGACTGCGGAGTTGACGAGTTTCGTGCATTTTAGTGATTCCTACACAGCGAGTTTCGTGGATCCACTGATGTTTTTTTAGTTTTAATGGGCGCGAAGCGCTCATAGACACGTTAGTTATTGCGGCGTCGACGAGTTTCATGCATTTTACTGATTCCTGCACAGCGAGTTTTGTGGATCCACTGATTTTTTTTTTGTTGTTGTTGTTGTTGTTTTAATGCAGTCATAATGTTTCAGTTTAAAATTATAGAAATTATATTATTTGATAAATATCCTTACTAATTTTTAGAAATAAAATATTTGTAAAATTCACGAACGTAAGTTGTAAAATTTATATAACTTTGTGCAAATTTACGCAGCAAAATTTTAAAATTCCTTTTCTGTAATTTTTATCTCTAGTAAGTAGTTGTTTTTCCCGAATTTTTAAGTATGGAACGAAGCGTACGAAGAGGAAACTGTGACTGGGTCAAAGTCTCAATTTGGCGCCACCTCCCCGAACTTTTTCTTCTGACAAGCTAAAAATGACGTTGGTAGTATAAATTTCTGCGCCCGTAGAACTGCCATCTTCGCCCCCCCCCCTTTCGCACGGCGCTGATAAGAACACAATTATTTTTGTGACTGTTTATTGATATAAATAATATCTGTAAAATACACAAATAAGAAATTCCCCAATTTAAAATAATTCGCTTGAATGCACGTAGTGTCTTTTTAAAATTCATTTCTTTTAATTTTTACAGTGCTTAAATAGTTTTTTACGCTGAGTTTTTTAAGGAACAAAAGTATTTTTCATAGCAGAAATCGGGATAGATTTTGTGCTGTTAGCGAAACGAAATTGGCCAATCAGAAAATTCGCTCACTTAAAAAAGCAAAAACTTTGAATGCCGTTTTCTGATTGTTCAATCTCGTTTTGTTATCTCTGTATTCGCAAAATGTGTCTGAATACCGGACATTAGATGAAAATATTGCATCAAATTTTGTAATTACTGAATCGTCTGTCGCATGAAACGATATCTGGAAGCAGAAATAATTCTTTTAGTTTGTTGGATAGATTTTTAATTTGGAACGCGTGATATATTTTCTTGGATAAATTATAAATAAAATAAAGTATCCTCTTTGTAGGATTCCGTAATGTAAATAAGTAAAGTAAGTGAATTTTTTTTGTGGCTATTGTATTTTGTTTGTTTTAGAAACTGGTGCATATAAAGTTTTATTATTAGAAATTAGATTTATTAGTATATTATTTATTATTAGTATATTAGAAAGTCAATGGTTTTATATATTTATTGCGAAATTTTTTTTAATCGGTGACGATGCAGCAAAAGTTTCAAATTTTTAACAGTGTGTCATGTTTTTTCGCTCAATGTATGACAGGTCTGTGGCAGGCCAAACATTGAACGAAAAAACGTACGACATGGACAATTTCACAGTGATAAGAGAGAAAAATCCGGTTTGATTGCGTCATATTGCACGATTTTTGACGTATGTCTCTGTAGTGTGTGGCGAGCCTTGGGCCGTGTTCAAAAGCCACTTTTTTAGTGCGCGCGCGCTCAGAAGATTCTGCTTGGAGTAGGTTATATAGAAGAAGAGAATTTTAAAGTTATTCAATTATTGCATTATTTTTATAGTTCAGAATTGGTAAATACAAATACTATATCCCTTTATCCTTTCAAAACATGATTCTCGTAACGGAAATACATACCTGTGACCTCTCAAATAAAATTTAAAATATTCCAGGAAGTATCACGTGACCTATTTCATGTAATTAAGCCCGATCAGCATTTAAAATATGACAACCAACCCTGCTCAAAAGCTGACGCGCGCGACGCAAATAAAACTGATGAGCGATTTGATCACGTGATTGTGCGTTTTGTGCTTATCTGTTATTGGTTGCACGTTGTTTGTTGTCAAAGTTGGTAGGTTGACTGATACAATTTAACAATTGGTGATTTAAATTTTTTAATAATTTTATTTTTATTTATTTAAAAATCATTTATCAGTTGCTTTATACTTTTCATATTAAATAGAATGCTGTTGATAAACCAAGGTTGAGATATCCACACGGGGGACTAGCTAAGGGGGGGGGGGAGACAGACAGGGGGGAGCCTCCCCTCCCAAAACATTCACAAATGTTGTTACACTTTGCAAATTTAAAACTTTTATGTCAAATTTAATTAAAATTTTAATAAAAACTGCGATACATTTTCTAATTTTATTAGAATTTGCAAAAGTTACAACTCTAATTGGGAATATTATTAATTTTTTTACAAATAAGAACTGTATTACATTTTCAAAGTGCGTTAACTTGGCAAAATTATAAAACGAGTTGGCGAATATAAAAATTTGACTTGACAATATTAAGGTTTTCTCCCCCACCAATAAAAAGTCTTAGCGATGGCCCTGTATCCACGTATTACAAGATTGATTTGTAATCTACAATACTGGATTGATTTCAATGGAATTTGCATTGTTAGTTAGATAATTTTTCAGAAAAAGTTTTAGTATGTGTATATTTCTTATTTAATGATTATATATTTTAATACCGTGTGGATAACAGGCCAAAATATGTCATAAAATATGAGAAACAAACGACATCCGAAATTATGTTAGTATAAGCAAAACACTTATTTATACTTTCAATAGAAAAATTATAAACATTCTAATCATACTTTATTCATTACAAAACTAGAAGGCAAACTCCAAATATTTCACCTCTTTAAAATATATGTATGCATATATTCTTAATTTAAAAAAATGTATATCTTTTACATTTTGCTTTTATAATATTTTCCATTTTGATTTTAACACCGTAAAATATCCACGCATGCATTATATTTGCATCCTAATATCAATAAAAACTTACTTCTAAAATTTAAAAAAAAAAAAAAAAAAAAAAAAAAAAGAAGAAGAAGAACATTAATAATTATTTTATGCGTATACGAATATTTTCGCAGAAAACTTTTTTTTTCATTTGCTTAATATATATATAAATCACTTTGGAACGATATTAATATTGTTCTAATTATCCTTTTAATATTCTAAATTTAGAATATTAAAGCTTTCTCCGCAAAAATCTCATTTCTCGTATTTAAATAAGTCTTTTATTATTATAATAGAAATACATGTGCTTCTGTATTATTAATATAAAATTTACCTTTAATAAAAATGCCTTATTTATTAATAAAAAGCAACCAAAAAAAAAGACACAAACCAACTTTTGGCCCGAGCAGGTTTCGAACGCGTATCGTCTGGGTACAAGCCCAGCACTCTGACCATTTGACCACCGAGCTCACATTCCTTTGTTACAGATTATCTTTATAATTGGCACCACAAGTAATTACATCCGTGACCTGTTCTCCATCTGTTATTGAGCGAACAGTTACAGTAACCGGTGGCGCAGTAGCGAGTGCTGAACGCACATCCCGTCCACTATAGGCACCCACTCCGTGGTCCTGAGCGCACGCGTGCAGCGCGCGTAACAGCTGAAAACGGCCTTGGAGAAAGACGCTCCGGGAGACAAGACGCAAAAACGCGCCAATTTGGCGATTTTTAAAAATCGCGCCAAGAAGGAGAGTAAAGTACATTCGCACCATGTTTTGTTTTGCAGAACAACATTTCAACTCTATTTTTATAGAGGTTACATTTTCCACATTTAATACATTTTTTTCATGGTGTAAATGTTTTTGGGTTCTCAATCAAATTTTAACTTTAAAAGGATTTTTGACAGTATAATTACATTTTTTACTTTCCTCAACTTAGAGTTATGTGTTTTTACACAAGGTCATGTGTTTCTCTCTCGGTCAAGGTATATCAGATACCAGGTCATGTGATTTCTATTACACACATTTTTTTCAGTCATGTGTTTTTTACACAAGGTCATGTGCTTTTCTCTAGGTCAAGGTATATTAGATACCAGGTCATGTGATTTCTATTTCACACATTTTTCCGTTCATGTGTTTTTTACACAAGGTCATGTGCTTTTCTCTAGGTCAAGGTACATTAGATACCAGGTCATGTGATTTCTATTTCACACATTTTTCCGTTCATGTGTTTTTACACAAGGTCATGTGCTTTTCTCTAGGTCAAGGTATATTAGATACCAGGTCATGTGATTTCTTTTACACACATTTTTTTTCTTTCATCTGTTCTTTTATACAAGGTCATGCGATTTCTTACACTATTACATTGTTTTTGCCTTTTTTTTCCCATATACACTCGGTCATGTGCAACACTTTAGGTCAAGTGCAACATATCAGGTCATGTGGTTCCTTCCTTTTTTCTTGTTTCTCTGGTTGAGGATTGTACACGACTTTTACTTGTTTTCTCAAATCTGGTTCATGAAAACACACAATAACACACAACACTGTCATGTCATGTGTTTACATTTTTACACTTTTGTCACGTGATATGAATCCTTCCCTTGTTAAATATAACAATTACTTTGTAATTAGGTATAACGTTGTACTATTATTTCACTTAACCTGACGATACATTCACACATTATTTCACTTTTGTTTTAAATACATTTTAATAATTTCAATTCAAGGTTACACGTGTCAAGCTGAATTGCAATGGGTATTTGTATAACCATTTTTCTCCTGTTATTTTTTTCCAAATTTATTATAGGGTATCTTTAAGTGTATGTTTGATAGTCAGATAGTCTGGGAGATTTTCCTTTTGCCTTGCAACACCTTCCCTTTTCAAATTATAGGAATTCATACTGCTTGCTACTCACTTATCTCATATTCATTTTGAGGTTTAGTGCAGATTTTTCTCGGTTATTTTCTTTTAAGGTAGATTATAATAATTCACAGTGTTGTTTACACACGGATAGTGTCTCCATATTAAATTGGGTTCACGTTTTTTTTTTTTTTTTTTTTTTTTTTTAAAGAGATGTGACAGGTTTGCTCTAATTTTTGCAGTTTCGGTATTTTCTCTCGTCAGTGATATACCATTGCTTTTAAATACTCTTCTACTATAAGCATTAATAGTACTTTATCTGCAGCTATCACTTATCCCAGATAGCATGCAAGCTTACGTAAACAGTCGTTTTTTCTTTACTTGCCATTATCCTGCAAAGCGCTATTATCTTACCTTATACCACGGGCACAGTGAATATTTTGAGTACTAGGTTTGCATGACAATCGTGTAGAAACCACTTTTCGTAAATTATCGATATAAGTATTCGAAAGGAATCGACTTGAGCGCATGCGCAGAGTCTGCTTCTGCCGGTAATGCCGAAAAGATGGCGGTTCGGTTTGTTACTAAATTCACATGTGAAATCGTTTTATTAAAGATTTACAAAACATTCCGTAACTTCATTATTAGTATATTATTATTATTTAAATATTTCTTCTGTATTGCCTTTTCTGTTATTGATTCAGATCTTTTTTATAAATGTATCATATATTTTGGTTGCTTTTGTTCATTATCAAAGCTGTTTCACTTTGTTGTGCATGCTAAATTTTTAAATTGCAATTATTTCTATAAATATGATATACATAAAACTTTTTACGAAGCATTGTTTCTGAACAATTTTGAGTTTTTAGGATTTCAGTGTTAAATATGTTTTATCAACAATATAATAGAGATTCTTTTGTAATTAAAAGCACTTGTTTGCTTTTACGTTTAATATTTTTAAGTTGGTATTTTTTTCCCTTAAAATCATTAAAAATAAAGGAAATGTTGTTAAAGTTTTACCCACGATCCCCTTACAATATTTGATGCGAACTTTTCTTACGAGTTACAAATCAAAATAGTTTGACCTTCAACAAATTACATTTATTTAAAAATATGTGATAAGTTTTTTTTTTTTTTTTTTTACCCACACAGTTTTTGCGAGAATAGTTTATTAATGTTGTTGAAGCATGCAGATCCGTTTATTAAAGTGTATTTGTAAATTTTTTAAGTGTGCTGTTATCATTTTTAGTATATGTAATTTTAGATAATAATGAAGTAATTTTCATGTATAATTAAATCATAGGGCCCGTCCATAAATGATGTCACACATTTTTTCCATATTTCTGACTTCCTTCCCCCCTTTGGCACAAAGTGTCTTACTTCACTTTACCCCTCTTGTCACATATCACACTATCTTAGCCTTAGGTAAACATATACTTGCAGTTCAAAAACAAAGTACTACGTTTTAGATCACATTTAGAATTTTATTTTTACATTTTAACTATGTGTTTTAATGGCATTTGTGAGCTGAAGATAAAAATGATTTGTATTTTGCTTGAAATAAGCTTTACATTAATTAATAATAATAATTTATATAACATAGTAATAAAATATTAATCTGAAAGAGCAATTAAAAACTGGAGTATTATGGAATTTAACATATTTAGCTTTAAATCTTATCTTTATGAGTACAAAATATTTCAATTTTAAAATAATTTCATACATCATAATTTAATCTACTGGATTTTAATGCTTTTATTTTAACCAAAATGTGTGATGTCACATTTCAGCAACACATACAGAGCAATATTTAAAATGTTATGTTCTAGTAGGATAAAAAAAAATTTTTAATTTTGTTTTAAACCAATGAGGTTCTGTAAAACAGTGGTTCATACAGCTTGGTTTCAAGCGTTTGTCGAATTTGATGCTTTACCCTTATTATAAATCATTTTTTTAAATATTTGTTTGTGCTTTTCTTATTCATATTTTGAGCACAGATGTCATACATGCATCACTTTGGCACAATTTTATGTCTTGCATGGTGATGGTAACACGTCTACTGTTGTTTATTAGTAAACTGTTGATTTAAATTTATTTTCTTTTTTAAAATGATATTAAATTGTTTTCTTCTATAATTATTAATTAAACTTTATTTATTTATTATTAATTTCCATTTTAAAATAATAGAAAACAACTAATATAAATGAAGAGCTCACCAAATTGGCATTAGAAAAAAAAAATGCATTAATGGTGTGTGTAGGACATCTGTGCTATATTTTGGACAATTTCTGATTTATAAGTCTTAAAAATGAAAAATTACGCACTAGAATACATGAATTAAGTAAGAATTAGTTAATTTTGTGCATGTGTGTAATTTTTTAAATATGTCATAGTTATTTGTATTAAAGGACATAGTTTTTGTATTGTAGCTTATATTCTTCTATAATTAACTGCTAAAACATAAATTTTGTCTTCTATAATAATAATAAATTTCGTTTTTAGAAATTTAATTGTATTCTTTATCAAACATTGTCAAATTGTTATTATTTATCAACATTACATGTCAATTAAATATGAATTTCTAGGTATTTGTAATCATTTTCAGGCGATATTATTTAAACAGCAAATCTAACTAACATAAAAGTTCTTATACTAAGAGTAATTAAACTTGAAAAATTCTGGGTCTTTTTTTTTTTTACAAAAGCGTATGTAAAGCGTATTTCCATTAATAAATCATATTTATAGACGCAAAAATTGAACTTGTTTATTTAGAAAAAAAAAAAATGAAATGCAATAATTATTGTTTTAATAATAATTTAGTAGATAATTAAAACCAATATTAATATATAACGCTATGTAAATAGTGATTCATGAGAACTTGTCATGAAAGGTTTAAATTTTTTTTCTGATTGTCATTATTTTATTTTGTATTTTTCAGTTACATCCTAATGACATCTGGTAAAAATGCCAAAGCCATGGTCTCCAGTTTGTTGATAAAAATGATTAGATGTTTAAAAGAGGGAAGCAACTAAAGATCCAGGTCACCTGAAAAATAATTGGTAAAGATTTATTTATTATTATATACTATTTTAATAACATTAGTATAATTTAGTAAGTTTATATACAATTTTTGGAGGGGGGGGGGGATTGATTATTTTATACAAATTAAATATGTTTTTGTTGTAAAATGCATCCCTTTTATTATTATTATTATTATTATTTTTTTTTTGGGGGGGGGGCATTATACACAATTAAATATTGTATATACTTTTATGTATTAACTTTAGTACTGGCATTTTTTTTTCTGTTCTCGGGATGGTAACACTGTTTTCAAATTGTAACATTTACAGTATTTAATTGTAAATTATATAAAGCGAATGTTATTGTTCAGAAATAAGTGCGGAGTTATTTTATACAAATTAAATGACATGTTTTTGTTGTAAAATGCATCTCTTTTTTTTTGGGGTGGGGTGGGGGGAAGGCCATTATACATGATTAAATATTGCATATACTTTTATATATTAACTTTAGTACTGACATTTTTTTTTGGGGGGGGGGATGATAATGCTGTTTTCAAATTGTAACATTTACATTATTTAATTGTAAATTATATAAAGTAAATATTTTTGTTCAGAAATAGGTAACATTGTGAAATAAGTGTGGGATTATTTTATACAAATTAAATGACATGTTTTTGTTGTAAAATGCATCCCTTTTTTATTTTATTTTTTATTTTTTTTTTGGGGGGGGGGTGAGGAGGGGCATTATACACAATTAAATTTTGTGTACACTTTTATATATTAACTTTAGTACTGTCATTTTTTTTTTTTTTTTTTTTTCTGTTCTTGGGATGGTAACGTTGTTTTCAAATTGTAACATTTACATTATTTAATTGTAAATTATATAAAATGAATATTATTTTCAGAAATAGGTAGCATTGTGAAATAAGTGTGGGGAAAAGCTATATTAACTAGTTTACTTAGTTATAAATTCTTTTGTTGGACTTTTCTTGACTCTTAAATTTTTCATTTTTACACCTTCTATTGACAAGTTTGTTTCTATTAAAAGCTAAATAATTTTTTTTTGTTGTTGTTATCTTATTGAATGATAAAAGATAAATATACATGAAATAACGATTTGAATATTAGTAAAATTTATTTCAAAATAATTTTCATTTATAAATTATTTATTTTATAACTCTTGTTCTTACATATGAATATTGTATTACCAGGGATGTTGAAATACATCATTATGCTTGCCAGTTTCAAAGGATTTTCTGGCAAGGTGAGTTCATTTTTAGTTTCTGAAAAACTGTAGGTAATAGAGAGAGACATTATCAGACACTCTTTCTTAGTCTAGATATTTTAACTTTCCAAATTATTACAGTGTAAATAACTAAGTTTCAATTACTAAGTGCTACTCAGTTCTGTCGTTTATTAAGCTTTTTTCTGTTGTATATATTTCTTAATATAGAAAAAAAGAATTATGAAAATGCATTGTAGTAACAGTAAGTTTGTCTGCAATTGCATGCGATTTTGTCATAACTATTTTCAATTGCGTGTGTTTTGCATCTTGCTGGCTGATGAAATAAATACTTAGCTGGTAAGATTTTTGAAAATTTCCCACCCTTGTATAATACTATTGTTCATTAATTATGCTTCTTGTTGTAAACCTTAATCTTGTTTCGTATAAAATAAGTACATGAATCATTTGTACTGTTATGCTTACAAATGGTATTAAAACACATAGTTAAGGTTTAAAAATAAAATTTGAAATATGATCTATAACATAATGCTTTGTATTTGAACTGAAAGTATGTTTAAGTAATATAGCATGATATATGACAATCGGTAGAGGGGGGGGGGGGGGGGGTATGGCAAGTGTGACACTTTATGACAAATGGGGGAAGACAAGATAAAAAAATTCAACATCATTTATGGATAGCCCCTAAGTAAAAATAAGGTTTAGTTTTTATATTTTTAAATATGTCATGTAATTATTTGTATTAAAGTATAAGGTTTTTTGTATTATCTTATCAGTATTATGTAATTAGCATTAAAGCATAATGATTTTTGTATTATTTTACAGTATTCTGTAACTAGGCGCTAAGCTATTATTAAATAGCAATACTTGCCTTATTTAATTTGCAATTAGATACCTCAATTAAATTCACCTTACAACTCTGCTGTATCATTGAATTCCCCATATTTAATTCCAAATTAAATTGGATAAATGTTATTGTCCAGAAAGAGGTAGTATTGTAAAATCGGAGGGGGGGGGTGCTATATTACTTGCTACATTAACTGATTTACTATATTATAATTTTTCTTTGAGGATCTTATTTAAATGATTTTGATATATCTTTGAATAACAAAAATAGATTGGGAGGCAGCAGAACAAACTATCACCTCATCGAGTTTACGGTTGAAATTCTAGGATTAGTTAAATCTTGATTTGTATTATAAAATGCAATCAGTCTTTTAAGTCATATCTTGGTGGAAAACACTTAAAAACCCGGTTTTAACAATTGAATTGTTGGTTTACCACTATTCTTTCCCACACCCAAAAAAATGAAATAATGGAGGGTTGCAGAATGGGAAAACATAATGGTTAACCCATGAGTCAACCACTAAAATCGGTTATTAGGTGTTTTCCACCAGGATATGATTTAGCAGTCTGTTTGCATTGTAATATGCAAATCGAGCAACTAATTCGATTCAACAATAATTCAACTAATCCTGGATTTTCATCCATGAACTTCATAAGGTGATTGTCTGTGCTGACACCTCCTGGTCTTTAAAAAGAAATGCACATTAATATTAAATAACAGTAAATATTATATTTAATATTAGTAATTTCCTTAACTTTTTCCTTAACCTATATATATTTTTAAAAAAACTGCATAAATCAGTCATGAGATTCTTTTTTATGTCTGCTGTTTCACTTTTATTATTTTGTCAATTTCTTATCATTATCCTTTTGTATAATTTTTATGACAGAACTCAGAAAGTCAAGAAAAACTCCTAATTTCTGACAAAAATTCAGAGCATCTTCAGTGAAGAGCACTGATCTTCAGCAGCCTCAGAATTGATTTTAAAAAAATAAGTCACTGGTCTGCAACATAAAATTTTATTAAATCCTTTTAACTCTTTGAGCGACCCCTCCTCCTAAATATAAACTAAACTTACTTTGCAATTATCCAAAATTTTCTAGATAATAAAATGTAAAATTATAAATTATTAAAAATTGAATAAAATCATGATTTGAAATTTGTTCTAGTATCTCATGGCCAAGAAAACTTACATTTGTCTGTCGGAGAGGGCAAAAAATGTTACCAGTCCTGCTGATCACTAAGTTTTTCCAATTAGTTGTTTGATTAAATTTTTGGCTGATTCGTACCAGTAGACCACTAAGGATTTCAAACACTGTCTAGGTTAAGATATGATAATATTTGTTTGAGAATTAAACTAACCAACATAAGATTTTTTGGTACTTCTAGGTTATCCCATCGACCAATTTCGCCAAACTAATAGCCAAATTATACATGTTAACATAATTTTTATTTTAAATAACGAAAAAACAAATAATTAGTAGAATATTAATAAAAAGTCGAAATAAAAATTACTTAATGACATTTTAAACACATGAATCTCATTTAATGTCATTGAATGTGACATTCATAATCATCCATTATTGGCATTTAATCTTATAGTTTGGCGATATAATTTTTTGGTCGACGGGATAACCTAGAAGTTCCAATTTTTTTTATTGTAACTAATTTTGTAGATTTATTATAAATTTTTGAAACAGTGTTAGTTGCTCAACCTCGTCCTCTGAGCTGCAGCCAGCTATCAAGAATTCAATTTAGCATAGAGTCTGCAATCTCACTGTCTGCTAATCCATCGCTTTAAATCTTGAAATTTTTAACGCTATCTGAATGTACAATTTTTTAGGTCACACAGTACTTTATTTTTGCTATGCATATTTGATTTGTGTGTTTATATTTATCTTTTTGTTTTCTAGGAAAAAAAAAAAAAAAAAAGAATGAATCAAGAAGAGGGAGAGACTTAACTGAAGTTCCTGACAAAATTATATTGATGTAATATTTATAAATTATGTCAATTCTTTGTATGTAAATAAATAGAATTTTATAAACTGAATGATATTTCATTTGTTTTCGAGAATATTTCCTTGGTACAGAGAAATACTTTTCATTGCTTCAGTTCAGACTTCAGTTATTAAAAATTATAAAAGGAAAAGAATAATAATTTAAATCAGTTAAATTATAACTTTAAAAAAATAAGATTAGTTTAGTATTTACTGTGTTACTCATAGAAAAATATTTCTCTGGCTTAAAAAAAAAAAAAAATAAATAAATAATAAAAAATAGAAGGAAGTGTTTGAATTATTGTAATTTGTAAAATTTATGTTGTTAAATAAATAAGAAATATAAAATACTTTAATGTAAAAAAGCTGGAATTGAATTTATAAAAAAGTTTCTTTCTTAAACAATTTTCTTATTAAAAAAATCAAATAGCTGCTGCAGGCATCAAACTAAATTCTATGGAGGATTTTTAAAAATCTGCCAATATTCTCTGAATAATAATCAAAATTCAAAGAAATAATTAAGTTTAATAAATGAAATAATTAAGAATTTAATGAAGTACTAATATGAAAAATCTGCAATCTTCTACTGTCATAAAATGTATGCTGTAATGGAATTTCACATATTCGATTCAATATTTATTGTAAGTAAACAGATTTGTATATACAATAAATAGTTAACTGATCCTGAATTTTGAACTGGATTCGAAAGGTAAGTAATTAGTGTAATCAAATTTACTATGTATGAGCATAGATATAGAGTTGTGTATTCTTAAGTCCCATCAGCAATTTTTAAATACTTTTTTATCCTACGTATTTAAAAAAAGCTTTTTTTTTTCCCCCCCCCCACAGAGATATGACATCAGAAAAAAATCCCTCTGCTTATTTTTATTTCAAATGCTCAATCAATAATTTACAAGCCTATATGTATAAGGATGAATTTCAAATGTTAAATACATGAAAATTTTCACATTTCTAACTGAGCGATTCTGTGTGTTATCAGCAGAGTGAGAAATGCTCCAATGAACTCTAATCACGCTTAGTTATGAATGTGAAAAATTTCAGTAATTTTAGGTGTAATTTCACAGTTGATAATTAACATTTTTCCCTCTAGAAAGTTTTAAGTAAGATATTACTTTGTTCATGCATAAACACTTGTATGCTATTGTTAATCCTATGAGAGAAAATTCTTGACTATCTCATTTGCATTTCCATATTTTAGATTTTAACTGTGGACAGTCATAAAGACTAATTTGTTTACAAGCTTCTTTTTTCCCAAATGAATAAACCTTTCCTTTCAAACTTTTGAAAATAAAAATATCTTAATGAAAAAATAATAACCTTGTAAATTGCATTGAAAAAGTAAAAAAAGGCCTTGGTAGAGATCAACCTCAGGTATCCAATGGAAAAAGAAAAAAAAAATGCAAATAAGATTAAAAAAAAAAAATCCCCAGAGGATTAACATTAGCAATCAGGTGTTTTTGCATGAGTAATATAACCTTAAAATATAATTTAGGATTATGTATTTATTTATTTGTTTATTTATTTTTTTAAGTATTAAAGTTAAATCTAGTAATGCTGTGAATTGATACAAATTCAATGCATATTTTTATACATACATAGTAAAAGATTATAGGAATGTTATCTAATTAAAAAATAAATAAATAAAATGCCTAAAAACAGGCTATTTTTTATAATTTAAAAAATAATTCAATTTCAAATATCTGTTATCTAATAAGTATGTATTAAAATAAACTATTTGATAAATATGTGACTAACAAAAAGCTGTAATAATTTTAATTAATAAATAGTGTTTGACTAAAATTTGGTTTTATGTAAAAACACACAAAACGAGCAAAAAAAAAAAAAAAAAAAAAAAAAAAGTCATCAAAAAATTGTAAGTTCAGTTATTTTGCTTAAAATCCCATTTTTCTATCAAATATATACATATGATTTATAAAACACCTCATTTTAATTTAAAAAGTAAAGTATATTGAAATTTAATCATTTATTTAATAAATATATTAATTATAATAATCGAATTTATAAATACGTGACTAAAAAATAAACTATTTTTCAATATATAGATAATATTAGACAAAAATTTAGTTTTCCATAAAAACAGATACAAATGAGTAAAAAAAAAAAAGCATATATCGCTCAGAAAACTTTTAAGTTCAGTAATTTTGCTGAAAATCTACTTTTTCTATCAAATAAGGTATTGAGATTAATAAAAAACCTCATTTTCATTTTTTTCTGCATGCTTGTTATAAAAGCCTTTTATGTATCTTTGATTGTAACTCCTGTAACTATCCTTTTCATTCTTCCCTTTCGCATGCTTATTCTGAAACACTTACGGACAAGCTCTGATTGCGTCAACTAGCAACCTGTTCTAACCCTTTTCAAAATCTTTACAAACTTTGCATGAAAAGCCTTTAAAAAGCATTCAGACATTTACATAGTATGGTTGAAAAAAGCTAGTAAAAAGCAAAAAATGCTATCTGGCTTAATTGAATGTGTATTGTCTTTGCTATATGGTTTGATGTTTCACGTCATATCATTGACAATACTTTCTCAATTGTACCTGATTTTACAGATGTTGGCTGTGAAAGTAAACAAAGATACAATTTTCTTCAGGATTAGAAGTGCAACAACATTCTACTTCAGCATTATCTAAAGGTATAATTTAATTTAATGATATTGCTTACTAAGTAACAACGGCTATTGTCAGGTTTTATGTAACTTTTTTCTCTAAAAAAGGAAATCTAAAGTGAAATGCTTCTTTCAAAAGCCCCACACTAGCATTTCATCTAATACTTCCTTAAATCATTTATTTTTTGTTTTGTTTTGTCCTGTTTATAAGTAATATTTACAATAATTAAAATAATATTTATGTCTGAAGGACATATAGTGCAAAATTCTCTTGAAACAATCTTTATTTTTAGGGATTTCCTTGTTTTAATGCATGTTACAATATTTTTTTATTTAAACCACTAATATATCAATATTGTGCCTCGTCTTTAGTTGATTGTGTCATAAGTTTCTTTCAGGGCTGAAAATGAGGGGTATATGTGTCCTGAGCAATAGGTTAAAAGGCAATGAGGTTACTAGATAAAGATTTTGTTTGTTGTTTTTTCCTCTTGTTTGTAATTAGTTTAGTAATTCTTAAAATTGTTCGTTTTCAGGAATGTCAAAGCCAAATAGAAGATCTAACAAGGAAGGTCTCCATTGGGGGCATACTCAGAATTTTTTGAAAAAAATACGAATTAAACTACTCATGTAGGTAATAAAGGATCAGTGAAAATCAGCGGCGGAATCACATTATTAGATATGTAAAAAAATAAAATAGTTTGGAATAATTGGCATAAAAAGCTGAAAGCGACGCGGGATTTGGCGAACAGTGCATTTCCTCGCCAAAAGCAGACGATTTTAACGAATCCGAAAAATGATTTTAATTGACTTCACTGTTAAAAATCTGCAGCATTTACTGCAACGTCACTCCACTACTTTTATAGAATATCTCTCTTCTGACCAATGATAATGTTCCATAATACGGTGAATTGACCGTGTCATACACTGTTAAAAATCTGCTGCATTTTGTTGCAACGCACTCCACCGCTTGTATGCTTGTATATAATATCTCTATTCCAACCAATGAGAAAGCTCCATTTCACGGCCAAGTAACCGTTTTCTATACAAGCAAGTGAGTGCGTTGCAACAAAATGCAGCAGATTTTTAACAGTGTATTTTTCAATTTGGAACCATTTTAATCAATTTAAATTGCGTTTTGAATGATAAAGTATATTAATTTCATTTTGTTATAAGTACATATAAACGTATATGACAAAATTACACTTAAAGTAAAGTAAAAATGCAAAACTAAAATTACTTAAACTAAACTTATTTAAATAAATTGAACATACTTTAAAAAGTATTCGAAGCGTAAAAGTGTATTTTTCAAAATTTCGTTTTTTCGCCAACCGGAGATAAATCGCCAAATAAACGAAATTTTTATTATTTTTTTACGAACGTTGTAAGGAGGTTCCGCCGAAATTTTTTTTATAAACATATATAACTATATGAGAAGAACATTCTGTAATTTTTTCAGATTTTTCTGAATATGCCCGTATGGAGACCTTCCTTGTAAGTACAGTGAAACCTCCAAATAAGGGACACCTCTATTTAAGGGACAAAAGTTCCGGTCCCAGTCCCTTGGTATAGGACGTGTAATGTATTTACCTCTGAATAAGGGACACTCGATTTAAGGGACAGTTGAAAATGAGATCAGAAGTACTGATTTTTGCATTTCAGTAATGAAATAGTCTGTGACGACAAAAAAAAAAAAAAAAATGCAGATTTTTGTGAATTTATCACAGACAGACAGTCATGTGGATACAAAGGCATACGACACAATTGATATTTATTTACTCACGATTCTGATTTGATATCACTGCGTTTATCTCCATTGAAAGTAATGCTGAAAATCTTGAGAAGAATAAAATAAAATTATGAAATAAAGAACTTTACAGATGCTTTTAGGCCGTTCTCAAATCCAAAAGGGCAATTTTATAAGATAAAAGTTGCCCTTTTATGTTTTAATTTATTTTTATTTGGGAATGCCTGAAACTAGTAGGTGTTGATGTTCAAAAACTATGTAATAAAACTGTTTTTTTAACGCAATACATCTTACAGAAAATATTTTCAAAGTGGGCGTCTTCAACCGACTTTTCATGCGAAAGAAGAATAACTACTCAGAAAGGGCGAAAAATGTATTTGTCAAATATCAAAATCGCTTATAACTCAATAGGTAATTTATTTACCAAAAACACAATTCAATTTCAAATTGCTACCAAAGATAGGCATTCCAGTTCTATACTTTTCCATTAAAAAAAGATTTTGTAATTATGTCGAAATGTTTTGCGCTTGTTGAGCTGAGCTATTGAGAGATTTGTTACCTCTGAATAACGGACATTCCGAAAGCGGACACTATTTTCGGTGATAAAGAATAAAAAAAAATTTTTTTAAAGAAAAAAAAATGAAAAAAAAAAGTTTAAAAGAGTCTAAATTTATTGGGAAAATATGTCACAAATTTTGTGATCACAGATAAATGTAGAAGATGGGCTGGGGAAAGTCCCCCCCCCCCACCCACGTTTTGGGATGAACTCAGAATGCTCGCCCGGGAGGGATATCTCCCAGATTATTCGAAATGTTCCCACGGATGATTTTGAGATTTTATGTTTTTAAAGCTCAAAAAGTGCAATCCCCCCCCTTTCCCGCCTGGAACTCTATAATATCCAATAACGTCACATTAAAAAAACAAATTACATGTAATCGCAAGCAAAAGTAAATTTTTGTAACAGTTTTTTTTTCATAAGTTTATACTAGACAGTGGATGAAGGTATACACAATTTTATTTCACTTTTATTGCTTAAAAAATGATTTTCATCTCTGATCAGTCATATAATAGAAGGTTTAGGAAATATAAAAAAACAATTAATGAAACATTAAGTATTTCTTAGTGATTATTGAATCTCTGATGTTTTCCCAATAGCGGACACCTCCGAATAGCAGACAATTTCTGCGTTCCCGAGGTGTCCGTTATTTAGAGGTTTTACTGTATTTTAAAAAAAATTCCCTCATAGGTTTTGCATTCGCTTGCGAGTGTCTTTGCCTCCAGGGACCTTAAGGTAGAAATACGTATTATAGATTGTAAAACAATCACTAATAGAATTAGATACAAAGCAGCATAGCAGTAAGTACTGCAGATTAATTTAGACTTAAATAAGTAATTTTATCTAATAACTTAAAAAGACAAAATTTACTTTTTTGTCTCTAGATTTTTCTTTGAAAATATATATATTATTTTTAATGTATTTTGATTTTTTATGATAGTAATCTTTGATTGCTGAAGAAGCACAGAAATTTTTCTACGGAGAGATGATACTGAATTGGATTGTATTAGAATAGAATGTAATTTGTTAAATCTTATATTTCATGTGTATGGGTAAGTAAATTCATGTATTGTTGAAAAGAAGAGCTAACTTTGATTCAATTTTAAAAAAGTAGCTGGTGTTGCAATTGAGTTTACTATAACATTTTGACTTTTAAAATTATGAATGTTGGTAGATTTATACAGAAATATTGATAAACCTGATGAACTAGATGGTTTTTAAATTTGATTATCTTATGAGCAGTTTAAAATTTAAATTGTTAAGTTAAAAGTTTTATAGGATCAAAAACTATGTATAACAATTTAACCATCTTTCACTGGCACATATTTGACTATTTTGTAATGCGCAGTGTGCAATTTTCTTTTTTATTAATTCAAAGTTTCAATCATTTTTTTCACTTATCAGGGTTGGAAAAAAAACAGGTTTTTTAAAAAAAAACCCCAAAAAACTGGTTTTTTAGTTTAAACCGGGGTTTTTTAAAACATCCTTTTTTAGTACATATACATGCATATTTATTAATAAAAATAGACATTGTTGGATTATAAGTAGTATAAATTCATTTTAAAATAATTTAAATTAAATAATTACAGTGAATTATGTAGAAAATGGGAAAAAAATCATATTTTAATTTAAACAGTTATTAGTAAACAGTCTTATGTCCAAACAATAAACTACTCTACACAGTGAAACATTGATACTTTGAAAATCTTTATAAACAATTTTTTTTATTACTTATAATAAACATCTGATGTAGTTTGATGAATGTAAATATTATTTTCCATAGTTAAAAAAAAATATATATTGAGATACTTCATGGGGGTTTTGTTTTTTGATTGACAATTTGAAATCAACATTTATGGTCATTAGATTTAGCAGATAACAAAGGGGGGGGGATTAGTTTGTTATTATTAAAATACTATAACTAGTAGCCACTTTTTGAATACTCTTGTACAACTTCATATTTTTATTTTAATTTTTAAAGATTATCTCCCCAATCAAAAAAAAAAAAAAAAAAAATCTTTTATAGTTTGAAAAATCTTTTATAGTTTTGAATACTCTCTTATACTACTTCATATTTTAATTTTTAAAGATTATTTCCCCAAGCAAAAAAAATTTCTTTTATAATTTTACCAAAATCTTAAAGATCATCAAGTTATGTAGCTCCATATTCAAAAGCTCGTGCATTTTATGATAGATTGCTTTAAATAATCTGCATTTTTTTAATGAAAATATTTTATACTATTTTATTTTTGATCGATTCACATGTTCTAAGATTTTTCTTTGCAGCAATGGAATATGTTCACCAATGCATAGTGATTTTCATCCTATACATAAAAAAAAATAACCTCGGCCCACTATAATACTTATTGCTTATAATACTCTAATACTTGTTGCTGAAAAAAAGTGTTAAAAGTAGAAAATATTTATATACAATAATTTGTAAGTCTTAAATTATTAAGAAAAATGAGAAAATATTAAATTTTTTCGAAAAAAAACAGTTGGTTTTTTTAAGAAAAAAACCAGTTGGTTTAAACCGTGGTTTAAACCATGGTTAAAACCAATTGGTTTAAACCGTGCCAACCCTGTCACTTATTGTTGCCAATTCTTAAAAAAGTATAAATAAAATTTCCAAACATCTTTCAGCTAAAAAATATTTTCAAAATCAACAGTTCCGCAAACTTTCTTAACAGTTTTTAAGTTTAACATTTCATATTTTTTAGAAACTTTAAATCTTTAGTTTAGTGTCAGGTGTCTGGAGAATGCAGTTTGAACTAACCGTAAATATAACCTTTTTGTTATGTTTACATGATGAGACATCATGTGTGTGGACAGAAAACATCAATATTTGTATAGTAAAAAGGTGAAATTACTGAATATAGGCTACAAATAATCCATTCTTTCCTCTATTGTCAACAACTTGCACTGAATATTTTTATTTTATTCAGATAAAAATATTACATTTCGAAACTAAGCATCTTTATATTTTTATTTTTTTTAGATAATAAATACTAACATAATAAATAATAAATTTTTCGCTGCTTTGTATTTTTTTTTTTTTTTTTTTTTTAACTTAGCACAAAGTTTTGTGTAGTCACATGCCTCTAAGGATGACTTTGGTATTGTTTTCATTTAATCCCAAGGCAAGCTTTATAAAAAAGAATAAAGATGTGTAGAATTTTGTATAAACTTTAAAAAGTTAATAAGAACTAAATAAAAAAAAATCTAATGCTTCATATGAATCTATCCTTATCACTTACTTGAAATTGAATTAAAACTGTATAGTTGTGTGTTTGGGCAGCAAAGATTAAAAAAAAATTATGTAGACATGTCATGAACATATTGAATAAGTAGGCTAAATTATAAGAACATTAATATTAGTGTTGAATTTAGACATTTTTCTCCGGCAGGGACGTCTGTAATAGTGGAGGAGGGGACACATTTCATTGCTTCAGGGATCCTCCCCTCCCTGGGCCACCTGTTAATTCAACACTAATTATTATTTTTATTTTGCACATGTGTAATAAATGTTGAGTTTTTATCAGTCCAGAATCTGCCAAGGAATTGAGTATTAACAATTGCATTGCCAAGGTCAAAGCAACTGTTCTCCACTTTCTTGTATGCTGAACCTTTCAAATGATATAGCAGGGGTGCAGAATATGCCCGATCTGGCAATCTAGGATCAGGAGAAAATTAGGCCATCTAGGGAAATCAGCAAAAGAATTGATAAAAAAAGTAACTGGTCCACAGTGATCATCACTAGCCTGTTACATAAAATTCTATTAAGTATCTTTAACTGCCCCCCCCCCCCCCCCCACACACACACATACTAGAATATAAACTGAACTTCTTTCGCAGTTACCCAAAATTTTTGGCATATTAAAATGTAAAATTATAATTTGCTAAAAAGGTATATAGTACATAAACAAAACTGTAAAATTATATTTCATTTCTGATCATTTATTTCAACTGACTGTGAGGTTTACTATCTTTTTTTTTTTTTTTTTTTTCTCCTAAATAAAATTTTGTAGTTTGTGTTTGGTTCAGTTTTCTCAGGGACGGGAAACTTTGTTTATGTGCTAGAGAGAGCAAGGGTGGGGGGGGGGGGGAGAGAGTTACTGGTCTTGTGGACCGCTAAATATTTTAGATTAGTGGTCTGATTGAATTTTTGGTGATTTCTGACCAGTGGACCACCAAAGATTTTTAATGCTGGAAATTTTGCACAAAAATCTACAATTGATTTTGATTTTAACAATGAATTACATAATTACTCAAGACAGAAAAATTCCCACTAAAATTAGAAAGATCCGTATGATGACCTTTACAAAATTGATCTCAGAATAATATGTACTCGCTCATATATTGAGAAAATGTGCGTGAAAAAAATCTATACCTATGGTATTAGAGAATTTATGTAAGTCTATATCACGTGTCGTAAAAGTTTGGGGAAATTTTTTTATAAGGATTAGGGAAAATGTTGTGAGTAAAAACATATTCTGCTCCCCTGTAATATAGTGATACATAGAATTTGTACTGAAAAATATGCTTAAAATGATGAGATTAATAATAGTCAACAAAATATCTATCTCATTTTCACAGGACGCCTATTTTGAACAAACAAGATTAACTCCCTAGGATTCAGGAAGCTGTCAAAGATGACTATACCCATTGTTCAGCCAGATGATTTGCTTTATTTAACTGTATTGTGTTTTTAAAAACCCCATCACTTTTTATGTGATGTAGTTTGTATTTTTGTGCTTTTATTGTTTTAATATAAAGTTTATTAAATTCACAAGGTTCTGAGATAAAGAACCACAGACTGACTTAGGCCACATAGACACACACTAAGTACACACCTAATGTAAATATCCAGACCTACATAGTTTAACATTATCCATAGTTTTTACTGATAATGAAGGGATGAAGTAGGAAGGGGAGGATAGAATGTTCTTGAGAAGCGTGTTAAAATTATATGGAGTATAGATGCAGGAGTGGTTGTAAAACAACTATAGGACGATTCTTCCATGCCACCCACATAGAAGTGTCCAAACCGGGTCGCCCTTCATCAGTGTTGAATTCAGACACCTTTCTCTGGAAGGGACTTCAGTGGCTCCAGGGAGAAAATTGTACTTTTCGACTATTAAAAACTCAAAATTTCAAATTTTCTGGAGGGGAATGTCCACCCCCTGAATTCAACACTGCGTTTCATAATCCAAGAGCCGATCGCACAAAACCCAAAGTCATCGAGCACAAAAAAAATCCGTTATATTATGGAAGAGTAGTAATAGGGGAATCTAATGATCCATGTCTGCCAGAAGTGAAGTGGTGCATAAGCCAAAAATTAATACCACTAGTGGCTCACTCGCAGGTCTATTGTTGTGTTTGCTGTACAATCAAAAGTATGAAAATATGGAAAACTGGGTGTAGGAAGACACATTGCTAAGTTTACAAGTCAACCTCTACTGTAATTAAATTTGGAACGGTCGGCTCTTGAACTTGGATCAGGGAACTAGTCCGGTGTTCAGGTTGCACACTGTCCAGCAGAAGTCATGCAGCCTTATTCCCAAACAAGAAACGAAAGGCTGGTTGCAATAGTTCACCCCATCCAACAGTCAAAAAGCCAAGCGGTCCTTTCGGTTGGTTTCCCGTCAAAACTAGACACCTATAAGTCACGTGATGCCGAGGAAAGTTGCTTTATAGAAACCCTCAAAATTAATTCCTATGATGAGAAAAGACATTTTTGAGGCTCAGCCAAAAAAAAGACGCCTTAGGCGAGATTTCCGTAAGCTGTGGTGTACACAAGATTTTATTTCGAGACGGGCTGATCTGAGTTCCCATTGTGATGAATCCAATTCCTTAGCTTCTAAAATTACCCCCCACGTCGGCCAAGCCAGCGGAATCCTCAAAAGGAGAGATACATCTCTCTCCATCATCAAAATGGACATTAGAAAGTCAGCCGAATTCTATAGACCACTTAAAGGAAACTTTCCGACTAATGCATATGGTCGTTACGCCAATTTATGACCCCACAAGAGATGAACCTTTGAAGTAGTGCGAGAGACCGCTTTGAGCATGATTTCAACAGGTAGGAGAAAGATATTTCCCCAGTAAAGGCGACCGCCGTTGCAAGCAGCGATGGAGGCGGGTCAGCACAAGGAATGATGGATGAGGGAAGACGGAATAAATAGAGCAAGGAGATGCTGTGAGGGGGGACTTGTTTTTCGGATGCCAGGGCATTGAGACGGGGAGTCTGCTCGGGGCCGTCGCAAAACAAGTTTCTTCTCTAACGGGCCTGATTCGAAATCCCAAGCAGGAGAAATGAGTCATACACGAGATCTGACTTCATCTCACTGACCACTTCACCCCCATTAAAATTTTGCTTATGCTAGGGCTGAAGCAATCGCCATTAATATTTTGTGTATATTTTTAGATAGTTTGAGTCTATTACATATTCAGTTATACGAATATATTTTTTTAATGAGCATTTTAAAAGGATTATTTAGTGGATAAAGGATTAACCTAAGTCAATGAGTATTTCCTTTTACCTCATTATTTAAAATGAATTAAATAAATCTATGGCAGTCCCACGTAGTCTTATATGTGATGTGAATTGTAAAGTTTTATTTTGAAGTCGGGAAGTAAACATTTAGAATCATCTAATAGATAAGAGTAATAAGAAAGCCCTTTTATATCCTATTTTGGGTCTAGAATTTCTATTTACAATTCAGTTTGCATAAATCAAAAGCAATTTAAAACTGAAATAGTACCAAGTTCTTATGAATAGGGATAGTCGAAATAAAAATTATTTAATGACCATCTTTAAATAAAATCAGATCGATAGTTTAGAAACCCGCTTTTGACAACATCATCAGATGAGTATAAGAAATTTATTGTATCCTTTAAATCTTTTAAATGAATCGAAAAATTCATTTACTATATAAAAGTTATGGAAGCAGGAAAAAAATTAAAATTTTTAAGTTTAATTATCTTATATTAACAGCAAAATGAACAATTTCAATTATTATTATTTTTTTTAACAGCTGTTTATGAAATTGAAGACTTAAACATATTGCATTTCGTTTGCGGTGTGTTTAACAGCAGTGAAGATATTGCGATAAAAATGACACATCATATCTGTATTGACTTTTACATTTAGTTACATTAAATATGAAATTTCACATAAATTAAAATGTTGTGAGTGCATTAACTTATTAGTCAAAGACAAAAAATTTAGAATTAGATATCCCGAACGTGACCGTCTGAAATGTCTTTACCTTCTTTGTGTTGGGTGATAGAAGTCAATTAATACCCCCAGAAAATAATTGTAAATGCTTTTCAAAAACTCATGAATAATTATGAAAGTACTTTCGTAAAATTTCCAGACCCAAAAAATATTATGCAATTCATTATTGTAAAAATTATTTAGGTCTGTATTCATAAATAAATGCAAATGTGGAAACCAACTTTTATATCTATTTTTTTTTTTTTTTTTTTTTTTTTTTAGGAATTACAAATATCTTACTAAATAACTATACAAAAGTTTAAAATGATACTACGAAATTCACTTATAATAATAAAAAAAATTATCTGTATTAACAAAAGTGAGATTATTTTTTATGAGAGAATATTAAATGCCATATTTATTGTAAATTATACGAATGTACATGTTTCTAATGAAAAATATTCTTTTAGTTGTAATATCTATCAAAAGAATGTGTATTTTAAGTTATTTATGCATTATGAAATTTGAAATTTTAATTGACAAAAAGAATTTTTATTTTAATTGTTTGAAAAAATTAATATTTTTATTTATGAGTTTATGCAATAATAATCCTGATATTTACAATCTAAAATTAAGGCATTTTTATTTTTAAAAGAAACTTAAATTACTTGCTGCTAAAATTGAGTACTTTTAATGTAGGATTTCTCCTGCCATAAATTTGTATTTCAAGTTAAACGCTATGAAAAATATCACGAATCTCAATTCTGTATAGTTCCTTTTATTTATTTATTTATTTTATTGCTAAAGTTGTGCAATTTTAATGTACGATTTTGTCTGCCATAAATGTATATTTCAAGTTAAAATCTTCGATAAAAACTATGAATCATACGTATTTGAAATCAAAGGATAAGTTTAGTTTTGAAATCAAATTAAAAATAAAAAAGTCTTATTTACTGAAATTTGGATGTTTAATAGTAAATGTATAATTCAAACCGATCTAAAATAAGCTTCAAATTGTTGAAAAAATATCATAAAACGGAAATTTATATCCGGGTTTTTGATACACAAATACAACCATTCTACATGTTCCGTTTGCAACTCAGATCTCTTGCGTGACGTCATCTTTTCATGAATCAGGCCCGTAAGAGAAGAAACTTGTTTTGCGACGGCCCCGGTCTGCTCCCGGGACTTGCCTTTTGGATACAGATAGAGTAGAGACCGGTGCCTTACTCTTGTAAACGGATTAGTAGGCCGCCAGTGCCTATTGTAACGGAACTTATGGAGAACAACTCCGGATAAGGATTTATTATATTGATGAGTAGCGGGGAAGCCATTTCAAAAGGAACACAAACTAACTTTTCCAATCTGTGTAACGTACCCACAATTTATATTTGTTATAACAGGAAATAGATTTCCTTGTACGAACTTAATTAATTCTAGTGAAATTTGATCCAGCCTCTTGCCATTATTATTCGACCCGCTACCACACAATGCCGACTGGAGGTGTTATACCATGATGTTCTACATCTTATGAAGCTAGTTGAACTATGTTGTACGCAGCAATAATTTTAAACAAAAAGAGGGGTAAGGGGGGAGCAGGGAGGATTCTGTTTAGAATTTTAAGAAATAAAAAAAATCGGTTATCAATCTGAAATTTTGGACTTAATAAGTGTATCGCAATTTTTGACAAATGGTCGTCGAAAAAAATCAGTTTCGTCAATCGTTCACAGAAAAATATCTCATATTTCGCTAAAGGATTGCGAAAAAAATCCGAATTTTTTCAAAAGACCGCGAATAAAATGCGAAATTTGTCAGATGATAGCGGAAAATGTCAACTTTCTCAACTAATAGCGTGTAAGGAATACAGTTCAGAATACCAACGACGTTTGCTAAAGCCGTCGGCGGAAGTCTCAAACAGAGCTAGCTATACATCTCTTTCGATCATCAAAATTTCTAAAGGTTACTTAAGAGGAACTTTTCTGTCTAATGGACATTGTCTTTATAGTTACCGCAAGCACCCGTAGGATATGCTTTTGAGAATTCCTGAGAAACCGCGTTTAGAAGCGTTCACGTCTCTTGGAGAAAATCCCTCTACATCCGACCCTCAATCGAAATGGCGACAGGGCGTGCCTGTCAAAAAGATGATGGATGAGAGAGTAAGAAATAAAAAGTAGGGGATGCTGATTCCTTTTTTGGATAAGTGGAGGCAGGCGGTGAAGTCTGTGTTCGTAGTAGGGAGACAGGACAGTCTGTACCCTCGGAGAGTGACTAAGTGCCGAGAACACGCGAATATAGACCTTTTTTCTGGCGAGTGGCGGTAAAGCCCTCTTAAAAAAACTTATAGGACGGACTTTCACCTGGTGTATTGAACCCATTAATTTTTATTGTAACAAGACGTATGTTTCACTGTATTGATTAAAAAAATACATAGTAAAAATTAACGCCAGCCTCTTACCCGCTAAACATCGTCCCGCTAAAGCACGACGCCGAGACTGGAGGCGTTATAAGCGGAAGAAAATGCAAATTTCGTCAAGTAATCGCGTAGTAAACGCGAATTTCGTCTAATGACCGCTGAAAATGCTAATTTCGACAATGGATCGCGAAAAAATGATAATTTCGTCACAGTTTCGCAGAAAAACTCTATTTTAGTCAAAAGGCCGCTCAAAAAATTCAAATTTCGACAAAGGATCGTGCAAAAAAACGCAAATTTTCTCAAGGAGCTGCAGAAAAAAAACGCAAAATTCTACAAAATATGACAAAAGACACGTATTTCATTAAAAAAATCAAAAAACATTCGAATTTCATCGAAGGATTTCAAAAAACCAAGCGAATTTCGTCAAATGCAGGCAGACAAAAAGTTAATTTCGTTCAAGAGTCTCAGAAAAAAAGGCGAATTTTAATGACGGATTGCGAAAACAATGCGAATTTCGATAAAGAGTTGCAGGAAAAAACGCAAATTTCTTGAAAAGGCCTCGGAAAAACTGCAAATTTCGGTAAAAGATCACACAAAAAATCACAAATTTCATCAAACGGAGACAAAATAAAAGCTAATTTTGTCAAAAGGCCTCGGAAAAACTGCAAATTTCATCAAAAAGTTGAGAAAAATGCAAATTTCGACAGGATACAGGAACAAATACGATTTCGATAAAAGATCGCAGGAAAAACGTGAATTTCGTGTAAAGACCACAGAAAATGTGCAAATTTCAACAAAAAACTACAAAAAATGCGAATTTCGTCAAAGGGACTCACAAAAAAGCGAATTTCATCAACAGGCTGCAAAAAGAAAGTGAATCTCGTTAAAAAAAACTGTGAACGAAAACAAATTTCATCAAATGATTGAAGAAATCAACTGATTGCAATCGTCAAAAGAAACGCGAATTTTGGCTAATAGCTGCTGAAATAACGAGGATTTCGTCAAAGGGGCCGCAGAAAGGTACGCGAATTATATCAAAAAGCCGATGAAAACGCGAATTTCGACAAAAATTCGCAAAAAGACACGTATTCCGTGAAAGGACCCATAAAAAAATGCGAGTTTCGTCGATGGATTGTAAAAAAAGCCAATATCGTCCAAGTGCCACGGGAAAAAAACACGAATTCCGACTAAAGATCACAAAAAACTTTAATTTCGACAAAAAGCCCCATGGAAAAAAAAATTACAAATTTTAACAATAAAAACCCCGCGAATTTCGGAAAAAATCCGCGAAAAAATGGAAATTTAAAACAATTATCGCGAAAAAACCGTGTACACAGAGTTACTGAAAAACGTAAATTTCGTCAAAGCATCGCAAAAATCTGCAAATTTTGTCAAACGGTTTAAAAAAAAAGCAAATTTCGCTAAAAGGCCACAAACAAAAAGCAAATTTCAACAAATGAGCGAAAAAACATTTATTCCTTCGCCGGATCTTGGAAAAAATACAAATTTCATCGAATGGTCACGAAGAAACGAATTTTGTCTAATACTTGCTGAAAAAAGTGAATTTCATCTAACGCATGCAAAAAAAAGAGCGAATATCGTCAAATGATTGCAAAAAATGCGTATTCTGTGAATGGACGGCAGCAAAAAACGCAAAAAATGTGATTTTCGTCAAAAAGTCAAAGGAAGATACACAAATTTCGACAATCGTAAAAATCCAAATTTCATCCCAAAACCGCAAGAAAAACATGAATTTCGACAAAATATCATAAAAAAGACATATATTCTGTCAGAGGGTAACGAAAAAAACTAATTTCATCAAGGCATCGCAAAATACGTGAATTTCGATAAAAAGCCAAGGAAAAATGCAAATATGCGAATTTCGTGAAATGGCTTCAAAATATTGCAGATTTTAACAAAAGATCGCACAAAAAATGCAAATTTTGTCAAACGATTGAAGGGGAAATGCAATTTTTGGCTAATGACAGAAAAAATTACAGATTTATCTAAAAATGACAGGAAAACACTTTTTTCCTTTAATTTTTGACTGTTTCGGATGGAGAGGTAGAGGCGGCTGTAACCCTATCACCCGTTTTCTCTTCTTTTTTGTCAATATGGACAAATTTGGGATTAGTAACGATGGCTAGTCTACTGTATAATACAAAAAAAAAAGTTTTTCCACAAAAGACAAAAAAAGAGGTTCTTTTTGGTATCACTTTTGTAAATGTTGAAGGAAGGCTGTAGCCCCTCCTTCGGTACGTTCATGCCCAGAAAGACGAGGAAAGATCTCCCTGACCGCATAATCATGGCCTCACTCGGGAATCTTTCGGTCTTCTCTCCTGGATCGTACCGACTTATGGACGACATGCTGCCCAGAGGAATTGGTAAAACCCCTCCTGACGGCACAGACACCGCTTCACGAAGGTTTTTCTCCCATCCGCACATTCGGAACTTTTCAGATCCCACAGAGGTTCGAGAGATCAGACTAAGTGGTTTGATCTCTTAGTCTCTAGGAACGCTAAGCAATTAGCGTTCCCAGATGGCTTTTCAGCAAACGGACCGGGCGAGACCAGACAAGACCCCGCCACCCACTGCCTTATGCTCTCCTGCTTCCTGAGCACATGTGCTCTTTCCCCCTGCAGTGGGGACCACTACCAGAAAGATGATACCTCTTGTCATTCCTGGAGGACGAAGGGTTGGCCATGAGGCCCGTGAGGAGCCAACCACCGTTCCCAAGTTATTGGATAAACGGCCGAAAGCGACAGCTCATCTACCCTTCGAGAGCAACCCGATGCAGGAATTCCCACCCAAGAAGCCATGATGAGCCCCCGGACGACAACGCCCTCAGGGACGCTGAAGCCGGTGACCCCATTGCCATGGAATCCTGGATGGGTTTTGCTTTGCGGCAGCCCCACAAGATGAAATCACTATAATAGGAAACACATTTATGTGGGTCAGCCGGAAAGTGGAGGTGCCCCTAGCAAGACCCTAGGAAGACGGGGAAAGCCTTCCTGCCGCATAGTCAAGGACTCGCTCTAGAGTTCTTTCACCCCCGCTCCCATGCATGCACCGATTTACGAACGACCATTAAGACGCATCTGCTACGTACCGCACAGGGATGGTGACTAGGTACTCGTAACTGAAACCTCGAGGGCCGAGAAAACCCCTTGCGGCGGCAAAAGACGCCACCCAGTCTAGACTTTGGTCTCCAAACCCCCCACTCCGCTGGAGGTCTAAGAGGGGTCCAGTGTCACGGACTAGGTGCCGGTAGCGACCCCAGGTGGATCCGGAAAGTTCCACCTAAATTGCATAGACACAGCCTCGTTAAGGGGTTGGCGCGAACGAGACCCTACGCCCTTCGCTCCGCCCCTCCAGCCGAGGAACCGAACGAAGCCAAAACAAAGCCCCGCCACGCACTACCTTACCTCAGAGCCCTCGTTGGTTCTTGAGCCCGAAGGCCCCTTCCCCGTGCAATGAGGACTCCTACCAGAGAGTGAAAGTACCTCTAGCCAACCCTGGAGGATAAGAAAAATTCCTCCACGATGTCCGAAGCGACGCCCGGCTCGGGGGTGAGTAGCGGAATAATTAGATTGAGGCACTGCTAAGTCTGAATCACTGGGCGCAGTAAACCCCAGTCCCGCATACACACGTCAGACTTCGATCGGACCAAGAGTTCCTCTGAGAGAAGTGCCACCGATTTATTCGGTGAGCGACCGGCCCAGATCTCTGTGGCAAGTGGATTGTGGAGGCGGACCTACCGGCCGACCCCCTCCCATGGGTGTCGGGCCTAGAGGGACAAACGACACTACGGCACCGTTCCGTCACGACCCGTCGCTTGGTCGAGCGGGGGCACCCCCAGTCTCCTCCCACCTAGGAGCTGGCACACCACTGCTTCCGCTACAGAAGAAGTAGGGGCTGAGTTTCCCGGGGAAAAAGTCACACCGGCCACTGGCGAAGCCTCTTCCATCGTTAGCCCCAGCAGTCATTGAACGCCATTCCTGCGAGCTGCGATGACACTAGAGAGTCCCTAGCACTTGTTCGACAAAGCCCACACTCTCAACTCCGGCTCTCTCTCAGTCAAGTGAGTGGCCGAGGTCCCGATCACCTGTTTCCCGTTGCCCAAAATCACTGCGAGACCCTTGAAACCGACGCCTTGACCCTCGCGTGAGGATCGCTGACGAGTTCCCAAAGGCCGCCACTGGGATTTGGCGATGATCATCCCTTGGTGGCCTCTCTCGAGAACCGAGGACCACGGGAGTTACACTAACCGAAGTTAGCAGAACCATATAACCTCCAGAGAATCGCTATCCGTGGCCACCGGACGGGACCGCCTTTGGTCAATCCAGCCTCACTTTGAGGTGGTGATTCAGTCCCCGACCGGCCTTCGTCAAGCATCGTGTACGATGAGCGCTGTCCAGCTCTCGGTCACCTCCCCCACTCAAGGGGTCGGGTCGAGACCACCGGGAGGGGCGGCCACCAGCAAACTTGGAAAATTGAAACTATCGCACGAAATTCATGTTTCATCAGAAACAATTTATCAAAAATCTGAGTTTCAGATTTATTGAGTATACTAGTTTGCAATGAAATTTGCTCACTTTCAGGACCAGTGCAATTATAGCACAAATAAGGTAATAGCTCTGAACCCCATGCTAAATGGGCTCTTGTTAAAGGCAGGCATAATAGGGGATAAAGAACAAAAAGACATATATGTGTGAGGAATTCCGTTTTCACAGTTCAGAATACCACCGACATTTGCCAAAAGTCTCAAACAGAGCTATACATCTCATCATCAAAATTAACATGAGCAAACAACCATTTCTAAAGGTCATTTAAGTAGCGTTGCAAAGGTTAGAAAAAACCCGGTTTAAACCGGGTTTTTAGGAATAAACCTGGAAAAAACCCGGGATTTTTTGGAATAATTCGGTTTTTTGGGAATAAACCTGGTCTACTGGAAATAAACCGACTTTTTGCAACTCTACATTTAAGAGAAACTTTTCTGTCTAATGGACACTGTTTTAATAAGATACCGCGGGCACCCAGGGGATATGCTTTTGAGAATTCGTGAGAAACCGCGTTCAAACGCTTTCACGTCGGCGCTCTCTCCTGGAGAAAATCGCTCAACGCACTACCTCCTTCGGAGTCGAAACGGCGGCAAGGCATGCCTGTCAGAAATATGATGAATGAGAGAGAAGGTAATAAAAAGCAGAAGATACGGAGAAAGAGAGAGTCCTTTTTTTGGATCATGTGGAGGCAGGCGGTAGAGCCTGTTCTCATAGTGCGAGGGTTCCAATTTTGGATTCAAGAGCAGGTAGAGGAGACAATCTGCATCCTTGGAGAGGAACTAATGCCGAGAGCACAGCAACTAAAGACTATTTTCCGGCGAGTGGCGGTAAAGCCCACTTAAAAAGACTATAACCGACGGACTTTCACCCAGTGTACTGAATCCACTAATTATTAAGCGTTGTAACTAGACGATGCTTCATTGTATTGCTTTAATAAATAGTGAAATTTAATGCCAGCTTGTTGGCCGCTAAACATCGTCACGCTACCGTACGACGCCGACTGGAGGCGTTAAAATATATATAAAACATGTGGAATTATTTTGCACAAAAACAATGGATAATAAAAAAGGGAGGGCTCACTTAAAATGGTGGCATTGGGCTTACAGGCTATTCAAACTAATTGTATAATATATTTCAAAGCTACCCATTTAGTTATATAAATGGGAGAGCGATAAGGCCCCCCTCACACACACACCTGTTCTCCCTTAATAAATGATCCTCCAAATCTAATCGGAGACGCGGCATATCAGAATAAACCAGTGTACCAAATTTGAAGCAAATAGATTAATTCTGCTTGAAAAATCCATTTATTTAAATTAAAGGCGTGTTAGTCCTTATTCTCTGCATTTATACGTAACCAGTAAATTCCAAAAATTAAAAAGGGAAGCACCTTATCAGTATGAACTTATGTACAAAATTTGAAGTAAATCTGATAATTCTGCATGAAAATTCATTCATCAAAACTGAGGAGGAGGGAATTAACATCCCCGTTCTCCTCTTTATATTTAATAAGTGAACTCCCAAAACTAATTAGATAAGCACCTCATAAGAATGAACTTATATACAAATTTAAAAACTAATCGAATAATTCAGTGTGAAAAATCCCATTTCTCTAAAGTAAGCAGGGAGAGGGGGAGTTAGCCCCTGTTCCCTCCCGTTTATAATTAATCAATGTATCTCTACAAGCTAACCAAGGAAGTGTGTTATTGGAATGAACTTGTAACGTTACATACACGCTGGGTGTCATTTGTAACGTTAGGTTGGTCATGGTGCAGGTTAAATGTAGACATACTCAATGATTAAGATAAAACAACAACGTTTATTGAAACGATAAAGGCTGAAGGGAAGTGGAGCAAGTCTTGATTTTACACAACTGAGAAGACTATGAAAAAGCTAAACACATACTCACAAGCTTCGGCCTAGCTCAGTCGGGGCACCTATTAATACCTTCCGCTATCTCTTGGCTGATCTGCTAAATAAATCTTAATTAAACAGCCCGTGGCTGTAGGTAATCCTTTATTCACAAACAATCCAAATGAAACTAAGAGGTTGCTTACCCCGGCCAACTCTCAAGTCAACTGTCGGAACTCCTTTCCACTCACTGGAGGCTTTGTTGCTACTTTTCAATCAGCTAGCACTTCGCTGAACAATACTTCACTTCGCTATCTAATACCAGAGATCCTCACACACTGGCTAGACACAGATGCTCTCTCGCTGGCTAATGCCAGAGACACCCCCATTCACTCAAACCCAAGCTTTTATATGCTGCAAACTGAGATACTTCACATTAACATATTACTAATAACCGCGAGTAAACTGTAAAATCCGAAAGAGCACACACACTCTAGAAAGTTAAAGTAAAAGAGAGGATAGATGTCGCTTTTACGCTTACACATGTTAACTTATTGACGTCACGATCTCAGAAACACTAGAGTGCCTTTATGGAAAGGTCACTCCCTCACAACCCCCCCTCGGATTTTACAGAGAAAAAGGGCTGGGCCAAATGCATGCCCAGAACTTTTTCTTGTTATAAATTTCGAGCCGTAATAAACACAATGATGGGTGAAATTTAGCGCCGAAACATAAATTTTAAAATATTAACTTTAACCCATCACAACCAAAAAACCTCAGTTTGCCTCAAAAATTCACATATTCAATCCAATCATTCTTCTATATTACAAATAGCCTCCGTAAAACTTCCAAAAACTCGTAAAACTTTCAAAACTAATTACTTGTTCTTTCAAAACAGCCCACTCCACTGGGAGTGCTAAAATTTCTCAAAACACTAAACTTCCGAAATTTTCCTCAATATTGCAATACAACTATAACATTACCAAAAATTTCTCCCATAAAACTTTCCTAATACTAGAATCCGCACCAAGTCCAAAAAACCCAATGCGCAAAAATTTTCCTCATCCAAATACCGAACTCATCTAAAATTAAATTTTACTTCATACTCAAAATAACTCTGCTGTTACGTAATACCTACATACCCATTAGCCAATGAACTAACTCCCAAAATTCTTCAGAACTTAACTCCACTTTAACAATAATTGGGGAACATACGTACAGCGTCATATCGCTGTGCTTATGCAACAATAAAAAAAAATATCAAAAATTTACAAAATGACGTCATCATGCTCTTCATCTGTATTAACTAAAAGAAAAATAGCAGAATCAATACATAACACAGGTATACTTCCCTGCAAGAAAATCACATTAACATTCAATTTTAATACAATACAATTTCAAATTCAAACGCAGCTTAAAAATTCGCAACTTGCGGAAACCATTCCCAACTAAAGTACAAACGCAACACATAAAACACGAACGATAAGGAGAAAGTTAATTCATTAAATGTTAGTATAAGAGATAGAAACGCGTGTCAAGGACTTCTTGACCGCAAAACACGTGCGTGCCTGAACCGCGGCGCGTGTACAAAATAACCCAAATTACTATCTGTACTTTCTGAAAATTTAAACATACATTAACATACATTTTATAACACATGAACAATATAACAATATAGTAACATTTTTAACAAATAACACAATAATTTAACAATAGATCCAGAATTTTTAAAAGCAGTTAAGACCAAAATCTCAAACATACATAAAACTAACAATTTTGCAAACAAATTTTGAACACAATTAAGCACTAATCGTGAGTCCGTCAAAAAAACCCAAAAATGGCCAAAAATACAAAACAGTCTTTCTGCTTTCTATTCCTTCATATTGCTACCACATATATGCACTCTAATAGAAATTTAATAAAGAACATTATCACCCAATCATAGAGATGATTCACTGCTAGCTGGCTTCATACTACAGGATGGTTTTCTCCTCTTGTCCCAGAAACCTTGTACGAAGGATCTTTCGTCATCAGAACTGTACGGTGACGCGAATTTCTAAATTGTGTTCGATTCGCCACATTGGCGAAAACTTTTGGCGAAAAACCTTGGCGAGAGCGGTTTTGAGATGCAAATGAAAAATGGAACTCCGGTAGCTCATGTGCGCCTGCGCGTTCTTCCGCTGTTGATTACGATTCGATGGCAAGACGTTGTTGTTTTGTTATTGTGTATGCGTTTAGATTTTCTATTACGATTTTGACTTATTTTTGCGTCCGTTTTTAAATTTTATTCACGTTACACCTACTAACAACAATAAATAAATAAATAACGCTATTCATCTTTGTATTCTTTTGTGTGTTTATGCTGCATATTATTTTATTTCCGAAGTAGCAGCAGTATTATAACAAGATAGAATCATAATATGTTTATATTTTACTTTTTGTCCTTTTATTTTGCAGATTTTTTTTTACTATAAAATATATTTTCACACATTTAATAAGTACATCTTTCAGTTAATTGTGTGCTTTGTTGTCAATTGCAAAATAAAATATTTAAGTGTAAAATTTAGCATAAATATTTACGAAAATGTCTTGCCAAAAGACTAGAGCGAGAAAATTTTCCCAAAAAAATCTTTGAAAGATAAAAGTTAAAGAATTTTTATTAGGTATAAACACCTGTAATGATAAAAGTTGATAGTGTACTTAATTTTCATTTTTCAATATAACAACTTATGTTTTATAATATTAAAGGTAAAATTAGCATCAAAATACAGTTGAATAAAACTTTTAAAAGTTGTGAAATTATTCCTTAAAATAAATTTTTTGACTAATCAGGTGTCGACATGAGAAAAATTGCTTGTAGTATCATATTTATCATGAATTTATTTTTTGTTTATGGTAAAATGCTTATACATTAAAATGTTACAGCAGCAAATAAGCTATATATTTAATATTTCATACAAATTCTATATTGAAGCAGTAAAAAAGAAAAAAAAAAAGATGAATTTAATATCTATAAAGATATATGTTGCTTACAGGGTTTGTTTCTTCCAAGCCAGTAGAAGAAACTGGAAAAAATGGAAGAAATCAACAAAAAATCTATATATGTTTATATATATATATGAATCGCCAAAAATTGTTCCAACCACCAAGATTCTTTACATTTGTTTCATTTAAAATATAAACATTTCACTCATTTTATTTAAAATATATTCACGTAGAATATACATACTGCAAAAATATAAAAAATGTAACCTTTACACATTTCATTAAAAAAAACAAAAGAATGAAAATCAGAAATAAAACTGTAAAGCAAAAGAATCTGTTTCATCATCAAAATAATTTTTCTAATTTTCTTGTGTGAAAAATAAATCTGATATTGCTAGGATTAAAATGCTATTGGCGAGAAATAGGCTGGGTTACGTAAATGTATGGAAAAACATTTCCACATAGTGGGTTTCTAAGACATTTGTAAGAGAAATGGGGCAGACATAATGCACCACGTTGGCTCAATTTTTTTCTCCCGCCAGTTTGGTAATTTTCTTCTTTTTTTTTTTTAATATTGCTTTAAGTGTTAATATTTACAATTTATTTTGATTTTTATATTTATTACTATGTTTACTATTTAGAATTGCTTTTTTTAAATTGCAATTGTTATTCAACAATTTATTTTCAACTCATGCACGTAACCAAGGGGGGAGGGGGAGTGCCTGGGCATCCGCTGCTCATGCAGATACACGAAGGATTTTAAAATCAAATTAAAATAATCAGAACTAAAAAAATATTAAGAACAATTAACTATTTTTATTTTCCATATATCCTATCATATTCTATTCATATATCTTTCTCATATATCACTTCTGTGGATAACAACAACAATTTCTCAAACATCATTATGCAAAACTGATAATTAATATTTTCACATTACATGTGCACTCATTTATAGAGATGCAAATTTTTAAAACTAATTTTAGCTGACCATGTTTGAATTTATTATTTTAAAATTGATATATCTTCTTACCGAATAAGTTTTTTTTTTCTTTTTTAATCATTCGTGACTACACACACTCACACAAAAAGGAATGAATAATAATTTTCATTCAGAATTTTTAAATAAAATATTTTTTATATAACATTTTGTGAAAAACTCATAATTTTTCAGGAGAAAAAAAATATTGTAAATAATTTTTATTGACAACTTTCACAATTTTCTCAAAAAAAATTCATGAATGTATGTGTAACTAAAATTAATTGTATGAAGTCTAATAACCCCCATTTTTTTTTATAGAAATTTTATTATTCTATTCTTCAGTGTAAAATTTTTTTTTTTCATCGGGGGAAGGGGGGAAGCAAATATTCGAGGGTTTTTTGCTACTAAGTCATATTTTCAAAAATGACATTAAAAACTTAAAATTCAAAATAGTTTCACTATGTTAGACTAAAAATTTCAATCCAAAATCCTTTTTCGAATGCCAAAAATCACTGTGAAAATCGAAAGAATGCTGAAAATCACATTAAAAATTGCAGAATATTGAATGGATATATATCATTATAATTTAAAATGTTTTACCAATAAAAAATCAACATAAAGTTCACAACTCACTTTTTTCGACCTAATTTTAAATTTTAAAAAAAAATTTAAATGGCCGCCATTTTGAAACAAGAAGGCAGATGGAACTGATTAAGGAACTCGTTCCAGGCTTTATTATGTACACACCAAGATGTACATCGATTTATAAATACGAGTGTTATGTGACAAAAATCTGATCGTTTCAAAATGTCAGCCATAAGAAAAATTCAAAGTGCTATAACTCAATCATTTTTTAAAATATAGACAAAGTAAAAAGTGTTCTGGAATTGATGTTTTATGATCTAACACATAAAATGAAAATATTTTTCAACTTTTAATTTTTTTGCATTTTATTTTAAATTTTAAAAAAAATTTAAATGGCCGCCATTTTGAAACAAGATGGCGGATGATGCTGGCCAACGAACTCGGTCGAGATATTTGTATGTACTATGTACATACGAAGTTTCATTCAAATCGGTTCATAAATACCTTAGTTATCGCATGACAAAAATCATATATATATATGTCAATATTTGAACGGAGAGTGGTTTTGGTGTCTGGGGGTCATGATCGGAGAAAATATACCAAAATTTTCTGGAAGTGCTTTACTCCGGACGGCTGCAATAGGTAGCTTTTTAGTTTTTGTAATGAAAGCTACCTAAAAATGATTGAAAAATGTTGTATGTCTTACAAATTTTTTTTCTAAAAAAAAAAAAAAAAAAAAAAAAAAAAATAACAAATTCAAACAATATTATGGATTTTTCAAAATAAATATCAACTTTCTATAACTTCAATTTATTTCTTTTACTGTTTAGTAAGCAACAAATTAGTATTTAACAGTATACTGTATACATTGCAATGCATTTTTTAATGCATAAACATTGTGCTTTTTCATATTTTGAAGTTGATCTGTGTTCATCGGGATATTTTTGTTTGTTTGTTTGAAACGCTTAAAAAATGATGGATCGAGATTCTATGTTATTTATAAATTATATAATATAAAGAAGTCAGTTTTTATATAAAAACAGAAGTAAATAGTATGTAAAAAGCAATAATATATACATATGTATAAATAACTGTATATATAAATATAAACAAACCTCACAAGGTTTCTTCTTCTTCTCATAGTCATTTATTATATCATTCGAAAAAAAAATTGCACTTTCTGAAGCCCTAATTGCATAAACCATTTTTCATAAAATTCCAAGGCACCAAAAACTATACGTACATAACTGGAGGTAGAATCATACCAGATCCAAAATTTAATAAATTATGAAAGAAAATAGTTCAACAATATCATTAAAGAAGAAGAAAAAAAAAAAAACAGAACAAAATATGATTAATACCTTTTATTTGTTCATGTTATCATAAGAAATATTCAATATATGAACTTTTGAATGGAAATACTCTGACATCTATATTTCTAGAAGCTATCCTTTTCAATATAATTTCGAAACAGTTATGGAAATTTAAAATTTCTAGATATAAAGGCAATTGATAAACTACTACCACTTGTACTAATTTACAATTTTATGGAATTAAAATTCTCATACATGAAAATAATTTTCATCTAGAAATGGCATTTTATAAGGTTTTGAACAGACACATTTTTTGAGAGAAGAAAACTCATAGTTAAAATCTATTAAAATCCAGCATCACTCAAAAAACCTGCCAGCCTTGATTTGTTTACTTTTATTGCACAGTAAATAAGTAATCAATCATAAATAACTCTTGGGGGGGGGGGGAGGGAAAATTTAAAAGATGTTATTAAATATAGGGTTAGGAATTAATAAAAGATGGGAAGAAAGTGGAAACTTCATAAAGGAATATCAATACACACATAACAAAAACCATGTGTTATCAAACTACTTTTTATTCCAAACTATACTTATTACAAAGAAAATTTATGAAAAGTTTCAAAAAAGACTTCAAGTAAGGAATATAATTTTTGAGATTTTGATTACTCTAAATTTTATAGATGTTTATACATAGCAAAAATTGAATTTAAAGTAAATAAAAATTTGGCAGGGACAATCTGAATACAATTCCCATGATACTTACTACCTGTGAAAAAGTTTAAAAACTGATAAAAAGAAATAATTAAAAATGAAAATAAATATTAAATGAATAAAAATGAAAATAAATATTAATATAACATCAATAATTCTTTAGCAAAAAAAAAAAAAAATACTTAAGACTATTAAACAAAAAAGAAACAGCAAACACAGCAAGCAATAAACATAAACAAACAACAGCGCCCCCTGGTGCTGCTTTAACATAACAATGATATAGGCACCAGCACCATCTATTGATGAAATATTGAATAATATAAAATGGTTTCAAACTATGGATGTTTAGAAAGAAAAAAAATCAAACTCAAATATTCAGAAGATTAAAAAATGAAAAAAATATTATATATATCTTATTAAAAAAAATGCAAATGTCTTATCTTGAAAAATAATTTAATGTTCATAATATGCAAATTCTTTAAATAATTTATATTTTGAAGGATTTTACTAATTTCTCTGTAATATCTTTCAAAAAACTTATATATCTTAATAATATTGCTATCAAAAAGTTAAACAAACCTATCAAATAAAGTGTTTCCTGTTTAAAATTATATTTTGTAATAAAAATATTGTATAAGTAAATATATACATCATAGATACAGATTCATCGTAGACATGCATGTGTTAACTAGATTTTTTTGTTGTGGCCGCTAACTTTTTGTGTATAACTTTTTTTAACGATATTTTTCCTAGTAATAATAATTTTTAAAAAAAGGCCTGGTTTGTATTTTTATTTTTATAGTGTATAATAATCTCATATATTGACAATTTTTTAAGCATACTTTTGTATGACAAAATCAAAATAAGAAATATCATTTTCCTTGTATTTTCCATTATCATAATTGCCGTTTTTTTAAGCGTATCTTGCCCAACATATTTTTCCAACTGTGCATGTTTAAGATTTATACTTTACTTAATTCAAATTTCAAGAGTTTTATGATTAAGGCTCTCTGCCCCCGAAAACACTCATAAGCTAATGCTATTCCTATAGGGTGGCATTTTTATAATAACTCATAGGAATTTAATATTTCCAACTGAGTGAAAAATTGCCTAAGCCGGGAATTGAACCCAGGTCCTTGGCTTACAAGGCCAATGCTTTACCATTTAAACTAATTGGGCAATAGCCAGCCGGAATTTTTCACTCAGATCCATCATTCTAATAACTCTTTTGCATTTTGACATCTTTAAATAATTTTCTTTGCATTGGATAGCTGAGGTCCCTCTCAAGATCGCTCCTTGGTTACCTTGCAGATATTTTTTATAAAATTACTTTCACTTTCTGAACCAATTCTGTACATTAATGATGCACAACCTGTGGCCCGCAATGGGTTAACATGTGGCTAGCGAGTTTCGTCAATTCACTGCAGGAAAATATAAATTTCTTCATTTAAAAAATGCAAATTCCGTGGACTGGCATGCAAAAATCACAAATTTCATTGATCAAATGCAAAAAAAAAAAAAAAAAAAAAAATTTTGTTGATGCAGTTCAGGAAAAAATAGGAAATTTCCCTGATCAGGCATGAAAAAACTACAAATTTCGTTGATCAAATGTGAAAAACTGCACATTTTGTTGATTGAGCAAGGAAAAAGTCAAGAATTTTGTTGGTGATGCAAAAAAAAAGATTTTTTAATTAAATTCATTGGCAAAAAAAAAAAAAAACATGATTTCTCTGTTTATTACGTGAAAAAACGCGAATTTCCTTGATTAGACTCGAAAATTTTGTCAAACAGGGATGAAAAAAAGCAAAAATTTTGTTGATCAGCTATGAAAAAATCGTGTTTCTCACTTTATCAAATTGTGAGTTTCATCTTTTCGCTTAAAAAAATTATGGGTTAATACAAAAATCGCATATTTCATCAATTAAGACAGGAAAAATCGCATATTTTGTCAATCAGAAACCAAAAAATTGCAAATTTCTTTGGTCTGAAACAAGAATATTGCGAAATTTGTTGATCGCATGCAGAAAAATTGCTAATTACGTCGATCAGGTTCTAATAAAATCTCAAATTTCCTTGATCAAGTGCACAAAAATCGCAAAATTTGTCGATCATATGAAGAAACATCGGGAAACTTGTCAATTGGCTTTATAAAAATCACAATTTTCACCAATTTCATTAAAATTACGAATTTCGTCCAGCAAGCTCAGAAAAATCGGGAATGTAATTGATCTTGAACAGTAAAATATTGCGAATTTCGTTCATGGACTTCGTAAAAATCGAGAACTTCGTCGATCAGTTTTCTAAAAATCATGAATACCGTCTATAGGCTTTGAAAAATTAGTGAGTTGTGTTGATAAGGTGCAGAAAGATTAGGAATTTTCTCGATCGACTTCTTAAAATTAAAGAATTTTGCCGAATAGGAGAGAAAAAATCGTAAATTTCATTGATCAAGTGTAGAAAAGTCACAATTTTTTCAGCTTTGTAATTATTGCGAATTTTATTCATCAGCTTTGTAAAAATTGCAAACTTTGTTGATCCAGTTTGAAAAAATAACGAATTTTCTTGATCAAGTTAGAAAAAATTGCATATTTTATCGATCGGCTTTGGAAAAATCATGAATTTTATCGATCCGCTTGAGAAAAATCCCGAATTTTGTCGATTGTCTTCATAAAATCGCGAAGTTTGTTGATTGCCTTAGTAAAAACCGTGAATTTTGCTGATCAGCTTCGTAAAAATCGAGAATGTCGCTGATCAGCTTTGTAAACCGCGAAATTTATTGATCATGTCATGAAAAGATCATGAATTTTCACGATCGGTTTCGTAAAAATTGCAAATTTTGTCGATCAGTAATTTCTTTAATCATACGAAGAAAACTGCCAAATTTCGTTGATCATGCAAAGAAAAAACAGGAATTCTGTCGATCATGCGAAGGAAGTCTCTAATTTCATTGATCATGCGAAGAAAATCACAAATTTTGTAGATCGACTCCTTAAAAATCGTGAATTTCGTTGATCATGCGACGGACAATCACAAATTTCGTCGATCTTGTGAAGAAAAATAGCAAATTTCATCGACCAGCTTCGTAAAAATCGCAATATTCCTTGATCGGCTTTTTTAAATTCTTGAATTTTGTTGATTAGACATGGAAAAATCGTGAATTCCTCGATCGTTTTTGTAAGAATTGCGAATTTTGTTGATCATATAAAAGAAGATCGTTAATTTTCTCGATGAACTTTGTAAAAATTGTGAATTTTGTAAAAGCACAAATTTGGGTAATCAGACATAGAAGAATTACAAACTTGATTGATCAAACACAGAAAATCGTGAAATTCATTAATCAGACATGCAAAAATCTTGTTGATCGACTGCTTCCCTCTTCTTCATTCATAAAGCTCAGATTTTTTTTAGGCACCACCATTTATGCTTGTTTTTTAGCACTTTTAATAAAAAAAATTTACTCTCCAGAATAAGGTCAAAGAATATTTTTACATTTTGAAAAAAAATCCTTGTTGTATATAACATTTTTTGACGAATTTCTCACTTTTTGAGATTTTTTTGATGAAATTCACATATTTATTTCACGATAACTCTGCCGATTTTTTTCTGCAATCTTGAGACGAAATTCACATTTATTAAGCGACCCAGGTGTAATTTTGTTCTGAATTTTTCAAAAATTTAAGGTATTTGGTTCCAAAAATAAAAAAAAACAGTGTTCCGAATTTCACACAAATGGTCGCCGAAAAATTCAATTTTGTAAATCGCTCGATGAACAAACTCGAATTTTGTCAGAGAATCGCTGGAAAAATGTATATTTTGTCAGAAGATCGTGAAAAAACACAAATTTGATCAGAAGATCGCAAGAAGAAAAAAAAACACTCATTTCATGAGAAGATTGCGAAAAAAAAAAAAAAAATCTTAGAAAATCATAAAAAAAACCCACAAATTTCATCAAAGGATTAAAAATTAAAACGCGGATTTCATACAGGGATCAGAGAAAAAATGCAAAAATCTTTAAATGATCGCAACAAAATGACAAATTTTGTCAAGAAATCATCAAAAAATCACTAAAAATTGGGAATTTTCATCTAAAAATTGTGAAAATCTGCAAATTTCCTCAAAAAAAATTGAAAAATCTGTTATAGGGCCGCGTAAAAACAGTGTCTAAACTGGATTTCCTTCCACATACATACTTTGTTGAAAACTGTCAGAAATGCTGTGAATTTTAGATTTTTTCTCTCACACAGAATCACCTTTGAAGTAGGGATGCACCGGATATCCGGCTCCTGCCGGATATACTGCTTATTCGGCACTCGAACCGGATATTCGTTCCGGCCGAATATTTTAATATCCGGTTGCCGGATAGTAAAACATTTTTTAAATTCTGTTTTTTATATTTAAAAACAAATGTAAAACTAATTTGCTCCTTGCATACCTTATCTTATTAAAAAGCAATGTTAACAAAAATAAATACTTGTATATTTTCACAATTATGAAATTATAATGTTTATATGTAAATGAAGATATATTTAAAGTATGACAATATTTTGTCATAACCTATAACAGCAATTGTAAAAACAAAACTAGAATATGTACTTCAACTTCACATTTTGTATTTCTCTTAAAAATTGTTCTTAAATTTCAGTAATGAAGTAATTTTACACCTCTCAAAAGTTTTATTGTAATTTTCACCAGTCAAAATTTAACTGCAGTGTTGAATAATTCTGTCATAACTGTAATTGTAAAACCAAAACTAGAATATCAACTACAATTTCAACTTTGTTTTGCTTTCATTTTTTTTTTTTTTTTTTTTGTAATGAAGTAGTAGACTTTTATAGTTCTTCTCAAGTGTTTTGTTAATAACTTTATTATTAATTTGAATTATTAATATCAACAAAAGAGAAAGGTATAAATATCTAATCTAAAAGTTTTATGAAGTTGCTGTTAATACGTCAAAAATCCGAGTCTGAAATGTATACAATGGGGCCATCTTATAAGTGCTAAAGTATTGAGGATTAAAAACTATGTAGAAAAATAAAGTTTCCAACAAACTAAAGAGTTTATTTATGAATATTCATACTCCAGATTCAAAGTGTGTTTCTTTAGAAAATCAAGAACAAAATGGTGCTGATAATAAAGAAACTATTCAATTTTTGCTGGAACATCAATTGGACAAGTTAAGCAGTCAACAATAGAAAAAAATGTGGTAAAAACAAAAGAAAAAAATCATTAAATAAACAAATTGCATTTTTAAATAAAACATATTTTAGTAAAAATTTCCAAAACAATTGAACTATGCCTTGTTATATAAGTCACCCGCTCATGTTAAAATTGCAAGTGATATTTTAAATAAAGTTCATTCTGAAACTTGCTCTACAATGCAAAAAGAGCTTAATAGGAAAACTGTAATGCTCACTCAGAGTCAAGAGGAGTAACATACATAACTATCCCATTTTTGTTAATTATGTGTCAACAGGGTAAAAATATTTTTTTCTGTTAGTTAATCGATACAATGCATCTATAAAAATATCAAGACACTACCTAAATCTGGTGATATAGACTAAAGAAAGAGTAAAAAAAAATATGCATGTAAAGTTAGAAGTTTTATAAGTAATATATTGAAAAGGCAAAATATTATTACATTTCAATATTTAATTATTACTATGTTTTTAAGTAACTTTGACTTAATAAGTGAATTGAAATCTATTAATACTTGCATAATATAAAATTACAATAATTTTTTTTTCTTTAAACAAGCATAAAATTGAAATATTATTAAAATTAAAAATGAGAAATTATTCGGCCGGATACCGGATATTCGGTAAAATTTTGTGCCGGATATCCGTTATTCGGTATCCGGCAAAAATCCACATCCGGTGCATCTCTACTTTGAAGCGACCTTTTGATGAATTTGGCATTTTTTCCACTATCCTTTAAAGAATTTTTTTTTCTGGTCTTTCGACCAAAATTGCTATATTTCGCATTCCTTCGAGAAAATTGATTTTTTTTTTTCACCATCTTTTGACAATTGGTCAGTTTCTGAGAGCGACTGACGAAATTGATTTTTTCAGCAACCATTCGTCATAATTAGCGATATCTATCTGTCTGAATTTTTCATAATTTTTGGAATTGAATACGTTAATATTTTTTGGAAAATTCGGAACAGAATCACCTTTTTTTTTGCTGCAGAAATAAAACAAAATTTGACAATTGATCAGAAGAAAAAAATTATGAAATTTGTCAATCGGTCCTAATCGGAAACAATCTTAAATTTCAATGATCTTTAGTGTAAAAAAACTTGCGAAATGTGTCAATAAGTCGCACAAAATTATCACAAAATTTACTAAACGGTCGTGGGAGTTGATCGTAGTTTCAAAATGTAAATTTTTTTAGAAAATGCCGATTTTTTTAGGCGGTAGCTTCCCGCCCACGCTATTCTTTTGGGCGGGATTTCAAAATTTTGGGCGTGAATCCTTTCATCCTGCCTTAAAATTCAAGCCCTGTTAGAATTTCTGAGTTATTTGCTTATATTTTTTCTCATGTAAACAATTATTTTTATGTGTTTATTATACAATGTGGCCACTGGATTCTTTAGGTTTAGGAGCCATTGGCTCCATCTATATTTTGAGAATCTGCACCTATAATATAAATGCAAACTACCTTTGGATTATATTTTATCTTAGGAGTATATATTATTATCTTAGGAGTACTATAACAGTAAAAAATAAATAATAAAAATAATTCAAGATTTCATGTACTAATATTATACATTATTCAGTATACTGGAACATATAGTATTAAAGTAAAGCTAATTGGCATGTAGAATCCACAGAAAAAAAAAAATCTCAACAGGATTAATTCTAAACAGGTTTCATTTCTACAAGTATCCTAAGGCTGTTACAACTTTCTTTATACAGTGTGTGTTCTGAAGTGCATAGGTGTATTTTTTTTTTATTTTTTTTTTTATTTTTTTCTTGCAGGAAAAGATTTAAAATAGTCTGCAAAATTTTGCGCTCTTAATTTCTTTCTTTCACAAGCATGGGATACTTGCAGTAATATTTTTTTAATTCTCAAGGAAAACTGCAATATTTTTTATTTTATAGTGAAACTATGCAAAATTCATTCTACAATCGAACATGAAAAAACTAAAAAACAAACATTAAAAAATCATTTATTTTATAAATATAGCATTATAAGAAATAATTAGATTCTCATATATTATAATGTATTGTCATAAATTCATAGATTGCAATAACTAGTGTAAGTGAAAAGCTTTAGGAAGAACCTTGTCAAATTAGATATTTTTATTTTAGATTTCTATAATTTAAAATAATCCAACATGTAAATATACAGAAACACCTTAACAAATACATTTTATTTCACTGATGTTGATGCATGTGATATATATCAAGATTTGAGAACCGTTGAATACGTGTTCAAAGTTTAAAACATTAAATAGGGTATTAATCAATTTGAAAATTGTTCATTAATAATACAGATTTAAATTACTTTTATTCTTTTGATGAATGCTAGGATTTGAATTTGAAATACATAAATCACAGTTTAATGTTATTAAATATGCACTAGAAAAATAATACGCAGGTGTTTGGAATAAAAATCAACATAAATGGGAAGAAAAAGCTATGCTTACCAAACTTGAAACTGCTCTATTTTCATAGTGGATCCATTAAATTAAATTTTACAGCAGATTATTTAGTGTTTGGCTAGCAAGTATACACCTTCAAAGCAGAAGAAATTTCACTTGCTGCTTCAAAAGTGTTCCCAGCTGGCCAATTATTTCATTAATTGAATTAAAAAATGTCCGCACTTTCTTTAATATTGAAAAAATCTTACATAAGCAATCGCTCTGTTTCGCGAAGCACATGGCAACTACATAAATTAAAATTACAAAACTAAAAATAACTGCTCACTAAATTGTGACATTTCCTTAGTTTATGAATAATAGAAAAAAAATATTTCATATACTACAAGTAAATCATTCAAATAAACATATTTTTAAAATCTAAGCTATACATCAACAGGTATTTCGTGATGTAAACAAACCTCGTCGAGCTTCGCATGCGCGACATAAGCTGCGCGAGTGAATTTAATTTGTATAACCCTATTGCTTTAGCACTCTCGCCAAGCACTTTCGCCGACGATTTTCGCCAAGGTGGCGAATCGAACACAATTTAGAAAATCGCTACGGTGACGCCACAGTTGACTGTCGTGCCTGCAGCCTGGTTCGGAATGGATGCCGTGGGATACTTGTAGGTTCCGCTCGACGACTCTGCTCTGGCCGGTTCGCTGGGGTCACTCCATGGCGAGATTCACACTGTTGATGCCGGTAATCTGAGCGTTGTCTCCTCTTTCTAGACGCACCCGAAGTTACTGAAGATCCTAGGCCACGTTTCTTTCCGGATCTATGTTGTTTCTTATTAGGCAAAAATTCGGAATTTAAAGTTCGTTTAACAGTTTGCCGAGTGTCCACCTGAAATCTTTTCCGGGGATTAAGTACCGAAGATGGTGAACTATTAGATAATGTATGTTTGTGAGGTTGCTGTCTCATTGGTGGAGGAACGGGATAGTTTATAATTTTTTGCCTTTTATGGCACACAGAGTCTGAAGTATTTGACACTGCTCTCTTATTTTTGTTATCATACTTTGCTCTCGGATTGCTAGGCTTTCGACTCTCAATAACAGTTTTTGGAGCTGTTTGACCAACTTTTCTTCTTGAATATTGATGAAAAGAATTAGATGAAGAAGTGCTGGACTCGGGACACTCATTGGATCGGGAATTTCGCGAAACACCACTCGACACATGAGAACCTTCACTACCATTTTCTCTAAACTTATAAACTCTAACCTGATCCAGATTAACAGTCATTCTTTCACCATTGACATTAACAATCAAATTATTATTTCGAACTTCCAAAACCTCGAACGGACCTACAAACTTCGGACCAAACTTAGCTACTCTCTTTTGACGACTTGAACTTAACCAATGCTTTTCTACTAACACAAAATCTCCAACTTTCACTTCTAACTCCCTCCTACGCATATTATAATACTGAGCCTGCTTTTCTTGCGCTTTTCCCATCTGAACCTGAGCTTCCTTAACCAACCTCTCAATATCCTGACACATGTACTGACTTTCCGCATCTGACACCATAACTAGCCTTTGGAATGGAGTAATGACTTTTCTACCCAAAAACAATTCAGCTGGCGTTTTCCCCGTCGACTCGTGAACTGCTGTACGAAGTGCATACGCAAAATGCTGAAGAAACTGGTCCCAATTTGCATGATGAGAACCAACATACGAAGAAATCATTTGAATTAATGTACGATTTACACGTTCAGCCATATTAGACTGAGGACGATACGGAACAGTAAAAGAATGATCGATCTCCAGCTTCTCACACAGGGCCTTAAATATATCAGAAATAAAACAAGGGCCATGATCGCTCACTACCCTAATTGGTGCACCATATTTAGAAATATAATTATCGAAAAATGCATCGGCAACTGCAGGTGCAGAAGCCTTCCTGAGGGGGACTAACTCTACCCATTTACTGAAATAATCAACTATAACTAGTACAAATCTATATCTTTTAGGATTAGACAATGGATAAGGACCGATTAAATCTACACCTACACATTCATTAGGAAAATTTACTTTAATAGGAATTAATTTGCCAGCTGGACTTACATTTTTATAATTATAACGTTGGCATGTGCTACAGCTGGAGACATAAGCGCGCACTGCTTCCCGCATTTTAGGGAAGTAGCAGGATTCACAAATTCGAGCATAAGTTTTCCTGATTCCTAAGTGACCTGCTAATGGATTATCATGAAATTCTTTCAAGATGGCCTTACGAAGACTAGCCGGAATAAAAACTCTTAATTCTCCACGTGAATTTACAATTTTAGAATAAAAAAGAAGACCATCGATAAGCTTAAAAGATTGGGACCATTTCTCAAACATAGGCACATCTGCGCTCGGGACATCATCAGGATTTTCCAAGTAACGATATAAACTACCAAACTCTTCATCTTGCTTCTGTTCCCTTATCAACTGCTCTCGCGACCTTAACACCAATGAAGACAATGCACAACACTTAACTTCCTCCGTGACCTCTAAACCACCATGCGGGTTTCGTGACAAAGCGTCCGCTACCGCATTCTCCTTGCCAGCCCTATGTTCTATAACCACATTATACTCTGCTAACTTCAAACACCATCTGACCATACGAGACGACAAACCCTTTCCATTAGCTAACTTTGTCAAAGCTGAATGATCCGTAATGACTTTAACCGGCATATTCGTGAAAAAACAACGAAATTTATTCAAAGCCCAAATTACTGCAAGACACTCCCTTTCCGTAATCGAATAATTCCTTTCCGCTGCATTTAAAATTCTCGACGCAAACGCTATAGGTCGACCTTTCTGTGCTAACATCGCTCCAACCCCCACTGCACTCGCATCGCAATACACTTCAAACTGAGACGAATAATCGGGGTGAGCCAAAACAGGAGGGGAAACTACTGCCTCTTTTAATAATTCAAACGATCTCTGAGCCGCTGATGACCATACAAACTTCACCCTCTTCCTTTTTAAATTATACAATGGTTCACATAACTCCGAAAAACGTGGAATGAACTTGGCAAACCAAGCCACCATCCCTAAAAATGTCGCCACTTCCTTACTATTTTTGGGGGGACTCATTGACGTAATTGCCTCAATTTTCTCATTATCTATATTAATACCATCACGCGTAATTTTAACTCCTAAATACTTTATCTCTTTTCTCAAAAATTTACATTTTTCTAACTTAACTGTTAACCCAGCATCTCTTAACAACGTAAATACTTCCCTCAATAATCTTAAATGCTCTTCAAAAGTAGCTGCCATTATAATTATGTCGTCCAGGTAGACCAAGACACCCTTACCAATCAAAGGTTTAAGGATATTATTCATGGCCTTCTGGAACGTTGCCGGCGCTCCCGATAAACCAAAACTCATTCTCTTAAAAGCAAAACAACCGTCCCGAGCAATAAACACAGTCTTAGGTATGTCCTCCGGCTTCATTGCAATCTGAAAATAACCTGACGTAAGATCTGACGTTGACATATAATTCGTACTCGTTATATTAGCCAAAATGTCATCAATAACTGGAATAGGATACTGAGGGTATTGCGTTATCGCATTTAACTTTCTATAATCTACTGCAAACCTATATGCCTCTGGATTACCTAAACTTTTCCCATTATTTTTACGACATAACACTACTGGAGATGCAAAAGGAGACTCAATCGGCATTATAATATCGTCCGCTAGCATTTTTTGAATATGATAATCAATTATACCTTGTTTAACTTTATCATAACGATATGGTTTACTAGCAACAGGTGCTTTCAAACCAGTATCAATCTCATGCCACGCAACATGCGTTAAACCCGGTTTATCAGAAAAAACCTCTCCAAATTCATTCAAAAACTTATTAAATTCCTCCTTCTCGATTTCACTTAACCCCGACTCCTCCAAATTAACTGACACTGAAACATGCTCTTTCTTACTCACATTCTCATCATTATTCACGATTAACGACTTTTTAAAGAAATCCAAACTAATTCCTCTATCCTTCATATAATCCACACCAACTATACAATGCACTGTTAATCCATCTAACACACAAAACTCCCAACATGTCTTAACCGAACGAATTTCAACTTCCAACTCTACTAAACCTTTATTATCACAAGCTACTCCCTGCGCCGACTGAACCACCAGACTTGACCTCTTCAACTTCTTATACGAAAAATATTTCCGATAACAATCAAAAGAAATGAACGACTTATCTGCCCCTGTATCGAAGACACTTTTAACGACAATACCATCTAACACAATTAACACTTCAGGTAACTCAACCGGATTAATAGTAATTTTATTCAAACTCACAGAAGGCTTTTCCGATTTAATCTGTGACTGCATACCTTCCGAAATACAGTCACCTACCAGTTTAACTGACCCGACCTCTGAACACATCTCTTTTGCATTGACCTATTTTCCAAATTCTCATCCGAAGTTAATCTCCTTACTTGCGAAGAAACATTCCTGTCCCGTACTCCCCCACTACGATTATAACCACTATTCTGTCTATTTCCATACATATTTCTCTCACCACTTCTAAAATTATTAGCACCACCACCATTCCTGTTACCATTACTCGTATTCGACATATTACGACCAAATCCATCATTTCTATTATGCAAATTACTATCCGGAAATCGCTGTCCCCCTCTCACAAAATTACGTTCCCCCTCATTTCTCAAATTACTATCTGTGACCGGTCTCTGACGAGGGTTACGCAAATCCCGTTGATCCGAGCTATGCCGAGTCTCATACTTCGATAATATCTGATGCATATCTGCAAAATTCTTCGGTGCTCTAACTTCAATAAAGTCCTGTATATTTGGATTAAAAAGAGGAAAAACAATGTCCAACAATTCCTCAAATGTGATATCTAAATCTAATTTATTTTTTAGTACAAGCTTACGTAGATAGAATTTTGACGCCGACTCATAAATATTCTGCTTATTACAATAGAACTCTTTTCTCAAAATACTTTTATCTTTAACTGGAGGAAATGCCTTCTTTAACTCAATCACAGTTTGTTCAAATCTTTTCGCTTCATCATTAATCAAAAACTTTCCTATATTTTCCAACCACAAAAGTGCTTCGCCCTTCAACGAGCATTTAAGCACTACGTACCTACTTTTCTCAGGTATATTATTGAACAAAATATAATCATCTAATTTAACTAAAAATTCACTAATATCACCTTCACCGGTAAAATACACACGTGGCACAATCTCACAATGTCCGATGTTTCGTTGGGCGCCATTTGTAACGTTAAACCCACGGTGGGCGCCATTTGTAACGTTACATACACGCTGGGTGTCATTTGTAACGTTAGGTTGGTCATGGTGCAGGTTAAATGTAGACATACTCAATGATTAAGATAAAACAACAACGTTTATTGAAACGATGAAGGCTGAAGGGAAGTGGAGCAAGTCTTGATTTTACACAACTGAGAAGACTATGAAAAAGCTAAACACATACTCACAAGCTTCGGCCTAGCTCAGTCGGGGCACCTATTAATACCTTCCGCTATCTCTTGGCTGATCTGCTAAATAAATCTTAATTAAACAGCCCGTGGCTGTAGGTAATCCTTTATTCACAAACAATCCAAATGAAACTAAGAGGTTGCTTACCCCGGCCAACTCTCAAGTCAACTGTCGGAACTCCTTTCCACTCACTGGAGGCTTTGTTGCTACTTTTCAATCGGCTAGCACTTCGCTGAACAATACTTCACTTCGCTATCTAATACCAGAGATCCTCACACACTGGCTAGACACAGATGCTCTCTCGCTGGCTAATGCCAGAGACACTCCCCATTCACTCAAACCCAAGCTTTTATATGCTGCAAACTGAGATACTTCACATTAACATATTACTAATAACCGCGAGTAAACTGTAAAATCCGAAAGAGCACACACACTCTAGAAAGTTAAAGTAAAAGAGAGGATAGATGTCGCTTTTACGCTTACACATGTTAACTTATTGACGTCACGATCTCAGAAACACTAGAGTGCCTTTATGGAAAGGTCACTCCCTCACAAACTTATAGAAGCAAATGGGATAATTCTACATGAAAAACCCATTTACTTAAATAAAGAGGGATTAGTCCCTGCCCCCCCCCCCTTATACTTAACCAATCAACTTCTAAAACTAACCAGGAAAGTGCCTTATTAGAATGAACTTATGTACAAAATTTAAAGAAAATTGAATAATTCAGTGTGGAAAAGATATTTTCCTAAACTAAAGAAACTGGGGGGGAGGGGGGTACCGTTTCCCCTCTTTATACTTAATGAATGAACGTCAAAACTACTCAGGGAAGTGCTTCATCAGAATGTACAAATATACAGAATTTGAAGCAAATTGGATAATTCTGCATGATAAACCCATTTATTTAAATTGAGGGAGAGGGATTAGCCTCTTGTCCCCCCCCCCTTTATACTTAACCAATGAATTGCCAAAACTAATCAGGGAAGCATTTGGTGCATTTCTTTCCCCCCATATAAAACTTTTAAACTTTCAAATTTATGAAAAGTCGGAAAATTTTTATATCTGTAGAAGTCACAAGTCACTCTACATAATTTAAAATGTGTCCTCTATATAAAATAATATTTTCGCTCTAGAATACATAAAAAAAAAATCTATGATGAAATTATGTTACGCATATAAAATCTTTAAATTGAGCACCAAAAGAATGCTAACATGCTGAGTGCCATGTTAGTCATCAGTGACTGACAATGAACTTTCCATTCGGGTCATGTCAACCACCGGTGACTAACAGTGTAAAATATGATATAAAATTTGGATACAATATATTTGTCGGACTTCCTCTCAGCCCATACAACTTTGAAGAAAGTCCATGGTAGTTATAGCTGCCACCACCGATATTAATTAGGTGATATCGGTCACCCACTGTGAGGATTGTGTAAATGAACACTGACGCTGTCAATTAACTGAATTAACATTTTATTTATAATATATGTACACAATAAACACGCTATTTACAATTATATACAATTACAACTCAGATATAGGTGATCCGGTTCAACATTAAATTAGATACAGTAAAGGTTGGCTGTGTACTGTTCAAATTACACCTTCTCCCTCACACTCAACACACGTTAGATCGGAGATCACTTTCGAATCTCCCAACACATGGATACTCGGCCTGCACTTCACACCAGGATGTCTGTGTCCCTTGCTCTCCAGATACGCACTGCTTACGCTCTACAACACAGAGCACTCTCTACAAGGACCTCTGTCCTACACACCTTCTAGGTACGAGCCCAGATACCAACTGCTCAAATCTCAGACAAGACTCTCTCTTCTCAAATCACTGTGTTTCCGCAATGTCAACCCCCTTTGGAGCTTATTCATTGGACACATTCCACATTCCTTTCTTGATTAGTGACATGTTGCTTGTTTGCTCATCATCCACATACATCCCTGACGGATGAACACGCCTCTCAGCAATCTCCTCTTTCTCACTCACCACCTGTACAGGATTACCTGTCAATTCTCCCTTCAACAAAGAAAGAATGTCACCTTGAAAATTCTAGTACACAGCCAGTACAATACACAAAAGATTAAGATAGAGAAATAACGGAAATTCCAATCTTTAGCAGAGGTGATCTCAGAACCTGACAATATTGCTTTAATTAATTAATGAAAATTTACTTCAAATCTCAACTTTTATTTATTGCAGTATTAGATTTTCTTAATAGTTACTTAAAACAACATATTTTTTTTAGTTTTATATCTTATTTTGCACTGTCATTCGCCAGTGACTGACCCAGCCTAAACGGAAAGTTCACTGTTAGTCACCATGGCACTTAACATGTTAAGAAAATGTAATAAAAATTCCAATTGTAGGTTTATTACATAAATATATTTCCATTTGCTCAGAATCTGATCACAGTAGGTGTAGGTGTCCCAGATAGAAAGTGAAATTGCTTCCAAATAAAAACTGTGGTTTTATTTAAATGCAAATTTTTTGCCATAAAGAAGTTAAAAATAAATATTAAAAAAGAGTGGTGAATGTTCCTCATTACCAAAAGTCCTCTTTTCCACACTTCATATCCCCCACACTGTTTTAATTAAAATATTAGATTCTAGAATCAGACTGTAATTATAAAGAGTAGAAATTGAGAAATATTATTTCTAAGAGTTTTAATTTCCAAGCAGGTATGAGGGGATTTATGAGGGGATTTCATATGAGGGGATTGAAATATGAAGATTCAGTGTTTTTACAAGTAATATTTTGATCTGCAGTTTTGAAGTTAAAAAAGAAAACAAAATGTATGAACAAATGCTGTTCAATGAAAAAAAAATAATAATAAAAAAATAAAAAGAGGTCTTGTAAAACTGGCTAAATATTCTGCTTACATCTATTCTGTTTTTACAAAAGGAAATATAAGATAAATGAAAATTATTTGACATAAATGCAGATAACAATATATATTTTTTAATTTCTTCTTTTTCTACAGTCTATTATTATTATTATTTTAGGTTATATAATAGAACACAGCAGAATGACAAACACATTGCCAATAGATTTTGATTATAAAACTAATTTAATAAGAATTTAAAGTTAAGCCTTTCGTGGTTATAAGCGTGTATACGTGCCCAGAATACCACTTAATTTGAATTGCGAAATGACATACTGACACCGGAATTTTTAAATGAAAATTTTAATTTTACAAAGAACGCAAAAAAAAAAAACATTTATATATTATGAAATACATTTGTTTTTAAATTCTGGAGTCATTCAATCATTTTAGTATTTTATGAATAGAAGTGCTTTAACCGTCAAAGGGTTAAAACATAGCAACTGAAACATTTCCAAAAACACAGTCAAAACAAGCCTTTTTAGCATCCAGGCCAAACATGAATTTTAGCGCCTCTCTCTTCTCTCCACTGCAAAATATATTTACAAAGAGAATTTGGTACTACTAGGTTATCCCGTCGACCAACAGTGGCGTAGGAACTTTGAAAAAACAGGGGGAGTTGGAGCATCAGCGCCGTGCTAAAGTAGGTGGCCGAATGGCACGGCGCCCCAGGTGTGGAATTTTAAAAGGCCCCAAATTTATACTACCAACTCCATTTTTTGGCCTGTCAGAAGAAAAAGTTGGGGGAAAGCAGCTCCAAATTGAAACTTTGTCCTAAGCGCAGTTTTCTTTTTGCACAACCCTGCAGAGCATATTGTTAAAAGCTAGTAGTGAGGATCATTTCATTCATTTTGGACGGTTTCTTGTGTTGCACTTTTCACAAACAAGAGTATAAAATAGAAGCATATCAAAAGATTATCGACTTTTTAATCCAGTTTAAATAATTTATATTCGATATACTTGATGACACTTAATTTATGGACGATACCGAATAAAATATTCAAATTTCAGGCTTTTCCCATTCCTATTTACCAAAAGTTAAAGTTTTATTTCTGTTGTTTGGCTTACAAATTCTTATCAATCTCTTCCAAATGAATTTTAAAGGCTTCTTCTTTATAAATATGCAATAGCATCAAGTGGTTGAGTCTATATTGATATACTGTTGTTTGATGGTGTGTCTGTTTGAAGAAGAGCATTTAAAGCTCTCAGATGTAACTAATAATACCAGAATAACAAAATAAATTCTGCCAAAAGGTAAACTTTAGAAAATAATTTGTTTACTGATTCCTGTGATGACATCATTTTAATTGTGATCGACAACATATTTCTGTCAGTTTCGTTTGGGATTAATATTGGTAGAAGCGTCAACTTTGCAGAAAGATTTGTCAAATCAAAATCATCAGCATGTATTCTAAGCTTTTGTTTGAGATCTTCTGGCTTGGTTGAAGCTGTATTCGTGAATTTGGATTCGATCTGTATGTGAGAATGAAAAGTTTTTTGATTAAATCGTTTTTTTATGCATTAGTAAGGTCATGTGCTTCGCTAAAAATTCAATTTTTTGTATTGTTCTGGAGCGGAAGGATAGCTTGTCTATTCTTATCTTATTAAAACTATCTTTTGTTTCGAGACACTCGTCCTTTCCCCGTGAATTTTCTAGAAAAAGTAAACTTTATTTTTCAATTTCTCTCGAGGGAGCTGAGCCCGTCTGAAAAATCCCAGGGGGAGCCAGAGCTCCCCCAGTTCCTACGCCCATGTCGACCAAAAAATTATCGTCAAACCATAAGATTAAATGCCAATAATAGATGATCATGAATGTCATATTGAATGACATTAAATACGATTCACGTGTTTAAAATGTCATTAAGTGATTTCTATTCCGACTTTTTATTTGTATTTTTATTAATATTCTACTATTTATTTATTTTTTTTAATTTAATACAAAAATTTTGTCATTGTGTATAATTTGGCAAAATTGATCGACGGGATAACAGAGAAGTACCGAGAATTTTAGTTTTCTAATAGCCAACTTATTTTAAAATTTAAAATATGTAATACTGAATTACATATTCTGCATTGTCAAATATTGATTAATTGAAATCCTGAAAACAGAATCTAAAAGAATTGAAAAAAGTTTGGATTTATACAGGATCCTTATACTATACTATCTTTAGATTCTTCTAAGCTTTGGCACATCCCACGCAGGACGAATTTAACGAATATCTTGCTAAACATAGAGAGAAAATTCGAAAAAACAAAATCTTCATTTGACATCCTTTTGTTCTGGTTCCCAGGGCATATGCCCCATCTTAGTTTTAGCATAGTCCAAAAGCTGTAGCTTTTATTTTTAGAGAATAAAAAATATTCAATGGGAATAAAAAAAACACTTTTTGCATATGTGTTTATGCTAGGAATAACATATACATGATTCAAAGACAAATTAGGTACTGAATGAAATTATGAATTAGATACTTACTACTGTTTTTGTAAAAAGGTAATTTTTTTATCAATAAAGTTAATTTTTCATCATGTTTCTCCTGAGCTTTAAGTCAGAATCAAAGTGTAATAGAATAAAAACTTATTTCAATATTTTTCTATAAATTGGGAGAAAATATTGAAATGGGAATATCTGCAATAACATTTTTACATTTATTTTCAATAGCAGCTTTTATGTTCTGTGGGTGTAAATTAGAAACAATATTTTCATGTTGAAATAAAATATTTTGATTTAATGGTATATTGTCTTCATCTTTTAAAATTAAAATTCAGGTACTACTTGATTATTCCTTCGATCAAAAAACTACCGCCAAACTAAAAGATTTAATGCCAATAATGATGACAAAAAATGTCACATTCATGTCATATTAAGCTGGTGTCATGTGTTTGTTACATCATCAAGTGATTTTTAATATGAAGTTTTATTTGTATTCATATAATTGTTTTATCAATTTATTTGTAACATTTTAAACATTTTCCGATATTTAAAATAAAAATTACGCCAATATGTTTAATTCTTGATTTTAACAGTTTTGCAAAATTGGTCGATGGGATAACCAAGTAGTACTGAAATTAATTAAAAGCAAGCATTTTAAATTAGATTCTGTATTTAAATGATAAGAGAAATAGGTGAGTATATTTTAAATTAAATGAATATGCATAATGAATAATTAAGATGGAAACAATATTTGGTGCATTATCATCTACATCCAGCTAAATTACTTGTATCCTTATTTCAAATAAAAAAGAAAATCAGAATCAAACCTAAATTGTTTATTAGCCCTTGAATAGGTAAAAACAATTTCATAAAAAAAAAAAAAAAAAAAAAAAAATATATATATATATATATGAATATGAATATGAATGAATTAAATTACAAATCACTGACAATATTTACTACTGGTATTTAACTTTTTAATACAAGATAAATACAATAATTTACTTTTTTTTCACAAAAATGTATTTAAATATTATTTAGTGAAAATATATAGAAATCATTTATTTTAAGAAATAAAAATCTTTCAGACATACATTACATAGATCCAAGTTGATTTTACATAGTAATTGAAAATTTTGAATCAAAACTGCTTTTTGAGATTTGTTTAATCTCATTTTACTTGTCAATTCAGATTAAACAATACAAAATGATGATGAAATGATGCTTTCTAATCACATTAAAATATGATGATTAAAAATTAAGCTTGGTTTCAAACTTTTGAAACTTTTTGGTCAACTTAATATTTTTTCTAATTTTTCAAAGCAAATATTTTGAATAATTTTAAACTGTCAATTTTAATAAACACTATGGGTTTGATTAAAGCTAACTTAATTATTATAAATTAATAATTAATTAAAACTTGAACTCAGCGAAGCTAGTTTGAGTTTGAGTGAACAATGCTTTGAGGTCTATAGCTACAAATGGCTGTTACCTCGAATGATCCATAAACCACAGAAACAAATACAGAACACTTTATTATTACAAGAAATCCAGTACATACATTTTAATACACATCACAGGGACAACACCCGCACACCCATGCCGCTAGCTGGACTCGAACCAGGGTCCAGCGGTGTGGGAGGAGCTCACGCTACCGACCACGCCACTGGATCGGCATCAGCGAAGCTAAACAATTATCCATTTCAAATCAAAATAAAAACAAACATTAACATGCCAATATGCGTAAAACGCAAAATTAAAGGCGATTAATTGCCAATATTGCAATCCTTATCTTTTCTTTTTCACCATAATTATTTGCTAAATTTCAAGCGAGCTATCGCCAAAAAAGATAATCCCTCACTCTGACTTCAAAGAAAAGGTAACCTTTATCTAATTTAGCCGTCTTACGGCTCTTATGCGCAGTTCACTAATATTCATTGCTGCGCATTACGGCTATTTAGATTGATCAGTAAAATAACCGTATCTTACGGCGCAATAGACACGGCCGCCGTACTCACCTCGCGGTTGAGGTGTTTCAAGTTACTTCAGATGGCTGCCATGGGCAGGGATTCAGATGTCCGCTAAAGATCTTTAAATGGGTCGAAAATCCTTAAAACCAAGTGAAATCTCAAAATCGTTATTCAGGTGTCCGTTCTGAGATCCTTAAATTAAGATTCTAGCGTTAAAAGCGGCAGGATTTAAGGAAAGCTAAAACGCTATACCCTGTTCACACCACAAACTTAAGATATCTTAAGGCACGCCACACACTAGGGAGACATGCGTCAAAAATCGTGCAACATGACGCAGTGAAACCGGTTTTTCCTTTGTTATCAGGGTGAAATTGTCGCATGTCTCATGTTTTTTCGCTCAATGTTTCACAGGTGTGTGGCGTGCCTAAGATCGCCGTGTTTGAAGTAGATCCTCCCGGAATTGGATGCCTGTTCACATTGAAAAATTTACCCAAGATATCTCAGCGAATGTCACTGTATCTCTGAACTGAACAAATGTAGTGTATGCGCATGCGCTTGAAATAAAGACGGCCACAACAGCCAATCAGTAAAAGCAAAGCTTTGTAGCCAATGAGAGTAGGTGGTTGTTCCTGTATCTAGGTCGAGAGAGTTGAAACTCTCTGAGAGAGTTTGTAGAACTCTCTGAGAGAGTTCCAGGCCTGAGATATCTTAAATATCCGTAGTGTGAACAGGGTATATACCCCGTTCACACTACAAACTTAAGATATCTTAAGGTCGCCGTGTTTGAAGTGGACCCTCCCGGAATTGAATGCCTGTTCACATTGAAAAACTTACCTAAGATATCTCAGCGAATGTCACTGTATCTCTGAACTGAACAAAGGTAACGTATGCGCATGCGCTTGAAATAAAGACGCCCACAACAGCCAATCAGTAAAAGCGAAGCTTTATAGCCAATGAGAGCGAGTGGTTGTTCCTGTATCTAGCCCGAGAGAGTTGAAACTCTCTAATACCCTGTTAACACCACAAACTTGAGATATCTTAAGATCGCCGTGTTTGAAGTGGACCTTCCCGGAATTGGATGCCTGTTCACATTGAAAAATTTACCTAAGATATCTCAGCGAATGTAACTGTATCTCTGAACTGAACAAATGTAGCGTATGCGCATGCGCATGAAATAAAGACGGCCACAACAACCAATCAGTAAAAGCAAAGCTTTGTAGCCAATGAGAGTAGGTGGTTGTTCCTGTATCTAGCTCGAGAGAGTTGAAACTCTCTGAGAGAGTTCCAGGCCTGAGATATCTTAAATATCCGTAGTGTGAACAGGGTATGAGAGAGTTTGTGAAACTCTCTGAGAGAGTTCCAGGCCTGAGATATCTTAACTATCCATAGTGTGAACAGGGTATTAGAGAGTTTCAACTCTCTCGGGCTAGATACCGGAACAACCACTCGCTCTCATTGGCTATAAAGCTTCGCTTTTACTGATTGGCTGTTGTGGCCGTCTTTATTTCAAGCGCATGCGCGTACGTTACCTTTGTTCAGTTCAGAGATACAGTGACATTCGCTGAGATATCTTAGATAAATTTTTCAATGTGAACAGGCATCCAATTCCGGGAGGGTCCACTTCAAACACGGCGATCTTAAGATATCTAATGTTTGTGGTGTGAACAGGGTATCACATTTATCCTCATATTCCTGTAATCTAAAAAAACCATGTATTCTATAATTTCTTAAAGTTGTTTTCCTTCTGCTATTATGTATATAGATGCGAATGTTACTTAGTGCGAAATTTATGTACACATACAATAGTTATGAATTTCAGTGTTAGTCACTTCAGAATAATTTACGAAAAATTTTAAGATAGAAGGGCCACCCCCCCCCCCCCCTAATAATGCTTGCCCCAAGGCTCCCCACTGTCTAAGTCGGGTCCTGCATTTTTCTATTTATTTCTTTAAAAAATATTTATCAGTTGCTGTATATTTTCTGTGATAAATATACAGGTCTTAAAATGGCAGCCATTTAAAATTGTCAAAAAACTTATAAATATATGATAATGAACAAGAAAAGGGGCTTTTTTTAAGTGTTTGATCTTAATACAAATATTACGAAGCATTTTTCAGTTTGTCTTTACCTTAAAAAATGGCTTACACACGACATTTTGAAAAATATATTTGTCTGCGACAGCACTCGCATATATCAACCGATTTCGATATGAGTGAGCATGTGCACAAGACTGACAAAGATCTCGATCAACCTTATTGGTTAATTTCACTCATCATGTTGTTTTAAAATGGCACTTCATTATACAGTGAAACCTCCAAATAAGGGACACTCCGAATAAGGGACACCTCTATTTAAGGGACAAAAGTAGCGGTCCCAGATATGTCCCTTATTTGGAGGTTTCACTGAGTAAGGAACTCCGAATAAGGGACACCTCTATTTAAGGGACGAAGGTTGCGGTCCCATAGGTGTCCCTTATTTGGAGGTTTCTTCATTGTATCAAATATAAATCGCTTTAAATAAAACCAGCTTGTATAAAGTTGATTAATTTCTCGAAATTGCCGTTCATAATTAGTGTTGACAAAAACAACCACTGAATCTTCTTTTGCCGTGTTCCACTAATTTGAGCTTTGTATGGTTGAATAATATAACTAAATTTTTTAAAAGAAAAGTAAGGGATATGAAAGCTATCTCTTCCTCCCGATACTGGCCGGAAGGACTTTTTTTTATGAAACTTACCTGCCTAGGGGCAATATTTAAGGAGATAGCCTGTTGTTTCGATAATTATGAGCCATCCTATATACAGGGTGTCCAGTAAATGACGGACCCATTTTGAATGTTAATAACTAAAATACGGTTTAAGATAAAAATGTGCGGTTTGCTGCATTGATATCAGTAAACTTTTAGATATACACTTTCTTAATATATTTCGAATTTTGGCCAACAGATGGCGCTGGCAGCGGCATCAGGCTGTCGAAATTCAAACATTTACTCTAGTTTCCATACACATGACCTTTTCGGCTCATTTCGCAGAATCGAATCTCTCTCAACATGTTGAATCCACTCTTCACTCACCTACAGAAATAGATTTTGTTGGATGGAAAAAGATTTAAAATAATATTTATGATTGAATAATGTCTATTATATTTAATAAAAACCAACAAAACATAATTTTTAATAAGCATAGACTTTTCACTCATTTACCGTAAGTAAATTGTATTTAAAAAATGTTTTTGTAACTGGTTAACTGATTCTCTTTTTACGTACGAAAAATTGAAAATATGGCACGGTTCTTTTGTTAAAAAATCTTAATATTTAATCTAAACATTTATATTTTCCATTAAATAATATGAAATTATATTTAAAAAATTTAGTGATGCCAAAATATTTAAAGGATTGATCAAGCAAACTCTTCTTGCTTGTGCTTCGTGTAGTGAAATCAGAAGTTAAAACAGTGGTACACAAATAGTGGTAGGGCAAGTTTCTTGTCTAAGATAAAAGCGGGACAGTGACTTATAAATCGGCACATAAAGCTATATTAAACCTTAGAATAAAGGTTCGTCTATGAGAAATCCTGTCTTAAACATAAAAAAATATTGATCACGACGGTGAGAGTAACATATGAAACTACCTGCTAAGACGGAAAGCTGTCTATAATGAAATAATTTTTATTATTCAGCAAACCGTATTCATCTCTACGTTATATTCGTATTTTGACATTTAAGATATCTGAAAATTTTATTACGAAAGCCACGACAGAGTTTAAGATGCTTTTTACACACAATCCTTCCCTCTTCTTCCCCTGACTGCAAACGCATCTACCTATAATGGAAGGATGCTTAAAAAAAAAAAAAAAAAAAAAAAAAAAAAAGCGACTTACCTGTTTTTATATCCGACGAGTCGCCCCTTTTCAAAATTTCATTACAGAAAGCGTAATAGATCCTAAATCATCATAGAATCATTATAGTTCTACTTATTTTAGTTCAATTTTATAAATAAAAATATTGCCAAATTACTGAAACATGAGTGTTTTTCATACATAACTTTTAAAAAGATTTTAGAATCATTTTTTTTTAATATAATCTTCCTTACTTTAAATCACATGCAAGAGGAATATTCAGAATTCTCCTTCCCTTCTTTTCCTCAGGAAGAATAGTTAAAGAAAAGGGGGGGGGGAGGGAGGACGAAAAATATATTTCAGGATCTATGATGCTGTCTGTAATGAAATTTCGAAAAGGGGTAACTCGCAGGATATAAAACAGGTACGATGCTTTTTTTTCTTTTTAATCTTCCTTCCATTTCAGCGTCGATGTGTTTTCACTTGGGGGGGGGGGTGGGAGAAGGGAGAGGTGTATGTAAAAGTCATCTTAAAATCTTTCGTGGCTTTCGTATTAAAATTTTCAGATTTGTTAAATGTCGAACTATGAATATAATGTAGGGATGATTTTGTTTTTCAGAAAAATCAACAATGTTTCATTTTAGGCAGGTTTCTGTTTTAGCAGCTGGTTATGTATGTTACTTCATCCGTCGAAATCAATATTTTTTAACGTTTAATACAGGATTTGTTATAAACGAATTCCTTCATTCTCAGGTTTATTATATTTTTATGTGCCGATTTATAAGTCACTGCCGCGCATTTTTTTAGACAGGGAACTTGCCAACACTATTTCCGAACCACTGTTTTAACTACTTAACTGATTTCACTGTACAACGTAGGCAAGAAGAGTTTGCTTGATCCATCACTGAAAGCTTTTTCACACCACTAATTTTTCTTTTCATGCAATTTCATACTATTTAATGGAAGAAACGTTTAGATTAAATATTATGATTTTTTTAACTTAAAAAAGCGGTGCTTATCCCACATTTTCAATTTATTGTACGTAAACAGAGATTCAGTTAACCGGTTACAAAAACATTTTTGAATACAATTTATTTATGGTAAATGTGTGAAAAGTCAATGCTTAAAAAAAGGAAGTTTTGTTGGTTTTTATTAAGTATAATAGACATTATTCAATCATAAATATTATTATAAATATTTTTCAATCAACAAACTCTATTTCTGCAGGTGAGTGGAGAGTAGATTCAACATGTCGACTGAGATTCCACTCTGTGAAATGAGCCAAAAAGCTCATGCGTATGAAAATAGAGTAATGTTTGAATTTTGGCAGCCTGATCCCGCCGCCAGCGCCATCTGTTGGTCGAAATTCGAACTATTTTAAGAAAGTATATATATAAAAATTTATTGATTTTCTAATAACAATGCAGCAAACCGCATATTTTTTTTTTTTTTTTTTTTTTTTTTTTTTATCTCAAACCGTTTTTTTTTGTTATTTACATTCAAAATGGGTCAGTGATTTACTGGACACCCTGTATATGTATGTGGTAAAAGCTCCAGGAGTCAACCAGTAGTCTTGCAAGTATAGCAATAAATGGCTGATTATTAGTTCTAAAAGCATAGCTGCCAACTTTCAACTAATCTTCCGTAATACTTGGATTAGTTTGATCCAGGTCTATGTCAGGTTGGCACCTATGTATAAGAATATCCACGATACTTTGCTATTCGTTGATTCGTTGATGATGTAGTTTTCAGGGAACGTATACTAAGTGCTTAAATTATTATAAAGGGCATCCATTTCCAACGCTGTCTAATTGCTAATTCCTAAACCATTTGTCACAGACATTTAGTTCCAATTACAAAAATGTTTTAAACAAGGTAAAGAAATATTTTTAAAGCAATTTAACTGAAATTGCTACCACCGTATTAATTTTAAGGTAGTGTTCATTTTTATTAATAAACTTCTAGATTGGTTAAAATAGTTGAAGACGTGAGTTTTGAAATTCTCTTTATCGATAAATAAAATTTTGGGAAATCGCGATTTTACTTTAGAAAGGTGTGTTATTTTGATAAGCTTATTTTTTGCTTAAAACGTTACTATGTAAGTTTCCCCAGTTCAAAATTTCTATTAAAATTTTAACTCACTTCCAAATATCCGATCGAGGTTCAATTTGCACAGTTATTTATATCCAATGACATTGTAATATTAATACAATTTTAGGTGCGTACCATTTATTTATTTTATAGGACTACACCTAATTTTGTTAGATTAAGTAATGTAATAGAATTTTAAATATATGTCATTTTGTAACAATTGTAACTGTTGCTTTTCATAATTTAAATTAACAAACTTTCTGTTATTTTTTTACTTATATTGTTAGTACAAATTTTGTTTTAATATATAATCATCAACATAAATTTAAAAATAATATTGTAACAAGTATGAAAAATCATGCGTTAAGCATAGATTATGAAGCACTTTCCAACACTTAATGAAATCTTTAACAAAACTTTGTTATTTAGGGAAATAATAGTGTATAGCCAAATATACCCAAATATGTATTCTAGTACATTAGAACAGCCCTGTATTTCATATGTCAGTTCATATAATGGTAAAATTTAGCTTAGCAAGATAATACCCAGTAGCTTGAGATTTCTTTTTCAGCAATTCATACTATTAGATGGAAACATACTTGAATACTTTTGTTCAGCCCTGTAGTTTACATTGTACCTTTATTACAGTCAGCATTAGGCTAAAATTTATTGCAAACTAAAACACTTTTAAAACAACTGAAATCAAATTCTCATAAATCATCATTTATACGCGTCCATGTACCGAATTCTTTGCGTGGCCCTGTATATCCTTTTATCTATATTCTGCAAACATTTCTCAGTAAATTGAATGAAGCTCAGCGTAAAAATGCATAGCCTATTTAAGAACCACGTTTAAATAATTTACGATCATATTCAGTAACGTTGGTGAGCTCTTTATGGGTTGCCCTGTATATCAACTATAACATTTATACACACCATATAATGTGCATATATTTAGCGAAATATAAACGCGCATATCATAATTAAAATGCATTTCATCCCTCCATCAGCCATCATCGGACACATATACGGTACTTCGGAAAAAATATACTATTTGAAATCTTTTGTGTGACCCTGTAAATGCTATGTACTTCATATTATGCAAGACAGTAGCGTATAATTTATATTAAGCTTCAGAGACACATCTCAATTTTATTATACATGAAAAAGCTTAATATATTTAAAATATGTAATGGGAAACTTTTGATTCGCCCTGTAGATAAACTAATCATGGTAGAAACTTCATTTTCGATAGGACTTGTGCTAGGGTAAACGTCAATAACGTCCTAAAATTTCATGGCAATCCGAGTATATTAACGATTTTTCCCCATAGGCCGTAATGTAATGGGAAACTTTTGATTCGCCCTGTAGATAAACTAATCATGGTAGAAACTTCATTTTCGATAGGACTTGTGCTAGGGTAAACGTCAATAACGTCCTAAAATTTCATGGCAATCGGAGCATATTAACGATTTTTCCCCATAGGCCGTAATGTAATGAGAAACTTTTGATTCTCACTGTAGATAAACTAATCATGGTAGATACTTCATTTTCAATAGGGTTCGTGCTAGGGTAAAAATCAATAACGTCCTAAAATTTCATGGCAATCCGAGTATATTAACGATTTTCCCCCATAGGCCGTAATTTAATGGGAAACTTTTGATTCGCCCTGTAGATAAACTAATCATGGTAGATACTTCATTTTCAATAGGGTTCGTGCTAGGGTAAACATCAATAACGTATAAAAATTTCATAGCAATCCGAGTATATTTACGGGAGTTAGAGCGCGGACAGACGGACAGACGGCCATCCGGCCAGACGGACAGACGGACAGACGGCCAGACAAACCGAATGCATAAGCACTTTTCAACTTTGTTGGAAAGTGCTAAAAATTATTTTACTCTCAATGTTTAATGTTAAATTTTATATCTTGCATTTCTTTTTATTTCCAGTAAATTTGTGACTGCCCCCAATTTGCAGCAAAAAATATGCTTCAACTTTAAACAGCTATTACTCGGTTTGTTTTAATCGCAGAGGAATGGGACTTTTCTTGTATTACTTGTTAGAGCAGTGGTAAAAATTTACTAAATATCACTTATAGGACCGGAGGACCGTATAAAAATTTAATTTTCGTAATTTTTTAATAAAAAGTTTTTTTGACTTAAATCACTTGAAAAACAATTATTTACCTTTTTTAAAACATTTTTGCAATTGGAACTATATGTCTATGACTAACTGTTTAGAAATTAGCCGTTGGCCACCTTGAGAGTGGACATCCTCACCCTGTATTTTGAACCATAAACAAGCTATTTATAAACAGTGTTGTAGTCTGAAAAAACCACAGAGAATGTATACTATGAACATGAAAGCCATGCCCTAGTTTTATTATAAAGCAGAAAATATAAAAATTAAAAAAAAAAAAAAAAAAAAAAAAACAGAAAGTATGCTGCGTAGCGTATATCTCCGCATGTCTTCGCCTAAATCCTGATTTGTAAAGCATTTTATATGATATTATATCAAATTGTGGCTTGTGCAATACAGAAAGAGGGGGCGGGGGGGGGGGGGCAGGATACAGATGGTACAAATTACCGGAACTCAGACATTTTTACGTAAAATCTTCAACTGTGTTGCAACTATAAGAGTAAATGAGCTCCCTAAAACTGAAAAACCTATGTATTTTATTCAGTTTTGTTTAATATCGATAGAGAAATACAAATTTATATCTCTTATGATTCCACAAGCAGATATAGTTAACAACTCTGAGCATATTTTGAATATTTTCTTTTTTTACATTTTCCTTCGAACGTGCTTCTTTTAAAAAATACTTCTTATCATTTAAGAACAAAAAAAAAAAAAAAAAAAAAAAGAGAAATATATATATGTAAATTTGCATTTATATTGAATTGCATAGAATGTACAAACTTTTGATAGCGAAGACTTTTTTTTCGATATTTTGTCATTGTGTTATGACTTTTTCGGGTCTGAATTTTTTTTCAAGTTACTTTTATGTTAATAACATTAACACTAGCTATCCATAAAGATTAATTATTCTTTAATGAATATTTTATTGTCTGAAAGATAAAGAACGTTGTTGTTTTGCGTACTTTTCAATTCATATTCATATGACAATAGGCTAAGAAAGAATTTTTGGAGATGTTTAGTAAATATTTTATTACAGTATGATTTAACTTATATTACAACTTTCTAATACTTTTTGCGCTTTATTACACATAATTCTTTTAGGAAACAGGAAAGTAACTTTTATTTTAAATTTTAAGAGTGAAATATATGTTTAAAACAAAAAAACCACAAATAAGAATTAAGCAAAAAACAATTATTATTATTATTATTAAATGTCTAAATATAAATGAAGTCATAAAGTAAATGCATTGACGTATACTAGTATTATTACATGTAAATAGTAGCAAAAATATTTCTCAAAACAAAATAATACTCCATTAAAAGATATTTACTATTAATAGTACACCAGACCCGAAAGGTTAGTATAAATTTAGGAAAATAATAAAATGTAATATATATTAATTTTAAAAATTGCAGTTATTAAGTTATATGTTTTTTTTTAGCACTATGGAAAAGAACCGACATTTAGCTCTTTAATGGAATCCATAAACTTTTTTTTTTGGGGGGGGGATGTGGGGGATGAACATAAGAAACCCCCTATAATTATATAACTTTTTTTTCCTTTAAAGAGTAATATAACAGCAAGTTCATAGATGAAAAGTAACTTACATAATTATTACATAAACTTGCTAATAATTCATTTTTTATTTACTTTATAAATCAAAACTTTTAAATCATAAACTTTTATGAAACTTGAACATTTTTTAAAAAGTTGAATTTATGCAAGAATTGTGTGGATGAAAGTTGCATGGGAAAATAAAAACAACGAGATATTAACAATAATAATAAGAAGAAGAAAGGCCTGTTGTTACTTTTATTTATAACAAATACGAGATGGCAGCACCAAATATTTTGTGAGGAAAATGAATGAATTTTCGTATTGTTTTTAAAATCTTTATTAGTATCTTAACAAGTTTAAAAGTCAAGAAAAAAATCGTTAAATTAATTCTATTTTAGATTTTTTTTTGTAAGAAAGTTTTCTTATCATAAATATGCAGAATGGACAGCTTTAATTAAAAATAATTAATTAACAAGCAGCAGTTATTCAAGAAGTCTACGTATAACGAATTATTTTCCCATTCCCTCCAATTTCATTATAAGCGGTTTCGATTGTAATTTTTTTTGTACATCATTTTTTTATGTATAAATGATTATCAATGTGTATGCATAATTATGATTTTAATTGTGCTACAAAAATTTCCATAAAAAACTAAACTCCAGTTACCATGCCAATAGATTGTTATAAATAACATAAATATTTTAATATTTAGAATATTTTTACACTTTGAAGTGGATTACTAATGTGTTCGCAAAACAAAATATACAATAGCAACATTAAAGATTACATAGATTCTTAAATTTATTTGTTCATTTAAATAAAAGTTCATTAAAAATTAATGAAGTTTAGAATTTTAAAAAAGGTTAAAACATAATAACTTCTGAAGCTGCATAATAAGAAATAGTTTTTAGCTCACAGGCTATCATAGCCTGAGAGCTTATGTGCCCGTCCGTTCTGTATGTATGTTCGTATGTACGTAACGCAATAACTCATGATAAAAATATCCGATCCACTTGAAATTTTGTCTGTAGGTATATCCTGACAAGGCGCTTCCCTGATTAGTTTTTGGAGTTCATTCGATATGTATAAGACGGGGAACGGGGGGCTCATGCCCCCCGTTAGTTGATATAGATGGGATTTTCATGCAGAATTAAGTTTTCAAAATTTAGATTAGGATCATTCTGATGAGGCGATTCCGTGACTGTTATTAGGTGTTCATTGATTAAGTATAAATAGGGGGAACAGGGGTTCTAATGCCCCCCCCCCCGTTAGTTGATATAAATGGGATTTTCATGCAGAATTAAGTTTTCAAAATTTAGATTAGGATCATTCTGATGAGGCGATTCCGTGACTGTTATTAGGTGTTCATTGAATAAGTATAAATAGGGGGAACAGGGGTTCTAATGCCCCCCCCCCCCGGTAGTTGATATAAATGGGATTTTCATGCAGAATTAAGTTTTCGTTCAAAATTTAGATTAGGATCATTCTGATGAGGCGATTCAGTGACTGTTATTAGTTGTTCATTGAATAAGTATAAATAGGGGGAACAGGGGTTCTAATGCCCCCCCCCCGTTAGTTGATATAAATGGGATTTTAATGCAGAATTAAGTTTTCGTTCAAAATTTAGATTAGGATCATTCTGATGAGGCGATTCCGTGACTGTTATTAGGTGTTCATTGAATAAGTATAAATAGGGGGAACAGGGGTTCTAATGCCCCCCCCCCCGTTAGTTGATATAAATGGGATTTTCATGCAGAATTAAGTTTTCGTTCAAAATTTAGATTAGGATCATTCTGATGAGGCGATTCCGTGACTGTTATTAGGTGTTCATTGAATAAGTATAAATAGGGGGAACAGGGGCTCTAATGCCCCCCCCCCGTTAGTTGATATAAATGGGATTTTCATGCAGAATTAATTTTCGTTCAAAATTTAGATTAGGATCATTCTGATGAGGCGATTCCGTGACTGTTATTAGGTGTTCATTGATTAAGTATAAATAGGGGGAACAGGGGTTCTAATGCCCCCCCCCCCCCCGTTAGTTGATATAAATGGGATTTTCATGCAGAATTAAGTTTTCAAAATTTAGATTAGGATCATTCTGATGAGGCGATTCCGTGACTGTTATTAGGTGTTCATTGATTAAGTATAAATAGGGGGAACAGGGGTTCTAATGCCCCCCCCCCCGTTAGTTGATATAAATGGGATTTTCATGCAGAATTAAGTTTTCGTTCAAAATTTAGATTAGGATCATTCTGATGAGGCGATTCAGTGACTGTTATTAGTTGTTCATTGAATAAGTATAAATAGGGGGAACAGGGGTTCTAATGCCCTTCCCCCGTTAGTTGATATAAATGGGATTTTAATGCAGAATTAAGTTTTCGTTCAAAATTTAGATTAGGATCATTCTGATGAGGCGATTCCGTGACTGTTATTAGGTGTTAATTGAATAAGTATAAATAGGGGGAACAGGGGTTCTAATGCCCCCCCCCCCCCGTTAGTTGATATAAATGGGATTTTCATGCAGAATTAAGTTTTCGTTCAAAATTTAGATTAGGATCATTCTGATGAGGCGATTCCGTGACTGTTATTAGGTGTTCATTGAATAAGTATAAATAGGGGGAACAGGGGCTCTAATGCCCCCCCCCCCCGTTAGTTGATATAAATGGGATTTTCATGCAGAATTAATTTTCGTTCAAAATTTAGATTAGGATCATTCTGATGAGGCGATTCCGTGACTGTTATTAGGTGTTCATTGAATAAGTATAAATAAGGGGAACAGGGGTTCTAATGTCCCCCCTTCTTTAATTTATATAAATGGGTTTTTCAAGCAGAATTTTCAGGTTTCGTTCAAATCTCTGAATAGTTTTGGATGTTTAATGGTTAAGTATAAAAGAGCGGCATAACTCTTTTTAAATTATATAAATGCTAAATGGGTTTTTATTAAGAATTATCTAATTTGCTCTGAATTTTGGATATAGATTTTTTATATGATAAAGCATGTCTTTGATAGTATAGGAGGTTTAATGATTAAGTATAAAAAAAGAGAAAAGGGGAGAGCTGTTTCCCCTTCTTAATTTTTTTTTTTTCGAACGGAATTAACCCTTGAAAATATAAAGCTTTAATGTGCAATTAGTATTTGTAGCCTGTGAGCTCAATGCCTTCAGTTTAACTGGGCAGTATTCTTTATTTGAAAATATTTCTCTGTATTTATTAAGATATATTTCCAATGATTCCGTAACAGAAGTTCATTACAGATATTACTATTTTTGCAAAACATATTGCCTGACCGGGGATAATTAAGTTTACTTCCGGTTCGGCTACACTATTTTGAATTATATATAAGCGTGATGCCGGTCCTGCTCCATTATTTGGAAAAATATATAAGCGTGACCCCGACCCGGCCCTAGTTTGCTGAAAAAATTAAGCCCGGTCTCAGACATGATATAACTGTGAATCGCTACGTTGGATTTGAATTTCTGAATTGATGTTAACATCAACTGGTGCAGCACATCTATACTTATTCTCGCGAAAGTTATATCCATTGAAAATGATTAATATTTTATGTGCTTCGTTTACATTTTTATATTGTATCGGTCGGTACGCTGAAATTTTTATCTGGCTGCGCCATTTCGTTTTTAGGTAGATTTCGTTTGAAATACTATCTAATGCGGTCGCTCCTATGTTGGAATTTCTGAAAAATTTGTGCAGATCTACACCGATCATAGCCTCTAGACCCCAAAACTACCATCAGTAAAAAAAAAACTTTATCTATCTATCTATCCATGTACATATATATATATATACATCGCTTTTTTATGCATACGCGTATGCGATAACTTCTATAATTCAACTCAAACAAGGGCGGCGCCAGAGGGGGGTCCGGGGGGGCATATGCCCCCCCGTCGGGCATACCTGGCACCCCCCATCGGGGTCAAAATTCAATGTCGTCGGGGAAAATATTTTGACTTTTGAATTTCGACTCTGTTAAATTAAGTCAAGTTAAAAACTTTTTTTTTTTTTTTTTGTAAGTTGGATTAATTAAACTAATTCTTTCGGGTACGAATCGGTTTCTGATTGAATTTTAATTCTTGTAAGTCGGGATAAGGTGAACCCGATTTTTCGAATAAAAATGTGTTTAGTTAAGAATACGTAGGATGGAAATTATTTTGTCGGTGTTGTCCTGGATCGCAAACAGAATGCTGCATTAGAGAGAAGCTGCTTGTTGTCGGGTAAATAGAACCTGACGCGATTCGCGGTCTGAGCTGAATTTGTCCTTTTATGAGTTGAGCTTTTGTTTTTGTCGTTGCGGGTGCGTTTCGTGTTGATTTAACCTTAATTGTTTCGTTTGAGTTAGAAGTTGACATTTATGGTTCTTGATTCGACATGCATCGATCGCTGAAAAGAATTTAGAAAATTTATTTTATAATGAAAACTACATATTTGAATATTAATGAGTGCATGTGTACTGATTTTTTAAAATTAAAATTGATACAAGAGGTTTAATTCTAGACTATTTTTATATAGCTGCATTACAATATCGATAAATCTTTTCATCAGTTGAGGTTGAAAATTGGTTGAATAAGTATTTCGAGTTCAGGTCGAAATGTGAAAGATAATTTTTCTTTCGGCCTCAGATCGCCCTTCGGGCAGAGTCCTGCATCACTTAGTGCGAACTAAACACAACCCGATTGGCAGTTTGTGTCGGATGAGGCTAAAGTTAATATTTTTGGGAGAGGTTTATATTGACTTTAATTTTTTGAGTCAGGTTAACTTTAATTGTTTTTAGCGGATGGGTTCGATTCTACGCGATTCCACAAAAGACTCTCTGAAATATATTTTAAAATGGAAAACAATGTTATTTAAATATCACCTAGTACATATACAGATACATTGATTTTTATGCATAAAAAGTATAATTGATACTAGAGGAAAAATTGTAGACTGCTTTTCCATTATTGCATAACAAAATGAATTTCTTTTTTCCATTTCGGAGTGGAATTAGGTTCGCATTTAATCCTGTCAGATTTAGGTCGACGTTTGCCGATTTCGGGTTATCTAATATTTTTTTAAACTGGCTAGGGGTGAATAGATGTAAAATACCCGGGTTCGGATCTGGTATAAGCAAATCTGCGCAGGACTTAATGCTCTCAAATTAATCCATGAATTGAACTAATTTTTTATTGTTTATGTTTCGTTAAAATAGGGAAATTTGCGCTTTGTTTTGGTCCATTGTTATTTCTCCCCATCTTTAAAAAATACCACTTACCTGAATTATTCTCAACTAAAGTAGCATTTTCGTCAGATTACATGAATGCTCAAACAACATAGCTACTTAGAACTTTTTAGTGTTAGACACGGAATTTATAAATGTCTTTTACCTAAAAATACGCCAAAATTACGAACCTAGGCCCAAATTAACGTAAAATTTTCCAATCACAAGACAGAAAATTCTTAAAATAATAGAAAAATCTCTTCAAATCAGGCATATCCTGGCATTCTCGTTAATTGCCCAGGGCTGACATTTTTAGCCCGTGCAGACTTCTTCTGGAACCTCGCATAGTCCGCGGTTAGAGATCTGCACGGGCCGGAATTTCCAGGCCCGGGCCGTACAGAACTTCTGTGAAAACATGCCCGGCCCGTTCTGGCTCGGCACAATTTCTACTATTTCTTTAATAAAAAACTAGATTTTTATCAGATTTTACAATATATTTTTACAGGAAATACACATTAGCAACATTAATGATTACTTAGATTCTTAGATTTTCAACATTCAAATAAAGAGTTATTAAAAAATTAATATGGTTTAGAATAAAAGAAAGTAAAAACATCGTAACTTTTGAAGCTGTATAAATAATTAATAGTATATTACAATAATAGCATAATAGTATTAACAGTAATAGCTGTATATATAAAAATAGATTTATGAAAATATTTCTATATCATTTTATTGAAGATTCTAAATCAAAATTCAATCTCAAATCCAAAAGAGCTACTTTTTGAAACATTTCTGATTTTTTTTTTTTTTTCGAAAACGCATAAGATTTGAAGGCGTTCTTATGCAAAAACCATGTAATCGAATGGCGTTATTTATTTTTTAATGCAAGCAATTTAAGAAATTACGGTCAAAGTTAGTGTTTTGAATAGAATTTCCGAAAACGTCAGCATGGAAAGAGAAAAAAATCTGCAATCATTTGACAAGAATCTTTTATATCTGAACAAGGTTATACAAGTATTTCATTTACCAAAAATAAAAAAACGCTATTTGATTACAGATCCCTTCAATAGTCAGGCTTGCCAATCTTATACTTTTACAGTTCAAAATTAGTCAGAAAATGTGTCAACCTTTCGCGTTGTTCAGAAGTGAATTTAAGAACCACCAAGAGGTATATATTCAAAGATTACGTTAACATAAGTTCTTTATCGCTATTAAAGATTTTAAAAATCATGTTGACTGCCCTACACATCTTAAGAACAATTAAGTCTAGTTCTGGACCGGCTCCTCTATATATATATATATAAAATACAAGCCTGATCTCGGCCCAGCACGAGTCCACTAAAAAAATATTATGCTCGGGTTACACACAATGGAAAAAAAAACTAATGTAACTGTCCGATGCCGATCTCTACTCTGTACAAGTTACATTTCTATATTGATGCTGTCAAACTGGTATCGGCTCATGACGCACATTTGCATTTATTCTCGTTAAAGCCTTTATTCATTGAAAATAGCTCAAATTTTATCGTTCTGCCTAAATTTTCTTTATCGGCCCGGCCCAACCCGTATGACCCGTTTAATTTTTTTGCCGGTCCGGCCATGCCAGTTGAAAATATTATTGTAATTCTGCTGGCCCGGTCCGTTAGAAAATTCGGAATCATTTCACCGGCCCGGCTCCTTGCAGACCGCGATTCGGTTCGGTGGTATTACTTAAAATCGGGATTAGGATTTAGGACTTTGATATAATGTTGACTTTCATTCTTCGGGTTCGGATTAGAATATACCCGATAATTCAAAAGAATGTTCAAATTATTATTCTGATTAAAAATCTATAAGAAATAAAACCTTTATGATGGACATCTCTCTTACCGGTCCGGCCAAAAATCACCGAAAAAAAGTACAAGGCCTTTTAATACCCGTCGGGCGAAGAATAAATTTCAGATCCGACCGAATTTTCAAAAAATAAAATTTAGTCGGAATCTTCGGATTAATTCAAACCCACCACGAGTTTAATGAAAGAAAATTTCACTGAACTCGTGCTTCTGGATAGGCTACGCTAGAGGTCTGCATGGACTTGTTTTCTTCCACAACACTCGAGCCGGCCAAGCCTGATTTTTACTTTTTTTAGACCAGGTCTAACTTATTATTTTCGATACCGAGACGAGACTGGCTTCTTTCTACCTAAGACTGCACCGACCGACTTTTACTTTCCGGTTTCGACATATCTTGCATGAAAATCATTCTCTCAGCATGGTCTAATCCGTATAAAACTCAGTAAAATTTGACCCGGTCAAAAATTTTTGCAATAAATAATTCTTATATGTTTAGACCCCAGTTTTTTTTACAATTAAACTTTAAACTATAAGATAATACTTTAAAGACTAGTAGATTTCTAGGCAATAAGATTTAAATGCAATAAAACCTATAAAAAAGAACCTGTCTATGACGTAATCCTATTTTAAACAGAAAAATGTGTTGATCCATAAAAAATGACTATAATAATTTGAGAAAAAAGAGTATAATACATTAACACCTGCAAAGAGAGAAACTCAACTATAAAGCATTTTTTCGTTCCTGTGCGATTCCATCTGAGAATATTTTAATTTATAGCATTTTTTTAAAGTCTCTTGTATATAGAATATGGATTAGTAATATTAATGATAACTCAAGCATTTACAGGAAAATTGCGATTTATTAAAAAAAAATAATAATAAATATTACAGCCTAGCACTTTTGTGAAAATGGAAAATATTTTCGGCCAGAAATCCTCGAGCAAAACAGTTTCGTATAATCTTATAAACGTGAAAATCCATATTTTGTAGAAATTCAGTCGGGCCGAGGTTTTAACTTCTTTTCCTAAACGGAACTTTTTTTTTTTAATATATATATATATATATATATATATATATATATATATATATATATATATATATATATATATGGGCCAAGCCGGGTTTAGGCTAAACTTTTAACTTTTATACCGGACGGGCTATTAACTTATTTTGTACGATCCGGGTCACACCCGGGCCTGAAATTTATGTCCGTGCAGTTTTTCAAGCATCCGCCTAGCACGTGCAGGCTTCTAATTAGAGATACACCGAAAATTCGACTTCGTTTTCATTTTCAGTTCAAAATCTGAGTTTCGTCAAATATTCATATTCGGTGAAAATGCTGCTGAAACTTTGGATGGACCGAAACTCGGCTAAAGCTATCTGAATTCGAGAAATTTTATCTCTTTCTTTGGAAATTTTCAACATGACTTGATGATGTGTGCTGTTTCCGCTCGAGTGAGACACTCTTCATTTATTGCTATGAACTTTATTGTTTATGATTATCGGTCATGGCTGACTCATGACGTGGGATCAAATTAAAAGCAAACATGTTCACACATGTGACGCTTTTCACCTGCTCATGAAAAGCTGCATGGTAATAGAAATTTTTTAGTTTGAAACTGCAAAAATATTTCGAATGCTCTTTCAGAAAGATCTATCATTTTATGTCGTTGATGAAACATTTTATCAGGGCCATCGCTAAGACTTTTTATTGGGAGGGGAGAGGACCTAAAATTGCCAAGTCAAATTTCAATATTTGCCAACTCATTTTACAATTTTGCCAACTTACCACAATTAGAAAATGAATTATAGCCCTTATTTGTTAAAAGTTTAATAATATTCCCAATTAGTTTGGTAATTTTTGCCAATTCTATCAAAAATTGAAAATATATTATAATTTTTATTAAAATTTTAAAGAAAATTTGCCAACTAAGTTTGTGAATTTGCCAAGTGTAACAACATTCACAAATGTTTTGGGGGGGAGGCTCCCCCCCATCCCCCCTTAGCGAGGCCCCTGCATTTTATTTTATATGAAAACAAAAAGTTTTGGTCAGAGGCACAAAGAGTTAGCCAGCCAACTTGAGATAAGAAGGTAGATTTTTTAAGCAAGGGCGCTATTTCAAAACATTCGTAGGGAATCGAGGAAGTTGCAAAGTCTTTTGGAAGGAAGTAAGCAAGTATTTATTTAAGTATATACATCTTAACTATATTTAATTTTCTAATAATTAATAAAAATTGTAATTTATAAAATGGTTACTTTTTTATTACAAATTTTATTTTTAAAGTTAATTTCCTAAAAAAACAAACTTTTAAGTAATTTATTTCGATTAATTTCAATGAGAAATATTAAATAACTGAACGATGTGTATATTCAAAAATTAAATATTCATTATTAAATCTCTTCTCCAATTTGGATTACGTTGTTAAATAATTATTATTAATTGCTTATGATTACTGATTGTCATAAAGAAATAAAAGTAGTAGTAGTATTTACATTTTATTTTTGTTTGAAGCTTATGCACTGCACACTCATACATATTTATGTATGTTTGTTAGAAATGTGGCTTTATACACGCATAATTTATTAATAATAATGTAAATTCATGTATGTATTCATAACTTAAAAAATTTCTTCAGCATTTTCGTTTTCGTTTGCGGCGAAAAATAGGAAGGTTGCCAAAATTCGGTTTTGTTTTCTGTCTTAAAAACCTGTTTTAATCGATTCTGATTCTAATATAGTTTAGAAATTTGGCCCCCCTGTCGGGGATACCGTGCCCCCATGTCGGGCAAACTCTGGCGCCGCCCTTGAAATCAAATCTCTTACAAACTCATAGATAAAATAAAAGGGCATAAAATGGAGAGTTTTTATGAAAACCGAAAAGACCATATAACTTCTTGATTAAAATAGATATAGAATCAGTTTAAAGTTTAAATTACTTCTAAAAAATGAGCCAAAAGTTTATGAATGACAGATTTTTGATAAAGTAAAAAATGGGCTCAAAAGACGAAAAGAAAATAAGGCTTTTCGGAGAAAAAAATTCAAAATTTCGTCAATTCTCTAGATATAAAATCCTATTAAACTTATTATAAATTTTCTTTATGTTATTTAAAACTTTTCTATTTACAAATTTTTTATAGGAGATACTCCTATAAAATAAATAAATAAATAAATAAATAAATAAATAAAATAAAAAATAAAAGAGAAAATAAAAAGGAGTGTCGAAGAAGAAAGAAAATTATAATTTTGTCAATTCTTAAAATATAAAATCCAATTAAATTTACTATTCATCTTCTCTATCTAAAACTTTTATATTGACAAGTTTTTTGTGGGACCAATAATTATAGTAAAAACATATTAAACAAACATAGGAGTTGAAGGAAAAATCGTATACTAAGTGTACTCAAATCCAAACTGCTTATGTTCTGAATCATTTATAAATTCATTTGCTCTCAAACGTTCAATTGGCAGATTATCTTATTTAGGAACTATATATTGTGATGTATTGTCAAGGTTTTATATATATATATATATATATATATATATATATCAATGCAGAGTATATTTTAAAAAATGCTGTCAAAGCGGGCCTTGTGAATAGAAATTCTCGAAGCCGTCGTGGATGAAAAATTCATATAAAAAATAGTTTGTTTTCTGACTCATTTTAGGTAGATCTCGTATGAAATACTATCCATGACCCCCTAGACCCCAAAACTACCACCAGTAAAAAAGTTTACATCTATCTATCTATCTGTCTATATCACTTTTTTATGGACACGATAACTTCTATAATTCTGCTCAAATCTCCTCCAAACTGATACATAAAATCAAGGGATAAAAAATCTCGGTCAAGTTCGTTAATGGGCAAAATCGAACCAAGGGGGTGGAAATAGGGAGAGTTTTTGTTCATAAAGTCATAACGCCATAAAGTCTTAATGAAAATAAATATCGAATCAATTTAAAGTTTATATTACTTCTAAACAATGGCCCAAAAGTTTATGCATGACAGATTTTTAATAAAATTAAAAATGGGCTCGAGGGAAAAAAAAAAGAATATATATATATATATATATATATATATATATATATATATATATATATATATATATATATATATATATATTTGGGGAAAAAAATCCTAACTTAGTTAATTTTCAAGATATCAAATCCAACTAAATTTTTTATAAATGTTCTTAACATTATCTAAAACTTTTGTATTTTCAAGTTTTCGATAGGACCAATTCTTACCGATAAAAAAAAAATGAAAAACGAAAACAAAAATCCCTGTCGGCTTGGCCTATATGCGGAGGTAGATTTCGAAGAGTGCTCATTTCAACAACAAAAAATAACATACGGTTAGAGATAAACCCAGTTTAACAATTTTATTTTGCCGCTTTAAAAAAAAAAAATTCATTTCATTTTTCTGTAAGAAAAATGTTTCTTATCAGAATCATCTTAAGCGAAATTTGGCTCAAATGGCCGTTTTGACAACATATTTTGAAATGTATTCTGACATTATTAAAAAATCGACCAATACGGTACATTATATATTTCCTAAACAAGACAAACTGGAAATTGCATGCGTTTGCAAGCAAAATTGAATTAAAAATGAGTTTAAAAATAAGCAATTTGTTATTTGAATACTTCCTCAATTTTTTAATCACGATCGCTTCGGAAAATTCGGTTCAAAATACCGACTTTGACAGCATTTTTTGAAATATTTTTTGTATTTATCAAAAAACTGGCCAATGCATCATATTATATAGCTTCTATATAAGAGAATCTGTCCTTTGGATGTGGATTAGAGCAAAGTGATTTTAAAAATGAATCAAGAAGTTTGGATTTGAGTACACTTTTAATGATATTTTTTCTCGAACTCCTATTTTTGTTTAATTTGTTTTTGCTATAAGTATTTCCTATCAAAAACTTGTCAGCATAAAAGTTGAAGATATTATTGAAAAAAATTATAATAAATTTAATTAGATTTGATATCTTAAGAATTGACAAAGTTATGGATTTGTTTCTTCTTCCACCCCCGTTTTTATTTTCGTTTGTAATTTTTTTTTTCGATAAGAATTGCTCTTATCAAAAACTTGTAAATACAAAATTTTAGATAACACTAAGAAAATTTATAATAAATTTAATAGGATCATATCAAAAAAGACAAAATCATATTCCGGCGGTGATGGGGGGGGGGACATGTTTCGCATAAATCTCACATAAGAAGGCGTGAAATAACATTATATGGCAGAACTTTCCATAGACCTAATATGTGAGATTTGTGCAGGACACGCCCCCTATCTCTGCCGGAATATGATTTTGTCTTTTTTTAGTATGATGCACCCTACGTAGAAAGCTGAATATGCATCATATCTCATAGTATTTCATGCAAAAAAATTAAGGTGGTCACTCAGAAATTTCAATAGGTTTTAATTAAAATGTTCATTTAAAAACAAGAAAAATGTTAGGCCCGCCACACACTAGGGAGATATGCGGCAAAAATCGAGCAACATGATGCAGTCAAACCGGTTTTTTCTTTGTTATCAGGATGAAATTGTCGCATGTCTCATGTTTTTTCGCTCAATGTCTCACAAGTGTGTGGCGGGTCTTAGAAAACTTGTTCTTTTGTTTAAAAAAATCTGAAAAAATTGTCAAATATTTGTATGGTGGTTTTATACATCCCTTATTTTTTTCGTTGAAAACCACTTAGTTTCGTCACAATGCACTATTTTCCAAAACAGGCATTTAGGGTCATAACCTCCCGTGGTCTTGTGATACAAACTTGAAACTGGGGAAAAATGAATTTCTTTTTATGGTCTATCGTTCATGTAGGACTCGATGTGATTGACTAAACGGCATATTTTACTAAGAAACCCTTTGTTCGTACATGGCTGCCCGTGAATGTCTTGGGAGCAACGATTAAAGGGTTAAAATATTTTTACAAGTGGGAGTACTTTAACAATGGAAATAATAAATACCACTTAAAATATCTTCCAAGCTACTTTGAACAGTGTACAAGAGGAAATGAAAAAATAGGACAAATTTTATAAAAAAAATTTCTTACTCAATATTTTCTTCCCAGTTTTGAATAATAATGTGTAATGTTATTGGAAACTAAAAAGAAATAAAAAACAGGTCGAAATTGTTGAAGATTTAACCGCTTCTCTGATTTGCCAGTACGTCATAGGGGCCACGTGTTTTTGCCAATCATGATTTATTATTCTCACGTGTAACTTTTTACTGTAAATTTTGCATCATTTAATTCGAACATTTTTCTGCTTCAACTAAGTAAAAATTTCCGTTTTGAAAAACCGGTGATAAACGATAAAATTTTTTGTAAAAGGCATGCAGGGCCCGACTTATGCAGGAGCATGCGGGGCAATTGCCCGGGCCACCCCCTCTTTAGCCCCCCCCATGAGAGTAATTAGGATTTTCACTAAAAAGTGCCGAATTATTAAAATTAGCCAAAGGGGGTCAAAATGCATAAATTTTTAAACACTTAGGAAGGTAAGGTTGGTCCTCCTTCCACTCTTTGCTGCCAGTAGGGGGAACTGGGGCACATTGATACAGCTTTTTTCTAAGAATTTTTTTGGTGTCCAGAAAGCAGAAATTTCAAGTTATTTTTCCATGTGGTGTCGGCAAAACTTATGTAATGTGTTATAAAAACGTACAATCGTTGTTTTACATATTATTTTTGCACGTAATTTTAAAAAAATGAAAAAAAGTCATTTGTATCAATGTGCCCCATCCCCGGGGCAGATTGATACACCCCATGTGACACTTTGATACGTCTGGGAAAAGGGCGACAAAATAACACAAATGCATATTTTTCATAGAAAAATAGTTAGCAAACCATTTTATATTTATTTATAGAAATTCAAATCGCCCACAATTTATTTGTAAGCAATATTAAATCAATCAAAATGAAATGCATAATGACCTGATGTTCTGGCTGTTCCTTGTCTGGTTGTTGGCTGTGGTAACTTTGTCATATCTGGTACTTCAGCCCCAGCATTATCTTCTTTCTTAGGAAAGATGAAAAAATTACCAGGTTTTCTGTTTATAAATCGGTTTATAAACAGAAAATAAAGGATAATTATGTTAAAAATTTTGTTTATAATATAATTATCCTGGGCTGTTCTGCAGCTTGTTTCCCTTACTTAATATTTCTCATATCGAAAATACTTTTTTCTCAGGAGATTAGATATAAATTTGAGATTTTCCAGTCTGCCGTCCTTTTCTTTTGTTAATTCTACTAGCACTAGATGTTGGATAAGTTCGTACGTCTTCTGTTTGCAAAAATACTAATAAAATGTCCAATATAAAGAAATTAGAGCTATTTCACTGCAATAAAAACTAATATTAGAAATTTTTGGCGAAAAATAGTTGGATTAAGAAGTGTATGGTAAAAAAAATAATAAAGGGTAATGAAAAAATGAACTAGAAAGGGATTTAGGTTGTATCAATTTGCCCCGACGTAGACTGTGTCAATGTGCCCCATACAGCCATTTTGAATAAAATGAGTCTCAAATCCAACACTTCATAATTTATCTAACAATAAAGAATGAGGACTGATAAAGAATAGCTTTACTTGCCAGGGAGAGTAATCTTTTCGGTTGAAAATACTGGAACAGTTGCATAATACCATTTCAATTGTACAACTCAAATTTACTTTTGACCTACAAAAACAATTAATCACCCGTCCCATTTCATCAAACTACTGAATCATTCCAAGACTTTCTGTCTGTAGTTGAGAGCACTAGTATCACCTTTTGGAGCTGTTGTGAAACTTCCTGTAATGACCCTGTGTGCAGTACAGGGGGTGTATCAATGTGCCCCAGTTCCCTCTACCCCATTCATCTATGTGAAAAAAAAATTATGTAAGAAAATTAATAATTAAAGTTTTATTACTACAACTTAGTATTCTATCGTTTTCAACAGAAATTCTTTATTAACGTTTTCCTCGTAGTGTAGCAACTTAAAATCCCTAATTATGACCAATTTGCGACATTTCTTTTTAGCCCTCTTATAACGTACATAATTAAGCAAAGAAAAAGTTTGCAAAGAGATACCAATCTATCATTTTTTTCTACAATTATTCTGTTAGTACTTTTTCTTAAAGTTGTGACTATCTTTCTGCGATACCTTGTATACTGATGTAAACGTCACCGAGTCCAAAATTTATACATACATACAATACGTATGAAGTTTAGTACTAGTCCCTTCCACATTATTCACACAAATATATATATATATATACAGGGTGGTCATAAAAAAACTTTGCCGATATACGGAGCTCTAGCGGCCAGTCCGCTCAACCGATCGAAATGAAATTTCAGATATAGCTATTCAGAGTTATGAGCTCGAGATTCTGTGAACGACAACAAAATGGCGCTCACGGTTACGGTTATAGTTACAGAAACTCGAAAAGTTCCAATGGCAACACCCATTTTTTTTTCATCGCAAAATGCTTAGCGCATGTGAAAAACATAAAAAACCTTGGAACCGTACGTGTATCGCAAGAAACGGACATGTTATGCACGCACAAAAAACCGTTCTGCGAATCCCCCCCCCCCCCATAAAAAAATCTCGATTGGGGTGCAAGGAGGAAATTTGCATATGACACAGAGTCAGTACACTAATCTCTGATTACAATACAGATCGGAGAAACTAAAACTTTTATTTTGATTACACATTTTCCACATGGGTGTCATCACAGGCAATTAATGGTGATAGCACCCATGTGGAAAATGTGTAATCAAAATAAAAGTTTTAATTTCTCCGATCTGTATTGTAATCAGAGATTAGTGTACTGACTCTGTGTCATATACAAATTTCCTCCTTGCTCCCCAATCAAGGGCGGATCTGGAGAGTCCTCAAGGGGGGGGCGATTTTAGAAATTTGGAAAATCAAGTCTAATGCGTGGGTCGGAGCTCATTTTTTTTAAATGCGAGTCGTGTTTTGTCTACTTTTTTGCTGTGGGTCGGGTTTGGGTCCGGTTAACTGCCATTTTTTGCCTCTGGTCGGGTTAATTTCTTCTTGGGTCGTGTTTGGGTCCGGTTAGCTTCTATTTTTACTCCTGGGCGGGTTAATTTCTACTTGGGTCGTGATTGGGTCCAATTGACTTCTACTCTTTTCTAGGTTCGAGTTAATTTTGATTTTTTGCTTTTGGGTCGGGTTTGGGTACGGTCGGCTAATTCATTTTGTTGTTGATCGAGTTATCTTTTACATTTTAGCTGTGCTTAGCGCATTTGGGGCAGTTTTACATACAATTCTGATTGGGGCAGTTTAGGATTTGGTTTTTACTTTTGGGAGAAAGGTTCGGGTTGACCCGATTTTGATTGGGGTGAGTCCTTTGATAAAATGTTCGTTCTTTTTCGCAATCTTTGTACAAAATGTGCATTTGTTTCACGATCTTTTGAAGAAATTCGTGTTTTCTCCGTGATCATTTCACAAAATTTGATGTCCGGTTGGCTTCTATTTTAAGCTGCAGGTCGGGTTAATTTTTACTTTTTGTTGAGGGTCGCGTTTAGATCCGGTCAACTTCTACTGTTTGCTGCAGGTCAACTTAATTCCGGATTTTTTTCTTCGGGTCGGGTCTGGGTCCGGTTAACAACTATATTTTGCTATTGGTCGGGTTGATTTTTACTTTTTAGCAGCGCTTACCACATCGGGGCAGATTTATACATTTCGGATTTGAGTCAGTTACAGATTTGGTTTTAACTCTTGTGAGAATAGTTGACCCAGTTGTGATCGTGATCCTTTTACGAAATTCGCTTTTATCCGTGAATGTGATCCTGTGAAGAAATTCACGTTTTCTCCGTGATCCTTTCACAAAATTTGTGGGTTTTTTGCGATCTTTTGACGAAATTCGTGTTTCTTTCGCAACACTCGAACGAAATTCACGTTTCTATAATGAAGTTTGCCTGTATTTGCGGATATGCGAAGAAATTCGCTTTTCTCTGTTTAATAATTTTATGATTAACAAGTAAGAAAGTTTTCAACCCAACTTGGGCTCGTGGGAAAGAATTTAGAGAGGAGTGCACGGGTCGCGGTCGAGCCAGTAATGTTTATCATACTATCTAGATCAGAGACGTACCGAAAGTTTAGCTGCACGGGTTGTGGTCAGGCCAATATTGTTTATCATACTATCTAGATCAAAGACGGACCGAATATTTAGCTTTTATTCCGGGCCGAGCCACGACCTGGAAATTTTGTTCAATGCCAACTTCTAAGAAATGTGAAATAACAGAGCAGGCTCGGTCTGGAAGAAAAAAAAAGCCTGTCACCACACGAATCTGCGAAAAAAAGCAAGATCATGACACGGCCCGATTCAAAATGAGAGAAAACCTTACCCTGTCAGAATCTCGTGGACTTAAACTGGCGCGACCCGTGCCCAGCCATGAATGGCTCGAGCTTCGCCCCAAGTTATTTCTCGTGAGGATGCCTACACTGTAAAAAAAAAAATTCATGAGGTTACTAAAAATTTCTTAGTAAATTTGTATTCCACAGAATTTTTTAGTAACCATTACAAACTTTTTTTTTGCAAGTGAAACAAGCATTTCTTTTGTAAACTGAACAAAAGAATCTTTTGTATAACTAACTTAAAAATTTTTTGTATGAGCCACCAAGCAAATTTTAGTAATAGCTCCAAAATTATTTTTAATAACAATTACGTGCGTCCGAAGGGCAGGAGCTTCCTTCGAGCTACATCCAGACTTCTGAAGCGATAGATTTTCGGCAAAAACGCAATAGATGGCAGCACCAAACATCGCGATCAGCTCCAACAGGAAATTCATAACCCCTTTATTATAGAGTACTTACACTACATACATTCGGGGTGCACTTGGCGCTGTCCAGTTTTGAACCCGGGACCTTTCAGCCTGGAGTCTGCTACTATAACCACTATGCTATCGAGGCCACGCCAAGTGAGTTTTAGTAATAGCTATTAAAAATATAAAACTATTAACTCTATTCGTTGCTAACTTTTTTCTAGTAATTCTTACAGATTTTCTAGTAACCGACTAAGATTACTAAACATTTTTTAGTAATTACAAGGATTACTAAAGTTTTTTTAGTAGATCGACCTTTTTTTTTTTACAGTGTAATGTCACTTTGGAAATCCTTTATAAGCCCAAGAGGGGGTGACCTCGTTCCTTAGAACCGCCACAGCATACGAGCTGTGTCGATCCCAGATCGAGCGTTTAGCCTTTATAACAGACGGAACCTGGGCTTGAAAATTTTGGAACGTGTATACCTTTAGTAGGAAGGAAGTCCACGCCAGATCCGACCTGGAAAAAACGGTGTGGCTCGGTCCAGCTCTGCAGAAAAAATAAGACCCGACCCGACCCGGTTCTGAAACTGTAAAGACCTGACCCAGTCCCAGTACAATAAATTAAAATTGGCGCGACCCGGGTCGGGTCGCGCCGGTCTCGAGTTTAGGACCAACAACTTTTCCGTGTGGGCATCTAATGTCGTTCTGCAGACCCTTTATTGGGCTCAAGGGGGGGGCGATCGCCCCATCGCCCCCCCCTTAGATCCGCCATTGTCCCCAATCGAGTTTTTTCTATGGGGGAGAGGATTCGCAGAACAGTTTTTTGTGCGTGCATAACATGTCCGTTTCTTGCGATACACGTACGGTTCCAACGCTCTTTAGGGTTTTCGCATACGCTGAGCATTTTGCGATGAAAAAAAAATGGGTGTTGCCATTGGAAATTTTCGAGTTTCTGCAACTATAACCGTAACCGTGAGCGCCATTTTGTTGCCGTTCACAGAATCTCGAGCTCATACCTCTGAATGGCTATATCTGAAATTTCACCTCGATCGGTTGAGCGGACTGGCCGCTAGAGCTCGATATATCGGCAAAGTTTTTTTATGACCACCCTGTACATATATATCAATATACAACAGCCCCCCCCCCCAATAGCCTTATTCTGGCCTTGAAGACATGAAAAAACAAATAAGCATTATTTGAAAGTTTTTTAAAAAATATTTATCAGTTAAATGGTTACATTTACAGACAATTTGAGAATTGTGAAAATTTTTTCCCGCTTCTCCCTCATTTGGGGGAGGAATAGAACATAAAGTAAAAGTGACGTACGAGAAATTTACATTTTAAGGAACATTATATCTTCTCAGATTGTGTTACATGAAAACCATGATTTGGTTGTATTTTTTAATGTTTTATTTCAAGAGGTATGGGGTGGGTTTGTGTCCCCGTTTAGGTTTGTATGTCTCGGATTCTGCCCCGAACTAATGTTCAGATCTGATTGACATTTGGTAATTCTAGTCATACTTTGGTTAAACATTTTATCAATTTTTGATTCGGCATTCTACCAATCATTACATTCCCAATCCAAAAATCCCAAGATATTTTTGATTTTGGATGTTTTTTCCAATATATAGAGCATACTTAACGAATTCTTCTAGAACTTCAAGAAACATATTTTATCTCATATTTTCCAATGGAGATTTGATTACGAGTGCAATTAGTGAGCCAACCAAGAATTGAAGAAAAAAAAAAATATTTGGGATCACCCTGAAAATAAAAATGCTTAAAATGAGCTATTACTGCCTACGTGATTTTTGGGCAACATTTGTGTAAGAAAACATATATTCTTGGAGATACAACGATTAGTTTTAAAAACTGAAGAAAATTTTGAAAGTTTTTTTACTATAGTATGCGGGTTTTTAACAAAATTTAACCCTATTTTCAGAAAAATTGACAAAATGCAAAATATAATAAAAATAAAATAGTGCAATTAAAATATAAACACATTAAATATTTAATTAAATATGAGTAACTTCATAAAATAACTTTAGCTGACATACACGTGAAATATACCAAATCCTTTTACTTCATGATTCTGATATAAAATCTATAGAGTAACTTTCATAAAAGCATCGGTCAAATAACTTGATAATTCATTGAGATATAGGCGATACAGTGGATTGGATTTCGGTTGTCTTTGAAAAGTAGCCTGATGATATATGATTTTTCACATTTTTCATTTTTTATTAACTGACATCCAACAAAGAAGTTAGTATGTTAAAAATGAAAATATGTAGCTTTAAAATGGTTGTTTGGACTTTGATGATTCTTTTTCTGTCGGAATAGGCTCATTTTGGTGTTTTCCAAAAAGATATAAAGCATCAATAAAAAATTAAATAAAAAATACATAAAAAAATAAAAGTAACAATTTGTAGAAAATCCCCTTTCACCAGGGTTCGTACTTGCCCTGCAATTTCAAGACTAGAAAATTTTTCAGTTCCAGTTTTCTTTTTTAAGAAAACCTTTTCTCAGATAAGGCGAAATTTCGCGTGTTTGTCATTGATTTATTTTTCTGCACGGAAATACTGATTAATATCCTGAAAAACTCCATGAAGCATACGACCACCTACTTATCACACAACTACTTTTAGAAAGCAGCTGAAACTCAGTTCCGTCCATTGTCGAAAACTTTCTATACTTTCACAATATTTGACTGCTCGTTTTATATGAGTTGATCTGTAGACTTGACTATTAAATCATGAAAGTAACAACAGCAACAACAAATCTTTGGTAAGATTCGCGCATGCACAGTTAAAAATTATTTCATACAAATATTCATATTTAATCAAATATTTAATAGATATATATTATAGTCCATTTGTAGTATATTTTTTCTACTGTACTTTTTCAAGTTTTCTGAAAGTAACATTAAATAAAGTTGAAAATCCTGCGTGTTAATAACAAAAATCCCGCAAAATTTTTTCGAATTTCTTAAAAAATTCCTTATATCTCCATGAATGAGTGCTTTTCTTATACAAATGAGCACAAACGTTGAATAACATCAGCATAATAATGTTCTGCAGCTACAGCTAATTTCTAGCATTTTATTTTACTTGATGGTCCAAATATTGCATTTTTCTTCATGCACGTGTTTGGAGAAAATTTGTTGTTTGTCTAATAATAACTCTCGTGACCAAAATTCCATTGAAAACTATGAGACCTAACATGCTTTTTCTATTCCTGAATTCCAGAAGAATTTGTCAAGTATGTCTGTAGATATTTGACAAAGTACTTGACCAAATTTCTCTAAAATCAATTGTCCGGTGATTTTTTGTTATTTCATTAACTTTTTACAGTTTTATGGTTCAATTGGAACACTAAATGCATAACATTGAGAAAATGTTAAGCTCAATGTTTGGATGAAATGTTTAAATAAATTTTTAAAAGTATCGTTATTATAATAGAAACTGCTTTATCGAAATTAAGTTGTAAGAACATTACATTGTTCCAAATTATCGTAATTTAGAAGAGTTGTTGAAATATCTATATTATAAAGTAAAAATATTTAAGTAAGTAATGCTAACTTAATTTTGACGACACAATATTTCATCAATGTACTTCGCTTTTATAGCACATTTTTTAAAAAACTTTTAAACATTGCACAAAATCAGTATTTACACCGTCGCATAAGAAAGAAAATGTACTTTTAAATTCAATTTATTTGAAAATTGCAATTATTTGAATTCAATTTATTTGAAAAATCTATATTTGTTGATTTTGAATGTTTTTTAAATTGATTTTCAAGCATGATTTTTCAGAAAATATTTCTATCGCGCAGGCCGGTTACGAAAGATTACCCGTTTACATTTAAACAAATTTAAACAGTTCAGTATTTGTTTTCGACTAATATTCCACAACGAAATGAAAGTTTCGTTAATTAGAAATAAAATACAAATTTAACAGGTGATATAATCGAACAAAGCTCTTAAACCAATGAAATTTTCAAAATCAGAAAGATTGCTTAAATAGAGAAATCTTTGAAGATTCTGTTATTAACTCCTGCATGCGGATAATACAAAAGTATTGCTTTTAATAAATTTCAAAACTCTACTTGAATTATTATTAATACTTTTTCAAATAAAAGTATTTTTTGGTGGTGTTACTTCTCAATATTAAGGAATATATAGGTTAAACGTAAAAAACTATTAGAATTTAGAATTAAAAAATGGTTTTTATTTCATTAAATTCTGTAACACGGGAAGCCCGGGCGACATCCGCTATTTTCAGTAAAAATAAAGAAATAATGTAAATACATTTAGTTGCACCAAATATTCTTCGGAAAACATTTAAAAGTCTCTACCAGCATTCTTTTACTAATTATTTCCATATTCTAAAGTCTTTTCCGTATCAGAATATAGTTGGAAACAAAGGAAAGCATTTTTTCATCCTGTTCACAAAATCGGTAAAAACATTATTAAATATTAATTATTAGGATGAGCGAAGCGAATCCTCTACTAGTCCACTCAAATTACAATTTGTCGTACGCTTTACAAAAAAACTATTCAATATTTTAACTTCAAATTAAACACAAAAATAAATTATGATCTGTAGATTTGCAGAATACACTGTTAAAAATTTCTTTGTCAGAAAACGGTCATTTGAACGGCAGCATTCTGTCCGGCATTTTGACCGTAATTCAAGATAACAGTTACTTAACCGTATTATACATATATTGTCATATGACCATTATTCAATGAAATGGTCATTTGACCGTAGTTGTATAAAATGGTCATTTGACCGTTATTCAATGAAATGGTCATTTGACCGTAATTGTATGAAATGGTCATTTAACCGTAATTGTATGAAATGGTCATTTGACCGTAATTGTATGAAATGGTCATTAGACCGTAATTGTATCCGATGATCATTTGACCGTGAAATATACATGGTATGGTTTTTTGACCGTATTATGATTTTATTAACATATGATTGTAAAATATGTATGTACGGTCATTTGATTGCATTATGGTTTTATTAATATATGACCATAAAATATATAGGGTGTTTTTGAATTTGATCAGTGAATTCAGAGAGGTGATAGTAGGCATCAAGAGGATGAAAAATTGTCATAGAACATCTGATGGTTGCAAGCCACATTGAGAGGAGAAATTCACAAAAGTAGTTATGAAGGATGTTACATTCAGTGGAACAAATAATAAGCAGACAGACATTTATTTGACCTAAGCAGGATTACAATGCATTACAGTTTGACATCAGAAGGACATGATGAGGAATTTTCATAGGAATTGTTTGAAATTGAGCCCACAAAGGTAATTGCACAGCAGGCATCTACAGGATTGCTGTGCAATGACATTCGCACATGTAATTTTGAACAATACCTGTAAAAATGCCTTGTCATGTCTTTTCTGATGTCGAAATGTAATGCATTATATTCCTGCTGAGATCAGATAAATGTTTTCCTATTTATTTGTTCTACTCAACACACACATTTAGCTATTTTTGTGATTTTCTCTCACTCAACGTGGTTTGAAACCACCCCATGTTCCATGAAAAATTTTCATTCTCTTGATGCCTACTAGAAACCCTCTGATTTTGTTGCCCAAATTCGATAACACCTTGCATATTTTATAAGCATATACTAATAAATCCATAATAAAATCAAATGATAGTACAGAAATATTTTACAGCCACATGTTAATAAAATCATAATACAGTTAAATAACCACAATAACTACTCTGAATTTGTCAGTCAAATTCAAAAACACTCTGAACATGTTCGGACTTTTAGTTATTTAGTTAGAAAAGTTATTTAACCATATTTTCAGTTTGTTATATAAGCTTTATATATATATATATTGTGGTGCCAACTTTTGAAAAATATTGGGTGAGCTCAAATTTTTTTGAACAAATACAAACTTATTAGGTAGGCTCAATTATTAATGGGTGGATGGAGATATCAAATTATTGGGTGGGCTTGCACCCGATGGACCCATACAAGTTGGCGCCACTGTATATAAAGTTTATATAACAAAAATATATATATGATTATTTGACCTTATTAAAAATCAGACAAAAAAAGCTCGTATATATTTCTCACGGTTATAAAACTATAAATTAAAAATGTATGTAATAAATTGGAAATAAAAATTCTGATTTTATGTAACAAGAATATCAGAAGTACATGTCAAATTGTATCAAACTGGTCTCAGTCTTAAAAAAATAAAATAAATAATTAGCTGTTCTTGTACAATAAATAATAAATTAAAAAATATAAACAGAATAGTATGTAATACTGATTATGCCCAACCAGGAACCAACTTTTCTTTTAGCCATATAACAAATAATTCATTACTGCACTAGAATAAAATTTCTTAATCATGCAATATAAATTATTATCCATATATAACATGGGTTTCTTTTTCATATTATAATATCGATATTTATTAAACAAGAACATCAATGTATTTTTTTAAAAATCATATATTTTCAAATAAAATTTTAAAAATTGACCAAAATTTTACAATTACTTCTAAGATTCTTGTCATTTGTAAATTAGAATTTATTTTCTCTCAACATACAAATTTATCTAAATTTTCTTATTTTCAGTTAAATGCTTGAAACTGCTACTTCCTAGCAAATCAAACTTTTGTGATTTTTTAAAAATGAAAAAATAGTGTTTTGTTATTCTTGCAAAACTTTGTATATAGTTTAAAATGTAGAACACTAATAACAAACTTTCAGAAATTCTGTATGTAGTTAACTTAATAGATTTTTTACAATATCAATTAATTAATTATTATAAATAAATTAATTACTGAGAAGTTTACTACAGTATGTTGGGATTTTAATCCTTTATGTTCATAATTATGAATTTGTGAAACTTTCGTTTTCCAAAGCATTTTTCGTGAACATTTGAAGCTTTAGAAGATTGAACATTAGAAGATTTACACAATAATTTAATAAATTTTAGAAGAATTTTGCTAAATAAAATTAATTAAATTTGAATGTATAGGGATTCTGAGCAATATTTATAGCTCCAATCAATTTTTTTTTTGTTTTTTTGTAATTTATAAAATCAAGAAATGTACAAATATAATACTCTTACAATTGAAATACAGAAATATTTCCAAACTTAAACTTCTCCCCCTCCCCCTCTATTCTTTCAATGCCAAATAGTTAAAAAGATGAAAATGCAAAATAAATAATCCTTTTAGAAATATTTTTGTTTTTTGCAACCAACAATGTTTTTAGAACAAAATAATGTAAAATAAGTATAGTTCATTCTAAATTGTATTACTACAATCAATGCACCAAATGAATCTTGGAACAAGTTATTTTAATGGTGATTTAAAGTGCCATTGGGGACTAAAGAATTAATGAAATTAAGAATAATTTATTGCAGAATAAGTTTTGAATATTTAGATTTTGAGTTTATATTCAAAGAATATACATATTACTATACTTGTGTTTTTTAAACATATTTCCTATATATATATAAATATTTTGTAACAAATTTAATACAACTGCAAAAAAACTGAAGACAATATCGAATTATTCACAACTTATTCTCTAAATGACTTATACAGTTGCAGCACAATCATTGATTATCCGAAATGTATGAATTTACATTTAGTATTGAAGTGGAATACAAGTTAACTTAATGGGCCTACACAAACAAATATGTAGAAGTTTAATTGACTATAAAAAACATGCATAAATTGAAAATCATTAAGTATCATTTTCAATATGATAAAAAAAAAAAAAAAAAAAAAAAAAAAAAAAAAAAAGATTGATTGATAAATTAAAATGAATCCAATAAATTTATAAATTTTTACAATTATGAACAAACAGTATTTAACAAAACTTCTACATATTAGCCACTGGCACAGAAAATAAAAAATATAGATACATGTGTATTTAGAAAAAACGTACTTAAAACTTAAACTTGTTGATTTTACTATAGTAAAAAAATAGAGATAATTGTGAATCAGAAATAATCAGAAAACAAACAATTAAAACACAGAAATACATTTATTATAATAAATAAATTACATTAAATTATTATACATGGTTATATTAATAAATATAATTTTTTTTCAAATTTTTTTTGTAGAAATATGATACAATAATATAATGAACTGCTCCAATCGATTTGCTGTAGTTTGTTCCACACACAGGATTTATCAACATTGAATACCTTAAAGAAAAAGTTAAATGCATTAAACTTAGCTATAATATAATGATACTTTGATAAAAAACATTCAAATATATTTTCAATACAAAGTAATTTATAGAAAATTTTATAAAATCATCTAAAAGCTAAGATTAAAAAAAAAAAAAAAAAAAAAAAAAGCCGACTACTGGGTTAGTGATTTTTGACATGTTTCAATTTATAATGGGTTTAAATTATGATGTCAAAATGCTCTTGTGAAAAAACCCAAAATACTTCACTGATTTGAAAAAATTCACATTGATCCAGACAAAAGATGTACAATATGAGCTTTAAAATGTCACTGTTTTACTTAAAAGGCAACTAAAATAATAGAAGAGATGTTACAAGTTGAAATTACAACACAAAATACTAAGAAGTTTTAAATAAAACATATATTTTTAACTATAGTAACATACCATTATTTTCAACACAATCTAACTGATTGGTAAAGTAATCATACGAAATAGTAACATATTTCTTATTATTTTAGTCGCATTTTTAAGAAAGACTGAGTTAAGTTTATATTGTATATTTTCTGTTCACATTAAATGTCACACATAACAATATTACACATAATTTTTAAAATTTACTATTTAATGTACATCAATAATTAGTATATATACATAGTATATTATTTTTAAGTGTAACTTTTTAAAAGAGTAAAACTTTTATTTATTTATTTTTTTTTTGGGGGGGGGGGAGGGTAGAACTGTGCTTTTCTAAAAAGGACACACTAAGTTCACATGAACAGAACATTTTTTTTCTCTTATTTAAAATCTTTTTAATTTCACTATTATTTTTAAAAGCTTAAGGTTTTTTTTGGGGGGGGAGGGGGGTAAGAAATTAAATTTAGAAAAGTGCAGATATTTTTAATGTAGATATATAAATATCAACATTGCGTACCTTAAAGAAAACATTAAATGCACTAAACTTAGCTATAATATAACAATACTTTGATAAAATACATTGAGATAAATTTTCAGTACAAAAATAAAGTGTATATATATATATATATATATATATAACAAGATAACATGCATCAATTTTACTGTAATCTAGATGATAAACATTCCATTAACATTGAAATCAGATTATTAATGTTATTATAATGTTGTGTTTTGTAATGCAAAACATTTACAAAACAAGAAGTAGTTAAAAAAAAAGTAAATCCTTCATAAAATATGCTTTGTTTGAACATATAAAAATATTTTTTATTATAAAACTGAATGAAATTGGCTCGTCTTCTAAAAGAAAATTAACCTATGCCTCATACTGAAAATCTGCATAATACAAGGAATTAAATCATGAAACAATACCTGCATCCTGACCATCAAGGACAAGGGTTGACTGGGGTACAAATTTATTTAGCCCACATTTAGCTTCAAAGAGAATTTGTGGTTACTTGCCAGTGCTGATTATTTTGATATATTTTATGAAAGTTAAGAATCCCCTAACTTTAGTGTCATAGGAAGGAACCCAAATGGTGAAATGGTATCATTAGATGCAATAGTGATTTGTCTGAACCTCCTTTAAAACTTTCTCATCTATTAATGATTTTGCTATCAAGTCCATCTAGCTGACTATCAATTAACCCTTTCAGGGACAAGACATTTCTGCTCCAAAATTGTTTACACAACCAATTCACACAAATCACAAACAAATTTATCTGATAATAATAAAAGACTCCTTATCACATTTGTTATGAGATGAAAATTATACTAAAAAATTACTGGTACTACTTGGCATTCTGGGCAGCAAAATTAATTGTTTGCAGACTACAAACAGCGCCCATGAAAGATTTACAAAACAGGCCATTTTCTAATGCTTCATACACTCAGACTCATAAATAACTATAAATAAATGTGCTGAATAATTAGACTATAAATAAATGTGCTGAACGTGAACAGGTATGTGCCACAGCATGTTGAGGGGTAAAATTAATCTGAACTATTTAATTGCACAAAATGATTTTCATCTGATTGATAATTCGAAAATATTTTTTTTTTCAATATATTTTTTATAATTATTAAAATATTACATAAAATCATTGGCTTACTTAATGTTTACATATTGTTATTAAAATTTGTTTAGTGTGTTAGTTTTTCATGCTTGTCATATCAAAACCCCACCCTGGCAGATTACTTAAACCACAACCCTTAGCTCATTGCATTCCACTGGATAGTACATTCTTGCGAAAAAGAACTGCATAGAATCAAATTGGATAAAATATGTAAGTTTTTAAATTAAATTTATGAAAAATACAAACTTTTTTGGCAATTGTTTCACCTAATTAGTATGTTTTAGAAATTTTACATTGAATAATAAAATAATTGTTGCATATTATTATGTTAGTGTTAACTCTAAGTTGTTTTAACAGGCTACAGAACTGACATTCCTTTTTATTTCTTTTATGCCCCTGATGGCTCTTTTAAAAGGTCTATAAGTTGTATGTATGTGATCACCATGTTCTATTGAGTTTTGTCAGACCTTCAAAGTTGAAGGCATTCCAACCATGTGTAAATCTGTTTAGGGATTGTTACTGGTCCACATTTTGTTGCAAATAGATGTCAATGTGTGCTTGCTCTCAACATAACTGTTGGTTTCAAAATCCAAGTACTTGGGAATAAAAACAGCAATTAAATAAATTTTGATTAAAATGTTGAGAAATCTCAAATGAAAATCAAATTTTGAATTGCTTAAAAGGCGCAAATGCCAACTTAGTAAAAAAATTCCCATGCTGGGAATCGAACCCGGGCCATCAGTATAACGCACTGACGTTCTACTGACTAAACCACATGGAACGACACCCAACAAGGAACTTTTCGCTATTACATGTTGGCAAGGCTACAAACGCAGCACAAGATGGAATACAATCCATGAACCACCGATCTGGGGCAGTCACGAAACTCAAATTAATCCAGCATCAATTGAAACAATCGATGTTCGATCGTTGAATCATCGATATTCATTCGATGCTGGATTCATTTGAGTTACGTGATTGCCCCAGATTGGTGGTTCGTGGATTGTATTCCATCTTGTGCTGCATTTGTAGCCTTGCCAACAAGTAATAGCAATGAGTTCCTTGCTGGGTGTCGTTCCATGTGGTTTAGTCAGTAGAACGTCAGCGAACTATACTGATGGCCCGGGTTCGATTCCCAGCATGAAACCTTTTTCACTAAGTTGGCATTTGCACCTCTTAAATAATTCAAAATTTGATTTTCATTTGATATGTTATATTCAAGGTGAACTTTCTCTCTGAAAAAATTTCCACGCATTAATGTTGAGAAATTATCAATCATTATTTTTAATTTAATCAAGAGTATTTTATTAATCATATAGGGATTTTTATTTTAACCTTTTATAATGTGAGATAGTTTTTATTCCATTTAAATTTAATCAAAATTTATACCAGAATTTTTGAACAAATTATACTTTAATAACATCGGTGAACAAAGCTGTAAAATTGCTTTTTTTATTATTGAAAAATATTATTCAAAAATTCTGGTGTGAATTTAACATTACAAAGCACAATTTTCTAGATCTCAAAAAGTTAATAAACTTTTGGAAGATAACCAGAAGAACTCCATTTTAATTTGGATCCACCACATTTATATTATTAATATTTAAAAAAAAATATATATATATATATATATATAGATCTTTTCCACTTTCATTCATGCACACACATTTGTATGCATAGATACGACAGAAAACATTTTTTAGTTGCCAATAAAAGACATCTGCTTTATTTAATCATACACAAAAAATTATGAATAAATTTAATTTATAAATTTAGATGGTTTATTTATAACAATCAATAGAAAGAAATCATATCTTAGTATGTTAACAAAAAGTCAAATTTTAAATTATTAATATGCTTTGAAAAAAAAAAATGAATATCAATTAGTAAACAAATGATTGATTAAATAATTATCTAGTTAAAAGGATGGACTTATGCCTGCTTTCTTATGTCCAGTGTTCTCGCTGTCGTCCACCAATGCGCCAAATTGCGACTAAATTCTTCATTTGGCAAGTAAACAAGCGACTAGATTCGCCAAATTGCTAGTGCTCAATTTCTTCTTTTTCTTTTTCGTTTTCATACATATGCATATATATATGTATATATATTTTATATTTGTAGCACATAGTTGAAATTAGATTAATAACAATCACTGTCACAGTTATAAAAACTTAGATTATTTTAGAACATATTGAAAAAAAGGGTGTACATTAAAGGATTAAAGATAATTTTTTTGAGCTACACGGTGAATCTATTTTGCTAATACTTTTTTCATTTGGCGAATGTATTTTATTTTTAATTCGCCAAATTACTAATGTTGGTCAAATGTCAGCTAGAACATTGTTTATGTCCTCTATTCCCAAAATGTGCAAGATATTTATGATCAAACACAATTTTCTTAACAAATCTTGATCTAAATTCTATATAAAACAATTTCTTCAAACTATGGATTTAAATCAAATGAAAAAAAAATAACTCATTAAAATAATAATTTAAACTAGCAAATCAGTAATTAAATAGAAATACAATGTATCTTTTGCAATGTATCTTTGGCAAAATTTCAAATATATAACTAAGAGAATTGAAAGCATTATACCAGATTTCTTGTTATGAAAACATCAGAACGGCAGACATCAGAAATATAAAAAAACAGGACATCAAAAAACTTCAATTAAACCCTGAAAAGAAACAGATGAACAATTAAAAGCAAGTACATGAACAGCCTGATAAGGGGCTGGTGTATATAATATATGTTATCACTTTAAGGAAGAGGGGGGGGGGGGTAATCTGGCACAAGATGTCTTAAAGTATCTCTAGAAAGAATGGTAATTTGTCTTTTTATATCATTATCATGCTTGATCCAAACCAAAAATTTCTCTTTTTATTTGTGACTAGTTATTTACTTCAAAATTTCAACATAGTTTGTAATCTGTTTTTATCAAAATACAAAGTAATTAAAACTTTTAAATGACTATAAAATTATCTTATCTAATTCAGAAATTGGAATACTTCCAACATTTGGCATTCCTATTTTTATGTCATATAGTTATGCATCAGGGTTGCTAATCATACAGGGATGAAATTCCCTGATTTTTCTATATGCATTTCACGAAAATACTAATCTAGCAGAGTAGTGCTTAGTGGAGATGATGTGGGTAAAACAAATATTGCATCACTCTACACTCTAATTTCTTAAATACTGATGACAAGTAAAAAATTTTCTTATATTCTCCCCCCCCCCCCCCAAACACAGGCATACTAAAATTCAAAAAATGCTCTGAAAACTATAAATGGAATTACTTTAATAATTTATAATCATTATAAGCTTCCGACAAACTATTAAAACTTCCTATACAATACTGAGCTACCATTTACTTCAACTGTATCAGAAAATCACTAATACCCAGATAAACTGTATTTCCAACAGGAGGCAAAGCAAGAAAAGAAGCAGAAGCAGATACTTCAGCGAGGAGATGCAGTCTTGTGAAAGTTGTTTATTGTAACTCGAAAATAGAAAACAATGTTGGGAAATGTTTTAAAATCTGTAATACTAAATTTTAAAAATTGTAAGCTATCTGCTATAGTGAGAGTGAGGATAACAGAGGGTGCAGGTAGAATATTTTTCATTGAATTTGCCAAACTACAGAAGAAGTTCATCTCTGGTATTCCAATCCAAAGGCGATAATTTTATGGCTATCACATCGAAATTTTATCAATTTTTTTGACTTTGTAAGAATTATTGAAATTTCCTGACTTTTTTCTTACTTATATGGCCAGTTTCTTCCAGGTTCTCCAAGTAATGTAGCAATCCTGATGCATGCATAATCCACTGTTTCAGAAACTATTTCTGAAGTACATTTGAAATGATACTTGTTGTCTTTACCAGTAAAGAAAAGTGAAAATAAAAATGTTATCCACCTGTTTTGTTCACAAAAATCCTACCTACTGCCCCCCCCCCTTTGTGGGGTAGGTGTAAGAAGGTTGTTATTGTTGAATGCATTATGTAACAAAAGGCAAAAGCACAATTAAATAGTTTAAAATAGAATATATTTCTTTTAAATGGTATACGATATAAAATTATTCATACATAATTATATTCTACTCGCTTCTTTTCATTTGAATCAATGAAGTATACAAATAATAAATGCATAATTATATCTGTATATCACATTGAACAAATGAAAAAACACCAGCAAAAATAAAAGTAATTTTAGACATTGATAATGATATCATTAAGGAAGGAGGGAGGGGAGTTGACAGGATGATTACATGATATCAGCATGCCTGTTTGTAACACTTGATTAAATCCCCTGAAAAAATAAATCTTGATTTTTTTAAATAAGTTACAATAGTATATAAATCATAATCAGCGATTAACTTCATAAGTATCCCATGAGTCATTACATAGAATTGCTTTTAACTTTCAAATATTTTATTCTTTTGTGGATTTTACTCCTATAATATTTATAAACTATAAAATCATCAAAAAGTTGCCTTTTTGCACCCCTTGCACATTTATTCCTATCCACCAAAAAAGAATCTTGTTAAAAGATCGCGAAAAAACGACAAATTTTGTTAAAAGATCACGAAAAAACGGCAAATTTTATTAAAAGATCGCGAAAAACGGCATATTTTGCTAAAAGATCGCGAAAAAACGGCACATTTTGCTAAAAGATCGCGAAAAAACGGCACATTTTTGTTAAAAAAATCGTAAAAAAATGGCAAATTTTGTTAAAAAATCATAAAAAACGACAAATTCTTTAAAAAGATCGTAAAAAACAGAAAATTTTGTTAAAAGATCATGAAAAAAAAGACAAATTTTGTAAAAAACCCGGCAAATTTTGCTAAAAATCACGAAAAACGACAAATTTTATTAAAAAATCGCAAAAAAACGACAAATTTTGTAAAAAGATCGCAAAAAACGGCAAGTTTTGTTAAAAGATCGCGAAAAAACGGTAAATTTCGTCAAACGATCGCAAAAAGACGCAAATTTCAAAATAGGGGCGCGAAAAAAAAAAAAAAAAAAAGCACATAACTTTGTACCGGGAATGGAATTGCTCCCCCCTTTCTCCTACTTCTGTTGTAACCTTTCAGAAAATTTGCTGTGAATTTCATATTTTTTCACCTCTGTGATTCTAATCAGATTTTCCACAAAATCAAGAAAAATTGAGTCAGTCATTTCGGAAATTAAAAAAATCGGTCAAAACTCCGAAAATTCGAATATAAAACATATTGCAAATTTTGACAAACTATTGGGGGGGGGGGGAATGCAAATTTTGTTATAGAATTGTATGAAATGAACAAATTCTGACAGAGAATCGTGAAAAGATACGAATTTCGTTCAGGGATTACGTTAAAAAAAGCGTGAATTTCGCAGAATCGCGAAAAAAGTATCTTCCACAGCCCTTTGATATAAAATTTGCATTTTTACGAGGCATTTTGATGAAATTTGCGCTTTTTGTTTCTATACTTAGATAAAATTCGCGTTTCTTCAGTGGCCCTTTGAAAAATAGCAATTTTTTCTGCGGTCATTTGACGAAATTAGTCTTTTGTCCGCGATCATTTAACAAAATTCGCGTTTTTGCGTGGCTCTCTAACAAAATTTCTATTTTACACCCGATACTCTGACAAAATTGGCATAATTTCGATGACTCCTTGACGAACTTCGAAGTTTTTTTCCGATTCTTCAAAATTCACACTTTTGTCTGCTGCATTTTGATGCAATTAACGCTTTTTTGGCGATCCTTTGTCGAAGTTAGCGTTTTTCTCGCAATTCTAAAACGAAATACGCTTTCCCCCACAATTCCTTGATGAAATTCGTGTTTTTTTCTTTTGTGTGTGTGTGTGAACAATTGACGAAAATTTTCGGCAATCATTTGTTGAAATTCGCGATACTTTTATGCCTCAATTTTCTGATCCATGATATATATATATATATATAAAACAGAATGTTTTTAGTTCTAGGAAATTTCGGAATAAAATCTTGTAAAAAAAAAAAAAAACTTGACCTGTTAAAGACTTGTGTACCGCAATGCACACTTTGAGAACGCGTGGTCTTAAATGTATGAATGAGAAGACAACTAGCAGGCGCGCATTCAGTTCGGACGCAACAGCAGTAAGGGCGTTCTTTCAAATGAGGGGAAAGAAGGGCGCTATTTTTTTGAATGAGCGGCAAGAGGGGCGCTAGATTTTTAATGAGGAGCAAGAGGGGCGCTATTTTTTAAACTAAAGGGCGATTTGTTACTTTCGAATCAAGCTTCCCAGCTACTAACGTCCAGATGAAAGGAAAGCTTCATAGAAAAGTAAAAAAAAAAAGCATGCCGATTTCTTGTAATTAACTCCGGAATTTCCGGAGCTCCTTTAGTGAAATCCCCGGAATTCCGGGGATTCCCCGGAACACAAACAGGCATGTATCAGAGGTCATTCAAGAATTACATAAGCAGTAAAGGGAAGAGGGGGTCCAGTGTCAGCTTATTTTTGCAGATAAGTGGGGGGGGGGGGACAGGAGAATTCTTATATAAGCACTAGGCATCGAAGAAACTATAAGTTAATAAAAATCAAAAGATCATTACTTGAATGACTGTTCTGCAGATGTTGAATAACTTGAGAAAAAAGATATGGAGCATAAATAAGAATTGAAAATGAACATTCTAGCTTGTCACTACATTGAAAACTTAATAATAGACAATGCAGAAACATTGATTCAAAATCAAGACAACCAGAATAGAAATGCAAATGCTGAACACATATTGCTATGATTCTGGTTTAAATTTTTAGGTATGTGCCTAAATAAATTAAAAACTGTTGTATTTCTTTTTTTTTTTTTTTTTTTTTTTTTTTTCGTTTAAAGATTATAAATAATAATGCATTAAAAACTATTTGGTATTCTATGAGCTGTTTAATTTAATAAGTGACAACATATTAAACTGATTTCGTTATTGTTCGATACCACAACCCCTATATATATATATCTATTTATATAAATATGCTGGATTAATAACATAAATTTATAGCTAACTTTGTATGACAAACAATTTGATGTTAATATGTCATAAAATCTTACATTAAGCAATTGGGAGGGGTCTATCGCTTGCTTATTTTTTTCATACAAGGGGCAGAGGGGGAAGGAGTAACTCTTAAAATTAGTAATAAAATGTGTAATTAGTAGCCATTGTTCTCTTTAATTTTACAAAGCAATAAAAATGGAAAAACAAGGGTAGGATTAAAGATCAATGTAAATCAGAAAAAAGGACTTGGTATGGCTGTTTTATAAATTAGCTGACATACTTGCAATTCTGACTATAAATTACTAGCAACTCCACCAATGTGTTATTCTAGTATTAATGTCTTCATTATTGAGAAATTGGGTTAACCCAATTTTTCAAAATGAATCAGAATTAAAATTTCAATTTTCCATTTTAATAAATAGATTTATTAAACTTAAATTCAGTTAAGCATCATTAAAACTACTTAGAAAACACTTAAAAATGTGTAGCTTATAATTAAAATGTTTCATGGTATAAAAGCCAATAATGGTAATAAAAAAAAAAAAAAAAAAAAAGCTGGTTAAAACCAATGAAAGCCACCAGCCTGGCTTTTTAATTTTAGCCAGCTTTTTTGCAACCTTGATTTAAAATCAAAATGTGAAGTTAAATAAGAGAGTATTCAAAGATGGGTGCTAGCATTTTAATAATAACATTTTTTTCTTTGCATTATCTGATGAATCTAATGACCAAAAAGGTTGACTTCAAATTGTCATTCAAAAAACAAACCCAAGAATTTTTAAAGTTATCATTGGAATAACCACAGAAAAGAATATTATATTTATCAAACTGCATCCAAATGTTCATTATTTGTTATCAAAAGATTGTTTAAAAATATTTTCAGAGTGTCAATGCCTCTCTGTGTAGAGTAGTTTATTTTTTGAACATAAATCTGTTTGCTTATACAGTTTAAATTAAAATATGATTTTTTTTTTCAATTTTCTATGTAAATTCGCTAAAATTATTTAATTTAAATTATTTTAAATGAAGTTATACTAATTACAATCCAACATTGTCTATTTTTATCAATAAATATGCATGTACATGTAATAAGAAAGGATATTTAAAAAAAAAAAAAAAATCTGGTTTAAAAAAAACAAAGTTAAAAAAAAAAAACAGGTTCTTTGCCAACTTTGAGATCAAAAGATTGTTTATAAAGATTTTCATAGTGTTAATATTTTACTGTGTAGAACATATTATTCTTCGAGCACAAGACTGCTTAAATTAAAATACGATTTTTTTTTTCAATTTTCTATATTAATTCACTGTAATTATTTAATCGAAATTAGTTTTAAATGAAGTTACACAACTTATAATCCAATAGTGTACATTTTTATCAATAAATATGATTGCACTTGTAATTAGTAAAACAAAACGGAGGGGGGGGGGATGAATCTGGTTGAAACAAAAAAAGAAATTGGTTTCTTGCCAACCCTGCTGTAGATAAATAGTTTAAAATATTAGGGCAATATCAGGCGAAAACTGCTATCAAATTATTGAAACAGTAAAAGGTAAAAAAAAAAAAAAGTAAATAATAATAAATTTTGGAATATTAGTGTACAGTTTCATCTCACTATTTTTAAGAATTAAACTTCCACAGATTACTTGATAATTTATAATAATAAATATTACAAATCTTAAAGAAATGTATTGTGAAAGGAATATTTTCAGCACTTAATAAAAAATTAAAAAAAAAAATGTAGAAATGATGTTTGAGGCCACAAATCTGCAGATTTAATAATCATTCATGTTTGCATCAATTATTATAATTATCAGAAGATAAACATTTTAATAATTTTAGATGGATAGTTTTACAAAATGTAAGGCAATTTCACTATCAAATTATTGAGACAATGGGGTACCTAAAGGGTAATAATAATAATAATTTTTGGAATATTATCGTCTCACTTTTTTATCAATTAACCTTCCATAGAAAATTTTATACACCATTTATAATAGTTAATATTACATATGTAAAATAAATTATACTGCAAGTTGAGTATTTTAAATACCAAATAAAATAATTTCAAACTAAAACACAGAACTGATGTTTGAGACCACTGAATCTGCAGATTTAATTGTTTTATGATTACTGCATAACTTTTTTTTTTTTTTGAGGTGGAGGTGAATAGGGAAATATTTAAAATACAAAATAGACTATAAATAGTTTGTGTAACTTAATTGTTTTTATTTAAATGGGGAAGGATTACACCTTATGAGCCTCTCTTACACTGTGCCCTGAAAGAATATTTTCTGCTTCCCAACTGGTTTGATTGTCATATTATAAAATATGCAAGACAGAGTTATATACAATAAAAACAAATAAATAAAGTATTGAAATTTTACTAACCACATAAAATAATTTAGAATCAGCTATTGATACAAGTTTTGGGATTATTACATTTTGGTAAATGTAATTAAAAAATTAAATTTGATCATTTAAGATTTCTGTTAAGTCAAAATATTTTTGCTCTATAAACATTAAAATAAAATTGAATTTTTAGCAATGTTTACACGAGGTGCCCATAACTGGAAAATAACTAATTAAGCATACCAGTAATGGACAATCCTCCCCCCCCCCGCTTTTAACATCTTAAAAATAAATGAAAATTTGTAAATTGCTATTGGTAAATAAAATTCAAACATTTCTATTGCTACTCAAGCAAAAACATGTTCAAATTTTGCAAGAAAATAAATATACAAATTTATTAAATAAAGTCAGTCCTTAGAATTTTCTTTAAGATTTTCACTAATAAACAGTGGAGCTTTGAAACATTTTCTGCTTTCTGACTGATTTGACTAAAAGTTTCAACAATAACCCAAATATATAAAACATGCAAGAGTGAGTTATAAAAAAAATAATTAAAGCTAAATATTTAATAGTTACTTTTTTTTATGTTCCAAAAAGCATCAAGAACTGCCCATTACTGGCAGCTGGCACATCGACCATGTATAATTTTTTATTATGCTCTTGTGCTAAGCATGCTTTAGTTTCTAATTTAAATTAAGCGTGCAAACATTTATAATAATCCTAAGTTAACAATTTAAAAAAATCAGATATAAATAATACACATTGAATATTCTAAAAAATCAGATGTTTTTTAATAAAGAGTAGATGTACCAGTAACGGAGACACTTAAGGAATTTATTTTCAAACAGCTATAATTATTTCTTTTTTCTGATATTAAATTAATCAATCAACAATATTTAACAATTTCTATAGCTTCATTTCCCAATATATGAATCAAAATTTAATTTTAAATAACAGATAGAGTAAATGTGCCAGTTCTGGACACCTTCAAGAAATTTCATTAAAAAAATATATTTTTTATATTCCAGTATTATTATTATATTCTAGTTTTTTTTTTTTTCATTTTATATTAATCATTCAACAATACTTAACCAATTCCATAGTTACATTTCCCAATATGACATATTTTATAGCCTGCAGTTATAGAAAAACAAATTCTATAAAAAATTATTATTAGAAATTCTCGCTTGTAGAGAGTAAAATAATGAATTTCTCCACCCATGAGAATGGCAAAACACATCGCAGATTTTTAAGCCATAAGGATGATATTCCAGAAATTTTCACAGAATTGTAAACGATATATAGAACAATATACGAGGCAATCTAAATTAGATTTTAGCATTTAATAATATAAAAATTAATCGCGTAAAATACATATAAAAGCATAAATGAACTTACTTTCACGCAGATCAAACATACCGAGAACGCAAACGCAATTCATCCTTGCCCGCCAAAGCCAAACAAACACTGATATGTTGCCATTCGTGAATCTAGATTAAGAGAAACGGATAAATGTATAAAATTGAAACTGGTGTTATACACAATTGAAATGAAAAAAACTTCTTTAAACACCATAAAATAAGTTAACTGCGCAAGGCCTTTCGAAAGAACTTAGTCTTTCTTCGTCAGGCGCAAAAAAGACGTGCGTCCACAATGAATGTAGCGGCACGACTGAAGGGGAATGCGGGAGGGAGAGGAAGCAAGCAGAAGGAACAGCCAATAGGAAAGAAGAAGGCAACAGCCAATCACGGAAGAGCATAAACAAAACTAGATAGACAATGAAGGAGAGGAAAGGAAGAAGGGGGGAAGGGAAATGGGAAAAAAGCGGGGTAAATTAAAAAATTAACTAAAAGGAGAGATTAAAATGAAATAAAATGTACGCAAAAAATATATAAATTAGTAATAATAAAAAAATAAATAAATAAATAAATAAATAAATAAAATAAAATAAAATAAAAATACATAAAAATAAAAAATAGTTTACAATTATAAACACACATGAATATACCTGAAAAATAGTATACATAATATATATAAAAAAATAATAATAATTAAATAATAAACTTAATTATGAAGCAGTGCTGAAAAGATTCTTCCAGGCAACGGAGAGGGTTTTAGAATCAGATTTATCATTAACAATAATGTCACGATTAATATAAATAGCTAAATTTTCAAGAAAGTCTAACTCAGAGGAACTATTGGCATTAAAAATAATTTTAGCAGTTTGAAAATTGAAACTATGGCCGGAATCCCAAGAGTGTTTAGCAACAGAAGATTTAGAAATTTCTTGATTAATGACATACCGAGAGTGTTCTTTTAGGCGTTTTTCGAGATTTCTTTTAGTTTGACCAATATACGATAAATCACAGCCATTACAAGGAATATTATAAATACCCCATTTTTGAAGGTCAGGGACAGGACATTTCATGGAAGGAAATTTTAATTTATTAACTGGTTTAAAGATAACATTAAAATTGAAACGTCTTAAAACTTTAGCTAATTTAAAACATAAAGGAGGATAAAAAGGGAGGACGACCAAATTATCAGGTTTACTTTTATCAACATTAGAAAGAGTGGAATTGTTAGGGGGTCTATTGAATTTGCTCACAGCAGTATTAATGATAGAAGGATTGAATCCACGTTTTACAGCAACAGATTTTAAGTGATTGAGTTCATTCTTAAGAGATGCAAAATCGGAACAAATTTTGAGAGCACGATAAACATAAGTATAAAAAACACCGATCTTTTGATTGACAGGATGATTTGAGAGAGCATGGGGTGGATTAGAGACAGAAAAAGGTTTTCTATAAACACAAGTTTTGAAAGAAGAATCACATTTGGTAACTAAAACATCAAGGAAAGGGAGTTTATTACAATTCTCTAACTCAAAAGTAAACTGAATATGAGGATCAATAGAATTGACAGTTTGAAGAATTGTAGAAATATCAAATGGATTATCCAATAGGACGAAAGTATCATCAACATAACGAATCCAACATTTAAAATTGATCAGATTTAATAATTTATCTTCAAAGTAATGCATATAAATATCACAAAGAATGGGGGATAAAGGATTACCCATACTTAAGCCTTCTAGCTGTTTGAAAAATTTATTATCGAATTGAAAAGTAGTAAGAGTTAAGCAAATTTTAGTTAAATTAACATAATCTTTGACCTCAATATCCGAGAAATGAAATTCACGTAATCTTTTTTCCAAGCAAGAAAGAGCGCCTTCAATCGGGACTACTTTTCAATTCGATAATAAATTTTTCAAACAGCTAGAAGGCTTAAGTATGGGTAATCCTTTATCCCCCATTCTTTGTGATATTTATATGCATTACTTTGAAGATAAATTATTAAATCTGATCAATTTTAAATGTTGGATTCATTATGTTGATGATACTTTCGTCCTATTGGATAATCCATTTGATATTTCTACAATTCTTCAAACTGTCAATTCTATTGATCCTCATATTCAGTTTACTTTTGAGTTAGAGAATTGTAATAAACTCCCTTTCCTTGATGTTTTAGTTACCAAATGTGATTCTTCTTTCAAAACTTGTGTTTATAGAAAACCTTTTTCTGTCTCTAATCCACCCCATGCTCTCTCAAATCATCCTGTCAATCAAAAGATCGGTGTTTTTTATACTTATGTTTATCGTGCTCTCAAAATTTGTTCCGATTTTGCATCTCTTAAGAATGAACTCAATCACTTAAAATCTGTTGCTGTAAAACGTGGATTCAATCCTTCTATCATTAATACTGCTGTGAGCAAATTCAATAGACCCCCTAACAATTCCACTCTTTCTAATGTTGATAAAAGTAAACCTGATAATTTGGTCGTCCTCCCTTTTTATCCTCCTTTATGTTTTAAATTAGCTAAAGTTTTAAGACGTTTCAATTTTAATGTTATCTTTAAACCAGTTAATAAATTAAAATTTCCTTCCATGAAATGTCCTGTCCCTGACCTTCAAAAATGGGGTATTTATAATATTCCTTGTAATGGCTGTGATTTATCGTATATTGGTCAAACTAAAAGAAATCTCGAAAAACGCCTAAAAGAACACTCTCGGTATGTCATTAATCAAGAAATTTCTAAATCTTCTGTTGCTAAACACTCTTGGGATTCCGGCCATAGTTTCAATTTTCAAACTGCTAAAATTATTTTTAATGCCAATAGTTCCTCTGAGTTAGACTTTCTTGAAAATTTAGCTATTTATATTAATCGTGACATTATTGTTAATGATAAATCTGATTCTAAAACCCTCTCCGTTGCCTGGAAGAATCTTTTCAGCACTGCTTCATAATTAAGTTTATTATTTAATTATTATTATTATTTTTTATATATATTATGTATACTATTTTTCAGGTATATTCATGTGTGTTTATAATTGTAAACTATTTTTTATTTTTATGTATTTTTATTTTATTTTATTTTATTTTATTTATTTATTTATTTATTTATTTATTTTTTATTATTACTAATTTATATATTTTTTGCGTACATTTTATTTCATTTTAATCTCTCCTTTTAGTTAATTTTTTAATTTACCCCGCTTTTTTCCCATTTCCCTTCCCCCCTTCTTCCTTTCCTCTCCTTCATTGTCTATCTAGTTTTGTTTATGCTCTTCCGTGATTGGCTGTTGCCTTCTTCTTTCCTATTGGCTGTTCCTTCTGCTTGCTTCCTCTCCCTCCCGCATTCCCCTTCAGTCGTGCCGCTACATTCATTGTGGACGCACGTCTTTTTTGCGCCTGACGAAGAAAGACTAAGTTCTTTCGAAAGGCCTTGCGCAGTTAACTTATTTTATGGTGTTTAAAGAAGTTTTTTTCATTTCAATTGAGAAACGGATAGTTTTAGCGAACAAGGTATAAATCCATCTCGTTGGTTTTAGCGCTGTTCCCGAGACGAGATTGACCAATCACAAGTCTGCATGGGTTGTAATTTTATGCTTCTTTCACCGTATTCAAGTGGAACTGCTAAAAGAGGATTTTTTTACTGCTGGTCGTTTGATATCTTTGTAGATTAACGGTGCTTCTTCAATTTTCTAGAGAAATGGTAAAGTGAAAGTCAAATATACATTCAACGCATCATTATTTTACAAAAATTTTTAACAGTGTATAATTTTTTTACAGTAAAACGTTAAAAAAATTATTATTTTAATTAATTTATTTTACATGCATTTCCAATACGGACGCATTTTAGCAAATAAATAAAAAATGAAACGCGTATATTTTCAGGAAAAAAAAGTTTAAATCATGGAGTAAATAATTATAGATAGAATCATGATTAATTTATTAAATAAACCATGTTTTCATTATCCCGCAAAATCGTTTGCACAGATGACACTTAAACATTTTAAAAGAATTGTATTATGGATTTTTTTTTTTTTTTTTTTTTTTTTTTTTTTTTTTTTTTGTAAACTGGCAACAAAATAATTGTAAACAAATAAAATTAATTCTTAAATTTGTTATATAAATGAAAAATTAAAAGATCTGCGTGAAGCTGTTGGTTCAAGCTCTTTATAAATATTTTTGCGAAGGTCGTATTGTGGCTAAATAATATCGACTCATTAATCAGAAGGATTTTATAGAAAAATAAGACTTTAATAAGTTCGCGAACACAACAATAATTATTCGTGAAAACGTCACTGCGAGAATGAGAGCTTCGTTAAAAGGTAATTCCTTCGTTAAAATGCGCTTCGTTAAAAGGTAATTCCATTAATTGAGTTGCCATTCGCAGAAAGTAAAAAGTTCTCCCACGCGGAGAGAAATACAGCAATTTTCATACGCTAACATGTATAAAAACGAAGAAATTAAAATAAAATGTTTTACAGTTAAAAATTCATAGTATCAACGAAAGCAGATTTCAAATGTTTTTTCCAGAAAATAGGATTTTGAAGAAGTAACTTTCTTCAAGCTTTCTTCAAATATATTATTCTTAAACTAGCTGACCCGCCCGGCGTTGCCCGGGTCCGTATTAACAATATTAAACGAACTTGATATTTCTATGATTTTATCATTAACTGGAAGCATGCAGAAATGCAGCTGACTTTATGAAAAATCGGTTTTAAAAACAACAACTAATATTAAGCTCTAAAAATACTTAAAATGAGCAATGAGAAACACGGGAGGGAACATGTATCCGACGATTGCGTTAGTTTCGTGAAAGTGTTGATATATACCCGTAAAAATCACTGTTAAATCACGTAACTAATTATTTTTTTCGCATAGAAATCCCAAGTGAGATATTTTGAATTTCAAACTAATTATATTACTCTTAAATCCGACTATACCGTGAATGAAATCGATTGTCGATGATAAAAGATTGGTATATAGTATTATAATTTCAGAGCCATTTAACAAAAGTGTATATTTTTAATCAAAGCATGCGTAATGTTGACTCTGTGGACAAATTCCTAACCGTAAACTTTTGTTCCGTAACCATAATCTGTCTGTAACCTAACTGCGACTTAACAGTACCCTACCGTAACTTAAATATAACATAGATGTAACCTAGCCGTCACTTTATTGTAACCTATTCTTATTCTAACCATCACATAAACGCAATTTAACTTTAACTTAACTTTAAATTACCGTGATCTAACTGTAACCTAACGTAAAATTAAATAAAATCAAAGACTTACCGTAATGTAATTGCAACCTAATCGCAACCCAAATGTTACCTAATTATTCATGGAGTTCATGTCCATGGAAATTTTTTTGTCTTGTTCGGATTTGGTTATGATTCATTAGAATATTTTCGTCGGTTCAGATTTGGTTCGATTCAGGTTTCAGGTATTTTTTGAAATTCGATTTAAATGTTCGGGTCGGATTCATGTCCATGGAAATTACTTTGCCTTGCTCGGATCCAGTTATGTTTCTGTGAAATAATTTTGTCGGGAACAGATTTGGTTCAATTCAGATTTCGGCGTTTTCTTCAAATGGAATTTTTGGGTTCAGGTCTTCCTGCGTGCCCACGGAAGTTATTCTAATTCGAATAAAGACATGCTTCACTGGAATATTTTTGTCAAGTTCAGACTTGGTTTAATTTAGATTTCGGCTTTTTCTTCAAATGTAATTTTTGGATTCGGGTTTTCTTGCGGACATTATTTTGCCTTGTTCGAATAAATACATGCTTTATCAAGTTCATTTCAGATTTCGAGATTTTTTCAAAGAAATTTTTTAGGTTCAGATTCGGTTCATGTGCATGGAAATTTTGTCTTATTCGGATCCTGTTAAGGTTCTTTGGAATATTTTTGTCATGTTCAGATTTGGTTCGATTCAAATTTCAGGTATTTTTTCAAATAGAATTTTTAGATTCGAATCTCGTTTATGTGCACGGAAATTATTTTATCATACTCGAGTCCGGTTGTGATTCTTTCAATATTTTGGTCGGATTCAGATGTGGTTTGAGTCAAATTTCCGGTTTTTTCAAATCGGATTTTTTAGGTTCGAGTCGGGTTTATGTCCATGGAAATTATTTCGTCTTGCTCGGATCGGGTTATAGTTCTTTGGAATACTTTTATTGGGTTCAGATTTGGTTCAATTCAGATTTCGGTTTTTTCAAATGGAACTTTTGGGTTCGGGTCTTCTTGCGTGTTCACGAAAATTATTCTGTCTTGTTCGAATAAGGAGATGTTTCACTGGAATATTTTTGCCAAGTTCAGATTTGGTTCAGTTCAGATTTCGCGATTTTTTCAAAGAAATTTTTCGGGTTCGGATTGGGTTCATGTCCATGGAAATATTTTGTCTTGTTCGGATCCGGTTGCGGTTCTTTGAAATAGTTTTGTCAGATTCAGATTTGGTTCGATTCAAATTTCAGGTATTTTTTCGAATGGAAATTTTAGGTTCGTATCGGGATCATGTCCACGGAAATTATTTAGTCTTACTCTAATCCGGTTATGATTCTTTCGAATATTTTGGTCGGATTTAGATGTGGTTTGGGTCAAATTTCAGAATTTTTCAAATGGAATTTTTTAGGTTTGAGTCGGGTTTATGACCACGGAAAGTATTTTGTCTTGCTGGGATCGGGTTATAGTTCTCTGGAATATTTTTATCGGTTTCAGATTTTGTTCGGGTCATATTTCGAGTTTTTTTTAAGACAATATTTAGGTTCGGGTCAGGTTTCATGCCCACTAAAATTATTTTGCCTTGTTTAGATCGGCTTATGCTTCATTTGAACATTTTTATGGGATTGAGATTTGGTTCGGGTCAGTTATCAAATCCGTAGTCTTTTTTTTTAGGTTCGGGTCGGGTTTATACTCACGGAAATTTTGTCTATCACGGATCGGAGTGTGGTCTGTTTTTTTCTGGTTGGGATCGAATTATGCGTTAATTAGTCTAAACATTAAGGTTATTATCAGTTTTGCTACTATTCTTTTTATGGCTATTTCTGATATATAATTTACTTTGCTATTTGATAATTTATTATGGTGTATGAATCGTTTGCGGATTCGAACAATTGTACGCCAAACAGCTATATTTTATTTTTGTTTTAAAACCAAATTAAAGCCATAATTTAATTTTAAATTGAATGGAATACATTTAAATTTTATCAATGATAAAAAAATAAACTCCTAGAAAAGTGTTGTGCGATTTTTTTACTGCAACACAACTACTGACTCATATATTCTAATGTTCGAAATGCCAACGATCTGCGTACAACCACACAGTAAAAAGAAGTTGAGTGGAAGTATAATGTCTTGGGCTGACGCCAAAAATGTAACCCTAAAATCCGCTACATTAAGTCCAAATAAGCATCAACAAAACCATGTGCTTTGACACGCCGATCAATTCAAACTGGTTTAAACCCGTATTTCTTTGTTTTTTACCTTTTAAACTGTTATTGAATAGATGACTAAAATTTTGTTTAAAAAATAACGTTTTGTACCATTATTGACTGTAATACACGATCGGAATGCATAAAAGATACAAATATATCAATCATAGGGAAGAATTATGTGATTATTTTTGTCATATGACTTTGAAATATCAATATAGAAGCATCCATTAAGATTTTGCTTGAAAAGTTAACATTCTTTGGTTAATGTCTTAAAATCGTCTGCACTCTGAAATCTAGATTTTAGACTAATATTTGTTATTTAAATTTTCGCGCATGATTTTAAAAGAATGTTTTCATAAATATATTTTATAATAGAGTTATTAATATGTCCTTAAATCATAAACATTTTTCATCTACGTTATAAACATTAAAAAGTTCTGAAAAAGAAAGAAAGAAAGAAAACTTTTAGTAATATAATTTTTAATTCAAATCAAATGTTTTCAGTATTTTATTTTATTTTATTTTGACATTTAATTATTTCGAATTTATCAATTTCAATTATTTTAAAAGCAAACATTTTTTTAAAATAAATAATATAATAGAAAAAAGACCAATTTAAAAAATTACTATTTCTTCGTAAAATATGTTTCAGCTTTAATTCATTTCTTTTAATTCGTGTTATTAATACAAAATCCCTTCCACAGGCTTTTGTTTGGGAAATTAAAATTTGAGCGATAAATGGTTTAATATTGCAATCCTTTTTTCGGTTTACTTCACCACCACCTATCTTTTTCCTCTATGGTTTACAACCGCTGTGATAAAAAATCATCATTTAAACTGACAGTTTGCCAGTCTATGAATTTTAAAGGTCTGTTCCAGCTTTTTTAATTATTTATGCGAAAATTTTATGCAACCAACCAACCATAACTAAATGAAGGGAAAAAAGATGAAAAAAAGGCGATTTTTTATGAGAGTGATCTTTGGAATTTAATTAATTACTCAGTTAATAAATGGAATTTCGAAATTCTGAAGCTCAGGTGCATCAGAAGAGATTTGGGGCTACTCTCAAAAAAATTTTGAGCTTCGTACATGCTGTAGATTTTGCTAGCCATCGCAGACACACACACACACACACACACACACACACACACACACGCAGACAGAGCGTTTTGTTCTTTTATTAATATAGATAGCTATCAAAGATTATCGGATGTTGATTACAAAGATTGGAAACATGCATATTTCAAACAATTAAAAAACACCAGTGGCTACTTGAAATTGTAAAAACATCTTTAAAAGAGCTTTTAGTTGAAAATTTAAAAAAAAATTGTAAAAGTCTGCTTCGAAAATATCTTATTATGCCAGTTTTGCATCATAAATAAAAAATTAAAATGCGCCAAAACATAAAATAACGTTTTTGTTTAATAAAGATGCAAAAATAATAATAATAAAAAAAATATTGTTACTTTCAAATATCTGTTTTATAAAATAATGCTTCGCGAATCCAAACAAAGCATGGCTTTTGCTAGTATATTTATAGTATACATATATGTATATAATATATGAAATAATAATTTCTTTTGCTATTTATATACAGTTTTTCTCAAAGTATGAACATGAATGAACAGGGTCTGACAAACCCCGGGCGCCAGGTCGCTAGAGCGACTAACTTTTTTACTTAACAGATTATAGTTTATAAATTTAAATGAATCTTTTTCTAAGGATCCTGATAAATCAATTGAAAAATAGTAGCTGAAATCAAAATCTGAAAGGCATTGTTGGTTTATGTAGATAATTCAAGTATTTATTATGCATTATAAAGTTGGGAATTAAAGGTAAAGATATTACAGGGTTTGCACACTCCTTATATTTTGTAAGGACTCTGGCACCACTATTAAAAATAAGAAAATTTACATTTAATTTTTAAAACACAGAATTCGCAACAACCCCGTTTATTCAAAGATTTTACAATAATTTGTTGCAGTGATATACAGGGTGGTCATAAAAAAAACTTCGCCGGTATATGGAGCTCCAGCGGCCAGTACGTTCAACCAATCGAGGTGAAATTTCAGATATAGTTATTCAGAGATATGAGCTCGAGATTCTCTGAACGGCAACAAAATGGCGCTCATGGTTACAGTTATAGTTACAGAAACTCGAAATTTTCCAATGACAACACCCATTTTTTTTTCATCGCAAAATGCTCAGCGCATGCGAAAACCCTAAAGAGCGTTGAAACCGTACGTGTATAGCAAGAAACAGACACGTTATGCAAGTACAAAAAACTGTTCTGCGAATCCCCCCCCCCCCCCCATAAAAAACACGATTGGGACGCGAGGAGTAAATTTGCATATGACACAGAGTCAGTACACTAATTTCTGATTACAACACAGATCGGAGAAAACTTTTGTTTTGATTACACATTTTCCACATGGGTGCCATCACAGGCAATTACACATTCAATGGTGGCGACTGTGAACAATACAGCCGAACGTTACATCGCATAAAGCATGCTTGAAATCTCACGTTTTGATAGAATCTTTCAAATCCGGCAAAGTTTGCGGATTGCACATGTACACTCTAGAATATCCCCAGAACCTGAAATCCATAGGAGTGAGGTCTGGGAATCGCGGAGGCTATTGACTTTACCAGTTAAGGTGAAATGTGCCTCGTCCGTTCATAATATGCGAAGTGGTAGATCGTTATCTCCATCATATTGGATAAGAAATTCATTAACAAAATCTATATGTTGTTGATGATCTCTTACTTCCGACATCTGGTACCGGTAAAGAAACATGCGGATTACAGAGTGCAGGAACTTTAAGACCATGGATTTTGGTATATCAAATACACGAGATGCACCTTTTGTAGTCTACATGCATCCTCTGGTCACTATGTGATGCACTTCCATAACAGTATCCTCAGGAACAGTTGGTCGTCCGGATCGCGGACTATCACAGGTGCAGCCAATTTCTTCGAATTTCATTACTAAATCACGAAGAGCTTGTGAAATTCATAGGCCACGTATTTGGCGACGGTTTCGACGGTAAACGCGCCAGGTTTTCGCAGCATCCATCTCATTTTGATAGTAGTTTTACCAACTCACCACCAACGAAGTCATTTTGTTGCCATCTGCGAGCTCAGACTGAAAAACTAACATTCCCACGCTACTTTTTATCCGTTTTCTACGCTCACTATCTGGCAAACGACGTTCCGTGACGGGTATTTTGTCTCTGTCATGTTCGAATTTTCTTCATGCGCCTTGGTCGTGTTTTTTTGGGGGCATTCATAGAGCTGATTTTGTGCGAGCATAAAACGTCCGTGATAACGCGTCCGTTTATTGCAGTAACCATACCGTCCTAACGCTCTTTCGGGTTTTCGCATGCGTCGAACATTTTGCGATGAAAAAACATGGGTGTTGCCATTGTAAAATTTCGAGTTTCTGTAACTATAATCGTAACCGTGAGCTCCATTTTGTTGCCGTTCACAGGATCTCGAGCTCATTCCTCTGAATAGCTACATCTGAAATTTCACATCGATCTGTTGAACGGACTGGCCACTCGAGCTCCATATACTCGGCAAAATTTTTTTATGACCACCCTGTACTTTGAAAGTATTCTAAATTAGTAGTAGAACTGTGCGAACCCTGTATTAATTTGTCTACTGTTTTAATGTTTAATTTCTTAGTTTGTTTCTATTTAATTTTTGGAATGTGAAAATGGAGTAACTTAAAAATTTTTGCTTAGTTTGATTTTTTTATTGACTAGTTAACTCGTTCACTACAAAATGGTATATATCACTCAAAAATAGCAGAATACGATTATGAGTAGCCAGTGTTCCATTTTGCAGTGAATGCATTAATATAATGAATTTTTTCTGGCGACTAAGAATTTAAAACTTTTGTCAGCCCCTGCGAATGAACATAAAAAAGCAATTAAATTGGGAAACTAGAAAAAAAGTCTCATTTGATAATAATCAAAATATAAATATAAATGAATATCTATACGAATAAAAGAAACTTTCGCTTTACCATTGTTTGTGTCTGTTTGTTAGTGGTGGCTAACAAATTTTAATGCAGGTATAGGAATATCAAAATTTGTATGAGAATAGTTCAAGGCAAGTTCAAGGCAAATTCAAGGCAAGTCCTGATGTACCTAATGCTCAGATGTTCTGTTTCTCTAAAAATTGACAAGTGTACCCGCGCATTTCCAGCCCCTGTTTTCTGGAGCGCGTAGAAGGGAAGAATTAACAGTTGCTTTTTTTTTGGAAACAGAAGACATATTCTTAACTTTTGTACTTTTAAGTTTTAAATACTACAATCAGTTCGAATTCTTTTTTTTTTTTCAAAAAAAAAAAAAAAAAAAAAAAAAAAAGTTGTTTTTCTTCCTTTTTGAAATGCGCCCAAGGGCTTGATTTCAGAGACACAATTTATTAAAAATAACTTTTAAAGCAAAAACATTCTCTTGTATGATCAACCAGTTTTTAAAAGTACGAATTTTAACCCTTTCCAGAAAATTGGAGAATGCAGGTCACTTCGTGCCTCTCGATGACAATCTTTTTTCCACGCTAAAAGTAAATAATAAATAAACGTCGGTATTTCGACACATCTTTTTAGAGAATTCTCAGGAGACCGGATTTACGTCATTTGTAAAAATTTCAAAAAGTTCATATAAGTAGAAGTATGAAAAAATTAATAAAAGCTGAAAAAATTTCGATGAAAACGCTAAAATGCGGACTTTTCTCTGCGGATTTTCTCAATTTCGGCTCGTGTTTTCAGTACTAAGTATGAATATTATTTCACAAAATTTGTATAATTATATTTATAAACGGTATAAATATATATATTGCGGAGAGTTTCGTCGATAAGAACTATTTTTTATATATATATTACAGGATCTGACGCAATGAAAAACAAAAGAGAACAAAAGAAAATTGTAAAAAAACCTATTTTTCTTACAACAAGATTTCGATATTTTTTTCACAAAATTTTTACACGGGTTGCAAAACTGTTATATAACCGATAAAAAAATTTCAACGTGCTCTGAGAACAAGAACTATTTTCTATAACTGTGTGTATAACTCAATAACCCTTCGTGAATAAAAGAAGAAAGTAATCTTCTTACGAGCGCTGTTATCGCTAGATGCTAACATTTTTTTCGCAAATTTTCCATTTAAAAATTTAAACTCATACAATATCGGATTAAAGGTATAAAACAATACAAATATGAGGTTTATTTAAAGTTAATACACGGGCCCTGGCAAAGCCGCATTGATCAGCTTTAATTAATCAGCCTTTATTGATCAGATTTAATCAGTAATTAGTGTTCAATTAAAGAATATTTCTCCGGGAGGGATTTCTGCAGCTCCGGAAGGGATATTTTAGAATTCAGAGAGGAGAGGGATTGCTCGTTTCTCAATTGAAAAGCTTAAAATCTCAAACATTCTGGACGATTAAATGTTCTAGGGTAATGTTCCCTCCCCGAGCCATCCCTGAATTTAACACTGCTAACTATAATAATAAAAACTCGTAAATTGAACAAGTGAAAATTTGAGGCATTTCAAGAGAATTGTTTTCTTAATTGCTTAGTATTATACAGTAGAATTTTTTTAAACGTCTAATTCATCATTTTAATCAAAAAATCTGAAAATTAAATGATAAGATAGGTAAAATAATAAAATATACACTTTCCATCTTTAAATTTGATCATATGAAAGGTACCAAAAATTCAAGTGGTCTTCAAATAAATTTTTATTTATTCTTCTGCAACGTTACAATTTCTTTACAAAGTTCAAATTGAATACAATTTTCTTTGATCATTTCAAACTTCGAAAAAAAAAGTATAATTTAGAAATATTCTTACAATTGCTAAATTTTAGAAAACAGTAATCAAATTATTTTTAGTTTTTCTCATCCCATTGGACTTCTATCTCCGGGTCGAGTTTACCGCCTAATTAGAGGAAGATATCGTGACCCACATTCGTCCGTCTGGAACTTGGAAATCAGCGGCAGTTTGCTTTTCAAACAAGTAACAGGTTTCAACTTCCGATCGAAAGAAATAGAAGCTTTCCTTTAAGTCTATATCAATTACCAAAGATGTGTCTAATTAGCATCGCGACAAAATTACTTCCGTTGTATTAAAATTCGTATTGTGGAGAATGATCGATTTTAGAATTTTATTTATTTATTTATTTTTTTTTGATACCAAATAAGAAAAAAAGAAAAAAAACTGGTATTGTTTAGAAGATGACATACACTGTAAAAAAAAAAAATTCAAGAGGTTACTAAAAATTTTTTAGTAAATTTGTATTCCACAGAATTTTTTAGTAACCATTACAAACTTTTTTTTGCAAGTGAAACAAACATTTCTTTTGTAAATTGAACAAAAGAATTTTTTGTATAACTAACTTAAAACTTTTTAGTATGAGCCACCAAGCAAATTTTAGTAATAGCTCCAAAATTATTTTTAGTAACCATTACGTGTGCCCGAAAGGCAGGAGCTTCCTTCGTGCTGCATCCAGTGGGTAAAAAGACAGACTTCTGAAACGGAAGATTTCCGGTATAGCCGCAATAGATGGCAGCAGCAAACATTACTTTGACATGTCTCTAAAGGGGAGGGAAAGTTTAGAGATCATTACCGATGGTAACTGCTACGACAGGATTTTCATAATCCCTTTATTTAACAAGTACTTTCACTGCATACATTCCGTGCATATTTGATGGCGTCCAGCATCGAATAGCTATTAAAAATAGCTATTAAAAATGTAAAACTATTAACTCTATTTGTTGCTAGCTTTTTTAGTAATTCTTACAGATTCTTTGTAACCGAGTAAGATTACTAAAACTTTTTTAGTAATTACAAGGATCACTAAAATCTTTTTAGTAGATCGACCCTTTTTTTACAGTGTACGTTATAGGGGAATTATCAAAAGGTGGGATCATTAAACGTTAACTATTAGTGATTTTTTAAATTTTCAAATTTAAGGCCATTTTTTTTTACAATACAGTATATGAGTCTATAAACTTATATACAAACATTAAAAGACAGCAATTATTCTGGAAAAATAATTATTAAAGCATTTAATTAGTTATTCTACACGTGAAAGTTGAGCGTGCTTCTAAGTAAAATTATATTATTACAGGTACTAAATACGCTTTATTTACACAAAATACATAATTATTTATGATAAAACATTATAATAAATATCTTATTATACGTTTCAGGACATCAGATCATCTTTAAAATTCAATTTACGGGAAATAAAATTGGCGTTTAGATCGTTAAGTGCATTTATTGGAAAAAAATGTTACGAACATACATATAGATACTTTCAAATTAAACAAAAATGATTTTAAAGATAGATAAAAGAGATTAAAGTACTTACTTAACGTGTTTTGGGTAAAAATAACAGCTTTGTTTCGATCGTTACTTTTGGACATAAGAAAATACAGAAAAAGTCTTTCTAGAAAAGTTCATCTAACTTCAAAAAGTAATAAACCGTAAGACATGGTGACGTCACAGTGACGTCGTTGCGAAGTCACATTGTGACTTTGTGACCGTCGATGTGAAGTCACAGTGACTAAAATGTGACGTCGTTATGGCCGTTTTAGAGCTCGTTTGTGACGTCACATTGTGACCATTTTGTGAAGTCACGGTGTGACCAAAATGTGAAAAATGTGTCATTTGTGACAAAATTGTTATTAAAACTGTGACTATTTTGCGACGATAGTGACAAGGTTGTGAAGACAGTTTGCAATTATTTTTTGATTTGTGACAAATTTGTCACTAACTTTATGACGGTGGCTGCATTGTCAATGTTGTGAAGTCACACTGGGACACAATTATACAGTTATGAACATTGTTATGTAGTGTAAAATCACTTACATCTATAATTTTATTATACTTTGGCGATACATCTCAATCAAAACCTGGGAGCTGCGATAAAAAGAATGTACCAAAAGAAAGTTGCTGAATCAAAATGTAATGCCATGCAGACTTTAATCTTTGATACTTTTTTTTCTGTTTCAATAAATGAGAATATTTAAGACAATTTAATATTCGATCTATCAGAATTATTTCAAAATTAAAAATTTGTTTTTCTAATAAGCATTAAAATTATCAAATAAACTCTTCCTTTAAGGTGCAAAACTAGTCGCAGAAAAAGAAGACCCGGATGATAATAAAAAGTCTATGGGAGCGTTCTTTTCAAATTTGAATATTTTTTTGCATGTTTTTTTGTATAGGATAGCTGAGGATGATCTGCAACCGGCCTCGTTTTTACCTTTTCATTTTTGCTTATATTTTTTTTATATTTTGATAGTTTCAATATCAGAACCGGTATAAACCGGTTTTGAAATAAAAAAAAATATATATATAAATATATTTTTAATCTGAAACCAAAAGTGAAAAAGTAAAAACTACGCCGGATGTGGGTCGTTCTCAGCTATCCTATATAAAAAAAATCATGTAAAAATATTAAAATTTGAGCGAGATATTTGAAAAGAACGCATAAACATCCGGGTCTTTTTCTGTGACTAGGGCTGCACCTTAAAGGAAGTATTTCTTTGATAATTTTAATGCTTATTAGAAAAACAAATTGCTAAATTTGAAATAATTGTTATCGATCGAATATTCAACTGTCTTAAATATTCTCATTTATTGCAAAATAAATATATGTATATATATATATGTAACAAAGATTAAAGTCTGCATGGCATTAAATTTTGATTCAGTAACTTTTTTTTGGTACATTCTTTTTATAGCTGCTCCCAAGTTTTAATTGAGATGTATCGCCAAAGTATAATAAAATTGTAGATGTAAGTGATTTTATACGACATAATAATGTTCATAACTGTATAATTGTGTCCCAGTGTAACTTCACAACATTGACAATGCTGCCACTGTCACAAAGTTAGTGACAAATTTGTCACAAATCAAAAAATAATCGCAAACTATCTTCAAATACTATCTTCTATAAATATTAAAATACTATTAAAACATGTAAAGAGGAATTGTGAAATAAAATTAAAGCTAAATATTTATTAGTATATTAATGAACAAAAAACATTAAGGGGCTATCCATTACTGGAAGGATGTCCATCACAAACACATCTACCTAATAAAAATTCCAACGATAAAATAGAACAACAAATACGTTAATTGTAATTATTAATATTTTATTTATAATATTAGAGAGTAATTATAAATTAGAGACCCACTGTAACACTAGAACGCCCGGAAGGAGTCGATTCGACTCTGACCATGCGTTTAAATTTCAATTCTAGTCAGAAATCTTTTCCAGAAATAAGTTAAATTTAAACCACGAGGATTTACTTTAAATAAATCAATTAAATAATGTTGAATAAAAATTCTGGTGAGAAATATTATTATCAAACTTGAGTAAAACTTCCGGGCGTTCTAGTGTTAATCACGATGTATACTAATATTACACATAATAGATATTGTGAAATTTACCTCTGTAAAATCATTCAGGAAAGGAAATAATAAAAGTGTCTAGAATGAAAAATAGATAATAAAATACAGTTATTAATTGCTAGCTTCATACTGTTTAAGTATTTGCGTTATTTGTTTTAAATACAATCATGTTTAAATTCTTATTGATTGCATAACTTCCAAATTTTCATTCAGACTTCTAGTTCTTTCTGAAAACATTCAAATAAGAATATTTACAACTGAAACGTTATCACCCACTATCCATTTAGAAATTTTATAACATTTCACAGTTTGAAAAATACATTAAACAATCATTATTTTTTTAATATGAAACATTTCTTCATGATTTCTTTTAATTGTTCTTCTCGTTCTCTTATAAATTCCTCTTCTGAACATATGTAATTTTTTAAATAAATTTATGTAATGTTTCAGAAGATTACTTAATGCAAAAATTAAAAAAGAGGTTTGTAAATAATTTTATTTTATTTAAAGCTTCTTTATTAAAAAATATAAGATTTTATGTTTATGGAAACATATTGTTTAACCAGATATTTTAAATAAGGAAACAACGCAGATTAAAGTGCAGTTAAAATCACTACCTTTAACAACCAAATCCAAATTATTAATAATCAAGTGTTCTATGTCAATAAAATAAATAATGAATGTATTAGACTTTATAAAGTTAATGGAGAAATAATGTTTTATAGCATGTTTTTAAGTAGCTAATTAAAATCGTTCTAAGAACAATAATAATTAAAAATCAACCATGAAAATTATTTTTCCATACCTTTTTTCCATCGAAGTCATTCATTCTATTTATTCTTTTTGTTGCACAAACTAAATCCGATAATAATTAAAGTGGCAAAGACCAAATCATTTTCACAGTCAAAGCCCCATTAATTTTCTCGGACTTATATTTTGCTGCTTGGAAGAGCTGTAGTAGACCTTGTTTAAATTGTTAAATCCGTATCAATACCAAACTATCCACAACTGCCATAAATTCCAACCAACTAACTTCTTGCGTCTATCATCAATTACAAATATTTCTGTTTATGTTTATTTATTCTTTCCACGGAATAAGAAACCACGGAGTAAGTTTCTTACTCCGTGATCCTTTCTTTTGCAGACGATTGTAACTTTCCACGCGCATGGCCGTTTTGTTTTTTCTTTTTCTATACAGTATTTTAGGAACTTAAATACGCAATAATTTTATGAGTGTGTCTTTCATTAATTTTTTTTATTTAAAGAATTTTTTAATGTATTTTTATCTTTTATTTTTATTAATTTCAAAACAATTCAAGTTAAAATAAATTGTAAAACCGTTTTTTGTAAATAATAATATTCATAATTAGAATTCATTAGATAAAATATTGTTTTTAAAGAATAAAAATGATAGATTTAATGCTAATATAAAGAAAAAAATTAAAAAATAAAGTTTGTATCACATGCAAAAATACATAGTATCTTCTTAATAAAAAAAGGGGGGGGGGCTTATAGAGGATGAAAAGTTTTTTATTGGTCAATCACTAATTATTTTCATATTAATTTTCTGCAGAATAAAGCATCTTGTGAAGTAACTTTTTTTTAAAAAAAAACATACCTCTAAAACAAAAATTTGAAATTCGAATAAATAGTTATGTGACCTACATGCACATTATAAACTGCAGATTTAATTGTAATAATAAAAATTGTAGTTTGAAAATGCAAAAGTGATTCGAATACCTTTGAAAAATTTCTAGTAGAACAAATGATCATTTACAAAAATCATTATAAAAGATAAATGTAAGTATTAGGCCTAAAATATTTTTTAATCAGATAAAATTCGTATAATTAGAAAAGCATTTTGAGTCGCTGATGAATTAACCCGTAAAGCATGGTGACGTCACTGCAACACGTTCTAAAGTCTAATTGTGACTTTTTGACAATCGATTGTCGATGTGAAGTCACAGTGACTAAAATATGAAGTCGTTATGGCCGTTTTAGAGCTATTTTGTGATGTTTCACAAAGTGGTCACAATGTGACAAATTTGTTGAAAATGTGTCATTTGTGACTAATTTGACATTGATGTGGAATTTTGGTCACAGATGCGATGTGACAAAAGTGACTCAGAGTGACGTCACTGTGACCATGCATGCTATTAGGGACGTTATTTGCAGTAACATTACAGTGACGTCACAAAAATTTTTTCAATTGACAGAAAAGTACTTTTTCCATTAAATAACATCTTTTGAAGAATTTTTGTACATTTTTTAAATTTTTCTAAGAAGGTCACATTTCAATCACAATTGACTTCACTGAGTGGTGGCCTTTTGGTACAGTGACGTCACAAAAACTTTTTCAATTGACAGAAAAATATTTTTTTCCATTAAATAACATATTTTGAAGATTTATATATATATATATATATTTTAATTTTCTAAGAAGGTCACATTTCAGTCGCAATGTGACGTCACTGTGGGGTGGCATTTTGGTCACAGGCGTGACGTCACATTTCAGTCACAATGTGACGTCACTGAGGGGTGGCATTTTGGTCACAGATGTGACGTGACCACAGTGACTCACAGTGACGTCACTGTGACGTCACTGTGAACATGCATGCTATGTGGGAAATTTGTTAACAAAATTATAAAACAATCAACCATTTCTTTTATGCATTCCCTGTTTATCATTAGAATCTCCTGGAAACAAGTTAAAACTTTTTTTTTCCTTGGTACATTGGAACAGTTAACGTTATAAATGTCCAAAATTGGCCACTTTGGTCAAAAAAATTAAAATTTTAATATATTTATACAAAACTTTTAATATAAATTATATCAATTTTTGTCTTTGAATAGATATAAGAATTCAATAAAAATAAAAATTAAAGTCAATGATGATTAAATTAGTTTATTCAAAAGCTTAAAGTTATGATGTGTGTACAGTCCCCACCTTTTGAGAACGTCCCTATAACATTACGCACGTACATAAGGCTGGAGAAATAAACAAAGATAAAAGGAATAAATAAATTAATAAATAAAACATATAAATGTATAATTAATAATAAAAATAATATGTAAAATAAAATAACAATAATACAGTAAAAAAAAAATAAACAAAATGTTTTGAGAGTTTTGAGAGGATATCATAATTTCATTTGTTATGGGAGTTTTTTTAAGAAAGCATTCCAAAATTAGGACGTCAGGCACAAATGGGTTTTTAAAACTCGCCTCGATCTTTCTGAAAAAGAGAAAAGCCCTGACATATTTTGAAAAATTGTATTTCTATGCCTCAAAATCGATCACAGCAATCGATTAAAAAATATATCGGTTAATTTTTTGAAAAAGAAATTTAAAAAAAAATTGTTTGTGCAAAAAATGCTTTTTTCCTCTATTGCAACACCCTTCCATGGGTGCAATTTTACAGGTACCAACAAATGTACCAAATACAGGTACCAGAAATGTGTTCTTAAAGCAGAAACCATCTTCTAAAGTCTGTCGAAAGTTGCCTTTTGCGATCTTTTGAAAAGGTCTCTCGTTTTTTCAAGATTTTTTTTGTCGAAATTTGTCGTTTTTTTCGCAAATCTTTTGACGAAATTTTCCGTTTTATCGCATTTTTTTTAACAAAATTTGTCATTTTTTTCGCAATATTTTAAACGAAATTTGTCGTTTTATCGTAATTTTTTGTATTTTCGCGATTTTTGGCGAAAATTGTTATTTTTTTGCAATTTTTTGAAGAAATTAGTAGTTTTTTTAACCATTTTTTAACAAACTTTTCCGAACTTTTGATGAAATTTGCGTCTCTTCCCGCGATCCTTTGACGAAATTCGGTCTTTGTCTCCGGTTTCTTGCGTAATTTACGCGCTATAGCGTGTTCGCGGTATCACTGCTTAATATATGCAGACAGCAAAATTTCGCGAACCCAAAATGGGCAGGGCTCATTTGCAGTTATATAAAAATGAGCAGGGAGCTGCGCCCTCCCAAAAATACCTAGGGGAAACACTACATACTATATAATGGAAAAAATTAATTTAGCAAAGAAACGCATAACAGGTTGAAATTTTTCTTTCAATGTTTAATACGTAAATTTTCACATTGCTATCCAAGCGTAGAATCAACATAGTGAAAAATGTTCAAGTCGGGCATAGAACCCGGAACCCTTGGAATAGCGGCCCAGGTGCTTTACCATTTAAGTTACGAAGACGATGCCCAGCTTTGCATTTCTCGATTCATATGTTGGTAAGGATGCAACTCGCAACACGAGATGGAACCGTCTTCATGAGCACACAATCTTGCGGCGTAACATGAGACACAAACAAACCCAGCATAGGTGAATCACACATTTTTTAATTTTAATTAATATTTCAATTAATTTTCAGCAGTGAAATTGCGGTTGAAATTCTTGAATATACGCGAATTTTCACATTGATAACTAAGCGTAGAACCAACTTAGTGAAAAATGTCCAGGTCGGGGATCAAACCCGGAACCCTTAGAATAGCGCTCCAAGTGCTCTACTATTTTAGCTACGAGGACGATGGCCAGCTTAGCATTTCTCATTTCATATGGACATTCTTGGACATTTTTCAGTAAGTTGGTTCTACGCTTAGTTCTTCTCAGCCCGCAATCCGAAAAAGGCTTGATTTTACCCCCCCCCTTTTTTTTTCTCCTGTCTATGATTTTCCACGTCCCACTCTCAAAGCTACCAGTTGCAGATCTCGAGACTTCAACTTTATCAACTATGAATCGATAAGTATCAACACAAATGAGATTCGCTACAGTCATATTGTCATCTCATTATGCTAAATTTAAAAGAAGCCCACTAGTCCTAAATTTATTTCCATTTGTTTATATTGCAAGATTTTAACAGGTGTAGATAAAAATGATTTTTTACATTTAAAATTGAATTAACTTCCACATAAGACAGCAGATATATGTGTCTAAAATCAACATATATAATCCTTCTCGGAATTTAATTCTAAACAGTAAAATTAGCATGCAGTTTTATTTTTTTTTTCAGCATTGTACACAAGTGTCTTCCAAAAATGAGGAATGAGAAAAGCAGTTTTCCTAAGTTATATTAAAAAATAGAAAGATGTCAACATGTTTATACTAAATAATATTGCACTAACTGAATATAAAGTTTACTAGTAGTTAGCAAGGTTTGTTGCATTGAGTTTACAGACATAGGTTTGTTTCTGCAAATAAAGTTTTGACCTCTTGACTCTCTGTTAGAATAGTATAGTACAGAATGATGAATGCGTCTGTTTATTTGCATGTTGCAGACAGTTGCAAGTCCCGCAACAAATGGCATTATTTTAAAGAGAAAGCCTGTTCTTGTTTCAAAATAACCGCACCCTAGTTTACTGCATATGTGAAAATATATGCAAAGCGGAACGTTAAAGATGCTTTTGAAATTACATTAAAGAAAGCTTGCTAATACTCACAGTAGGAGTCCAACTGAACACAGATAGAAGGCAAAAAATTTTGAGACGTGAGCTTGTATGACCTACATCATGAAAACCAATTCAGTGGTCTTTTGCGCAAATGAATTTCGTTTCTATGTGTGTATCGTAAAAATAATTAATTTCTATGGATCTCTGTGAAAAATATTATTCCTTTATGTCGGAATAACATATTTAAAACAGCGTATTATTATTACAAATAATAATATGTCGCTGCAGAGAAAATTGTTCTTGTATATTCTGTTTTAGTGATAGCGTTTCATGTATAACAAATTAACATTTTAAAAAAAAATGAACTTTTTTCAATTGATAATGGTGTAATATTAAAGCTTTAAAACAGTTAACTGGGTTTATTTGACTGTTTACATGTTTCGACTCTACCCGACTTATTTATAAAACAAATAAATAATAATAGTCTGAAATTACACGATCTATGATGCAATGATTTGAAACGCCATCATTCATTTTTTCATGTAACGCACGTTATTATTATTTTTTTTTACTTTACTTGGATTTTTATTTATATTTTTATAAAAATGGAATAATTTGAGCCACAGTTTTGGTAAGTTAAATGATTCTTATTCATTTCATATGGAATTTATACGTGTTAGAATCTCTATGGTTTCTCTTGTTTCTTATAATGGATGGTTAATATAGACTGGAAGGAAAAATTATTTTACTTTTACTGAAATTTATTTGGATGATTGCTTCTTGATCAGGCCTTGTCAGCCAACTCACTACCCTTAACACTCTATAAGCATATATATATATATATTGTAATAAGATAATGTAGCATGACTTACTGGTTTTTATTTTATTTCAATCTTATCTCATCTTTATCTTATTTCCAATCCCTTTATTTTGTTTTTCCCTATTCCATGGCATATTCCATTTTTAAATCGGTTACTTATTTGTTTACTTTCGATTTGAACACTTACATGTGCGTTCATGATCGTTTTCTTCCGTCTGATCGCGATTTGCGATCTTCGCAAATCGCAACTAACGAGTAGCCGTATCTCCCTTTCGCAAAGCAGGAACGCATTTGCTCAACTTCGGCAGACGCAAAGGGGGCGTTGCACTCTGGCGATGTATGGAATCGCGAGGGGTATTTAAATCAGTCGGTTTGTTTTGACTGCCGGTGGTCTGACGATGTTTTGGTCTAGTAAAGACCGTTTGTTGTCATAAATATTAGTTATGAAAGTTCAGTGATAGTTTATTTTTGGTGAAAGATGATGTTGTCTTATGAAATAATTTCTGTTAGTCGATAGCGGGAATGTCGTAATGAATATTTTGCTGTCATGAACTGTGTTAACATCCAAGGTTTTTTTTACTTTCTTTGAACTTTTACCGGACATTATTTTTCGTCATCATCTGTTTCAAGAAGTCTGTTTTTCTCCAGTTATGCTTCAGTGAGTGGTTTATCTTGCAACCTGTACAGGTCAATCTTTTTTTCTCTTTACCTTACGTCATGCTGTTTGTTTAATTACGTATTTTTTATTGTATTAAAGTAAGACTTTAATTTTATAGATAATATAATTTCAGAATTTATTTTTTTGGTTGATTTTACCAGATATAATTTCTCTTTGTTTATTATTTCATATATATATATATATATTTATTTTGAATATGTTTTTTTTCTTGAAAAAAATAAACGTTAGTTTATCTTTTAATTAAATGCTTCTTTAATGACTTTATAACACTACCACATATTGCCAATATTTATTTCAGGTCACCAATTTTTAATTTCTCTACCTCTGCTTAAGTTTTATTTAATTTTAGAACGGTTCTGGCTTCAGAACCGATCACGGGTTATGGGCCGAAGCTAGTACGCTTTTTAACCTGTTATGGTGGCCATAACCTTCGTTGGCAATATCGTAAACTGGTGGTAGCATGCGGCCATTAGACCTCCAAGTGATTTCTAGTGGGGGGGCCGCAATAGCATTTTTTTTGCTAAACATTTTTAATTATTCTGGTATGAAATAGAAAGGTTTTTTTGGTAAATTTTTTTTTGGTCGTACTATCTGACTGTTTTAGAGTACGTTTTTTTTTTGAAAAAAAATTTTCTTTTTCCTTTCTGTTTAAATTTAAAAGTGTAGTTAAGAGCATGGCAATGACCAATGTACAGGTTAGCATAAACAAACTAAATTCTCACAACTATGCAACCTGGGCAGCGGATGTAAAATACCTGCTGCTCGATAAAAATGCTTGGGGCATCGTGAATGGTACTGAAGAGGCTCCGAATACCAGTGATGCAGTAGCAACAAAAGAATATCAGGCACGGCTCAGGTCAGCACTGTCCATAGTATACTTAAACGTCGAAAATGAGTTCCGGAGAATCATAGAAAATATCGACGACCCTCATGAAGCATGGACAAAGCTTAAGACCCACTTTCAACCTGATAACCGTGCACGCCATATGCAGTTGTTCGGCGAGATCCTATCCTGCAGAATACAGCCTGATGAGCCGGTCGACATGTTTGCTGCACGCCTACAGAGACTAGCTGATCAACTGGCTGCCATGAATGAGCCGATAAAGGAAATCTATCTGACATTCCAGTTGCTGAGATGGCTCCCTAAGAAGTTTGATAATCTCGTCCAGGGAATTTTGCGATGGCCCGAACAGCAATTCAAGTTTAAAGATGTCCTGACCGAGTTGGTAGCAGAAGAATCCCGCATTAAATTACGAGAAGAGGGCAGAGGTAACCTGGTCCAATCCCATTTTTCCCGAGCTCGCACACCCAAGAGGTCCGCATATAAGCCTAAGTTCAAGGGAAGATGCCACAGGTGTGGTCAAGCCGGTCATGTGCTTCGTCAGTGTAAATTGCCTCAACAAGCTTCCAGTCCCGAATCCTGCCTCCATACTACTTCGAGAGACTCCTCAGACTCCTCATTCCAGAACTCCTCGGTATCCAGAGGATCATCGGTGTCCAGTCCAGTTCGAGTCCAACCCAGTAATTCCAGACCTAGCAGAGATGTGTCTCGCAATAGAACCAGAAACCAACGTCAACGTAAGCCAACAAGCCAGGTAAATTACCTCATTCAATCTAATCTTAGTAATATTAAATGTGGTGGAGACGCCTGGGTCTTTGACACAGGTGCCTCCCACCACTTTTGCAAAGATAAAAACCAATATGTAAAATTTAAACCTTTACAAAATGAGGAGTTGGCTGTTGCCGTTGACGGAGCAACTTTTCCTATTGAAGGAACTGGACTAGTGGACTTAAAAATAAATGGGGAAATGGTTCGCTTCGGCGATGTTATGTATTGCCCAAGTTTAAGGCACAATTTGATATCTGGCCCTAGGCTTGATAAAACTGGTGCCAAGTTCAGAGGAGGTGAGGGTAGGGTTAGAGCATATCGTGACAGTGGTACCCTATTTCGAGCTTTTCTTAAAGATGGCATTTATTGCCTGTACCCAGATCCCAGCCCTAAAAATAAAAATAAAACTCAAAATAGTCGAAGTCCTAAAAAGGTGCGTTTTCAAGCCTCTACTGTCCAGAAGGACGACTTTAAGTTATGGCATAGACGTTTCGGACACATTAGTTCCACTTTAATCGAACATACCGTAAAATGTAATGGTGTAAGGGGCTTACCACCTATTAAAAGTAAATACTTTGAATGTGAGACATGTAAAATTAACAAACACAGGCGAACTTCCTTCCGTCCTATAAATCAAAAAAGATCGAAACGACCCCTTGAATTACTTCATACTGACTTGTGGGGACCGACACAAATAACAGGTAGAAATGGCGAGAAGTACTTTTTAACCATAACTGACGACTTCTCACGAAAAGTATCAGTCTACCCCTTATGTAACAATTCACAAGTATTCAAGGTATTCACTAATCATGTAAAAAGAGCTGAAAGATTTTTAGGCACTAAGGTAAAAAAGGTCCGTAGTGAGAATGGGCGGGAGTTTGACAACGAAGCCTTTACAAGATACTTTGAAGAGAACGGGATACACCATGAGTTTACCAACGTGTATTCTCCGGAACAAAATGGGGTCTCGGAACGTTTAAATCAGACTATAATGGACGGGGCCCGCTCAATACTTAAGGAAAGTAAACTCAGTTTAAAATTCTGGCCAGAAGCAGTTCTATACATCGCGTACACACTAAACAGGGTATGTCATAAAACACAGAAAAAGACACCCTTCGAATATTACTGTGGCAACAAACCCTCAATAAGACATTTACGCCCTTTTGGTACTGTGGCATACGTAGGGGTGCCCAAACAATTAAGAAACTCAAAGTTTGATCCTAACGCCAAAAAGGGGGTTTTAGTGGGTTACGCGATGTCAACTAAAGGCTACAGGGTATGGATCCCCGATACAAATAAAATAATAGAAACCATAAATGTTAGATTTGGGGATGAATCTGTACCAAGAAATGTTCATAGACATAGTGAGCAAGGCCCAAGTTATTCAATAGGCACAAACCCTTTTACAACTTCAGAGCAGCACAACGGAAGCGACCTGGGACCCACATATATTTTAAGTTCAGAACAACCAGAAATTGACCCTTTGACCGACCTTCAACCTGACAGATTTCCTTTAGAAAGATCACCATCTCCATCACCTAAGCCAGGCACCTCAAAAACCGTTGAACCCGCCTCCGTTAACTCATCTGAAGATGAAAGTGACGAGGAGAGCGAGGAACTCTCGAGAACACTGAGGGATGCTGTATGGTTCCGTAAGGCCATAACTAGGCCTGATAAGTCGAGGACCGACATCTATTATTATGAGATGGGTGAAACGCAACGTTTAAGATCACTCAGAGAAGTGCGGGAATACTGTCAGTCTAATGGTATAAAATTTGATCCAACCATGTTCAGTTTCAAAGGGGAAAATAAATACCAGGGTATTGTAAAATCTACTTCCAGTGCTAGTTCAAGTCCTAGTTACACACCTCCACACACATCTTTATCAGAAACACGTAAAAACAATATATGACTAGAAGACTCCATACCAAACACATATAAGCAAGCCTTAAAATCCCCTCAGTGGGAACTCTGGAGACAGGCAATGCAGGAGGAAATAGACGTAATAAATAAAAGACATGTATGGGAATTAACATCACTACCACCCAACACTGAACCTCTAGGCTGCAGATGGGTCTTCACCATCAAACGAGACGATAAAGGGCATGTGGCAAGATACAAAGCGAGACTAGTAGCCCAAGGCTACAAACAGGTCAAGGGTGAAACTTATGACGAGACATTTTCACCAGTCGTAAATTTTAGTCTAATCCGCTTTTTCTTTGCCGCCCTAGTCTCATGTCTCGGATGGATTCACACGCAATGCGATGTGAAAGGAGCCTATCTGTACGCCCCTCTCTCAGATAACATATACATGAAACAGCCTCCAGGTTTTGAAATAAAAGGGAAAGAGCATTTGGTCTGTAAACTCCAGAGGGCATTGTATGGCCTCCATCAGAGTGGCCGGGTGTGGTTTTATGAGTTACATAAAGTTTTAATTTCTCTTGGTTTTAACAAATTGGATTGGTGTAATTGCGTCTATACATTTTCTAACTACGTTGTTTTATTATTATATGTTGATGACTTTGTTGTTTTAAGTAACCATCAGAAACACATAAATGAAATTTTAAAATTATTAGCTGAACATTTTGACATCAAAATCCTAGGGAAAACACGTAAACTTCTTGGGGTTGAGTTTGAGGAGGATAGGGAAGGGGTTGTGTCAATTCATCAAATGCAATATATTGATGATATCTGCACACGTTTTAAGGAATTTAACTTTTCCATCACATCACTTCCCATAAGTAAAGGCGTAGTGTACTCCAAAGCACAGTGCCCTCAAACAGATACTGAAACCCAGGAGATGTCAAAATATCCGTACAGAAGTGTTTTGGGATGCTTATCTTTTCTTACAAGCAGGACTCGCCCCGACATATCCTATGCTGTAAACATCTTCAGTCAATTCCAGAGTAATCCAGGTATCATCCACTGGAATGGTCTCTTAAAATTACTAGTATATGTACAAAGCACCAAACACTACAAACTGAGGCTACCTTGTCATCACATAAATCTAATAACATACACTGATGCTGATTTCGCCGCCAATCGCTATGACAGGACGTCAATGGGGGACAACTTTTAATGTTAGACAAATCTCCTATCATGTGGAGGGCTTTCAAACAAAAATCTGTCTGCTTGTCTACCATGGAATCAGAGTTTGTGGCTTTAACAGAGGCAACTAAAGAGCTTCTTTGGTTCAGTAGAATCATAAATGAATGTTATGATAAACACATTTTTACAGGCCCACAAACTAAGCCAACCTTGTTAGTAGACAATATGGCCTCCATTGATTTCCTTAAGTCTCCCATAGAAAACTACAGAACAAAACACATTGACGTTAAATTATTTTTTGTTAGAGACCTTTTAAACCAAGAGATATTTAATGTAAAACACGTAACTAGTAAAGCTAATCTCTCAGACATTTTTACAAAACCCTTAACGAAGTTTGATCTTAAAAGATTCATTGAAGTGATCTTTAGTTATAAATAATGTATGTTTTATTTAAAAGTAAAATGTATAAAGTGAAAAAAAAACTCCCCCTCCTTTGGACTTGGGTCAAGTATTAAAATACTTGTTTAGTTTTTTAAAGTTAAACCCTGAAGTCTAACACGTTTAATTTTTCAAATCTGAAATTTTGTATATTTCAGTGTTTTTTTAATGTTTGAATATGTGATTATACACTTGTTTTTCCTGTTATTTCATATTTTTGTCTCATATGCATATGTTCTATTTTCATACATAAGCTTTTCAATACCCTCATTTCCAACATTGCGGACAATGTAACTCCCGCTGGAATGTGATCAGACCTCAGGATGGTTCATCCTCCAGGGCCCGAGCAGCCCCAGGAAGCGGTTCGCAGGGGTGCAATTGTAAATAGCCAGAGTGGCCTGCAGGGGGTAGTGGCCTTCTTGAGTGTTCTGATCACAGGAAGGCCTGTCGCGGGCATCGTTTCTTTTTAAGTTTTGTAAGTCCCTATTTTGAAAAATGGAAATGTCACTTAGGTCCCGTCCGTGGTGTTGAAAATTGAGCTGTATTTTCTTTTGCATATATAAATATGAAAAGGGTTGTTTTACTTTTAAGAAATTGCATAACAATTGTCCTTCACATTTTAAATCTTTGTTAAAACATTTGCAAATGTGTGTTATTTCAAAAGCGTAAGCATGCATGTTGTTATTGTTGTTGTTTGTTTTTGTGTGAGCGCTCACCGTCCTTATCATTATCATATTCACAGTCATTATCATGATCATGATCATTAGTGTTATTATCATTGAATGTGTCTATTTTGCATATCATGAATTTCCCATACATTATCAAAGTGTTTTTGCATTGTAATTCATGTTTTGCTATTCTTCATATTCGTAATGTTTATGAATCTATCGTATGGTAATCATTTACTCTAGTGTAATTATGCAAATGTATGTAAATATAATCGTGTATTGTCAAGGCCAAGATCAAGAAAATCAACATACTAAAGAATGTTGTGGTATGTAACTGTAATCGTAGTCACTTGCATGTGACGAGGTAACGTGGTAACAAATTTTCATGAACTTTTTTTGAAATGTTTGTGTACCTGAAAGACTTTCAAATTTTTAAGTTACTAATGTAACTAAAGACTCTTGTGCTATGAAAAAAATTGTTATTGTTAATCTTGTTGTTGTATAGTTATCAAATTGTTATTCATATTGTGTGGTTATTAACATTGTTAAAAAGTTGTTCATTTTTGGAAATTAACCTTGTTATATGATATTGTGAGTTTGTTGAATTTATGCACGATAATATTGAGTTGTTCTTCACTAGTAACTGTCAAAGTATGATAGTAGATATACTGATATCCTATGTTGTTAAATGATCAATATGACCCTTGATATTATTTATATTATTTGGTAATACTTGGTAATTAGTTTCTTTGTAGTACGAGTGTTAAGGGGGGGGGGAGTTCAAGTTTGTCAGCCTACTCACTACCCTTAACACTCTATAAGCATATATATATATATTGTAATAAGATAATGTAGCATGACTTACTGGTTTTTATTTTATTTCAATCTTATCTCATCTTTATCTTATTTCCAATCCCTTTATTTTGTTTTTCCCTATTCCATGGCATATTCCATTTTTAAATCGGTTACTTATTTGTTTACTTTCGATTTGAACACTTACATGTGCGTTCATGATCGTTTTCTTCCGTCTGATCGCGATTTGCGATCTTCGCAAATCGCAACTTACGAGTAGCCGTATCTCCCTTTCGCAAAGCAGGAACGAATTTGCTCAACTTCGGCAGACGCAAAGGGGGCGTTGCACTCTGGCGATGTATAGAATCGCGAGGGGTGTTTAACCCTTTCACCGCCTTAAGTTTTTTCATTTTTCTTCCCGATAAACATTCTTGTAAATATTCGCAGTTTCTTTCACTGAAACCTGCTCCCAGATGACCAAGTATCTCACGCATTTTCAAAGCAATTTTTTCCCCCCAGACAAACTTCCGTGCATAGCTAGCTTGCTTTGTTTGGAAGGAGGGTGAAAATACAATGACTGTCAGTAAGTAGAAGGATTAGTGTATTGCACTGAGAGTGTCAAAATTACTCTTGAGACTTGAGACTAAAAAACTAGGAAATATGTTTTCTATTGCAGCTGTGTTTGTATATTGATTTAGACTTACAGATTCAGAAAGTATTTTGAATTATACATGAGTGGTTTTTGCGTTCACAAAATAATTACGTAATTTTATTTGTGTATTAAAAATATAGCAAGTATTTTATCTTAAGTTTTCACATTTTTTATTTGCAGAAATGAAATTGCATATAACATTTTTGCTAATGATTTAATCTTTCATTAATTGTGTGATAGTATTTGGAATCGATAGAAGTAAACAAATGGATCATTTTAAAATAACTCTTTCATTAAAATTTAAATATCTTTTCGCGAGAAGTTAGAAATTTCAATATTTGTTTAATTGTAAATGCTCATTTATTTTTTATTTGAAAAAAATATTTATTTACTCAAATTATAGCATTTTATATGTTTATAAATCGCATTAACTAAGTTTTTTTTTAGTTTTAAAATATATTTTTATAATTAAGGGTGAAACATGAAAAAAAAAAAGATTTATGAATTTATATATATATTTTTTTTCGTTACAGATTGTTTATTCAATTTCATAAATCTAATATATGATAAGTATTGTGTATGTTATAGTATGAAATAATCATTTAGGTTTCGATACAAAAGTCTTAAATATATCAAAGAATTGCTAATTTTATGTATTTTATTTTTTAATTTTAGCATTTATATAAAAATTTGTCTCTCGATTTAAGAATTTATGAAAGATAATATTGGCTTAAGTCATTCGTAATCCAGCCAAAATCTTCGCTTTTTCAAAACATTTTGAACATTCAAAACATTTTTTACCTTATTTGCCATCAGAATATCAGTGATTAAATAAAGCAAAAAATGTCAGTCAGAAAAAGTAGTACCAACAGATCTAAGAAGTAGATGGAATTTGTCACAAAGTATTTAAAAGAAAATCCCTGTTGGTTTGGCCTATAGGCGGAGGTAGATTTGGAAGTTAAGTGCGCATTTCAGCAACTAAAAATAATATATGATTAGACATAAATCCAGTTTAACAATTTTATTTGGTCGCTTTTGAAGAATTTTTAAACTTGATTTTTCTATAAGAACTGTTTTTATCTGAATCATCTTAACAGAAATTCGGTTCAAAATGCCCACTTTGACAGCATTTTTTCAAATATATTCTAACAGTATGAAAAAATCGACCATTACGACACATTATATATTTCCTAAATAAGAGAAACTGTCAAATAAAGGCGTTTGAGAGCAAAATTATTTTTAAAAATGAGTCAGAAAATAAGCAGTTTGTTATTTGTATAAATCTTCAATTATTCAATCACTTTCGCTTTGGAAAATTATGCTAAAAATGCCCACTTTGATAGCATTTTTTAAAAATATATTCTGCATATATCAAAAAACTGCCCAATAAGTCACATGAAATAGTTCCCAAAAGAAAAAAAAAAAAAAAGAACCTGTCATTTGGACGCGTTTAAAATCAAAAGTGGATTTAAAAATGAGTTGGAAAATAAGCAATTTTGTTCTTTGAATAGTTTCTCAATTTTTCAATTACAATCGTTTTGGGAAATTCTGTTCAAAATGCCCCATTTTCAAAGCATTTTTTCATCACAACTATATATCGAAAAACTGGCCAATATATCACATTACATAATTTCCAAATAAGAAAACTTGTCATCTGGATGCATTTAAAATGAAAAATGTGTCCGTTTAAATTCAAAAATGAATTTAAAATGAGTCAGAATAAAGGCTGTTTGGATTTGAGATTTTTTTTTTCCACTCCCATTTTTTTTAATTTTATTTTGCTATAATGATTGGTTTTAAAAACCCTTCTGTGTGAAAGTTGTAGATGTTATTGAGAAGATGTAAAATAAATTTAATTGGTTTTGATATCTTAAGAATTGACGCAGTTACAGATTTTTTTTTGTTCACCCCCCTCCTTTTTGTTTTCGTTTTTATTTATTTATTTATTTATTTATTTATTTATTGCAATGACAGTTGTTCTTATCAAGAACTTGTAAATACAAAAGTTTTATATAATATTAAGAACTTATATAAAAAATTTAATTGGATTTGATATTTAATTTTTATCTGAAGAATTGACGAAATTCTGAGTTTTTTTCTCCCAAAAACCCTATTTTTTGCGCCGCTTGAGCCCATTTTTAATTCTATCAAAAATCTGTCATGCATAAACTTTTGGACCATTTTTTTTTAGAATTAATATACATTTTAAACTGATTCGATATCTATTTTCATTAAGAATTTTTTTTTTTTTTTTTTTTTTTTTTTTTCCTTTTCGAACTCCTTGGTCCGATTTTGCCCATTAACGAACTTGAACGAGATTTTATGTATTAGTTTGGAGGATATTTCAGTAGAATTATAGAACTTATCGTGCCTATATAAGTTTTTTACTTATGGTAGCTTCGGGGTCTAGGGGTCATGATCGGTGTAGATCTGTAAAAAATTTTCAGAAATTCCAACATAGGAGCGACCGCAATAGGTAGCATTTCATGCGAAATATGCCTAAAAATTAGATATTTTCCCTCGTCCCTTCACACAAAAAAGTTTATAAACTGGTGTATTGTTAGGTAAACCGAAAAAATGGCAACATTGATAAAAATATTTTTTTAAGTATGTGAAAATAAAACTTTATGTATAAATATTTCATTCAACAAAAAATTGATATAGTTATCAAAGTACTTATTTTGAAATATTTATATTTATATAGAAAATCTATTTTATGTTTCAAGTAAAGCAAAAGCACTACTAAGATATTTGTACGATTCTTTTAACCCTTTCCGGCACACTATGCCCAGTCCGGGATTTAATTCCAAATTTGCGAACGGCGCCAATAATGTTTTAATAAAATTTTGCTTTTGCAATGAAATCCTAAATTAAGAGATTCTTAATTTCTAAAAAAGTCGTTTGTAAATTCCGGTGATAGTCGATAATTTCTCATTTTAGTAACAGGATTTGACCATGCCGGAAAGGGTTAACAAGTTATATGGATAGCTTGTGGTTAGGACAGTGACTTTTATATAATCCACTTTTAAGAAATTAAGTTATGATTGATACTTTCAAGGCTTATAAGCAGATAAGATCATACCATGTTAAAAAATCCCACTTTTATTAACATTTAAAATAAATTAAAAATAAAACATTACATTTTTGCCCTTTTGCTCGGGGGTCAGGGGGTTAAGGACTTTTGAAAATTTTTGAAACAGATCCTTTGCGATACCAAAAGAAAAAAAAAAAGTAATTTACGTAAGTTTAATTTTATGCGAAATATTGTGATTTTTTTTTTCACTCGATGTAAATGTAATTTCAAAGATACAATCCAAAATATAACTTTTTATGCAATATAAGGATTTTTGAGTGTATATTAACATATATATGCTCGATATTTATCATACGAGTTCATGAATTCAAAATATCGAAAAAGAAAAAAAATGATCTGATCGTTTGTAGTTAAGGGGACATGAAATATAAAATGGTTATTTTTGAATTATCGGCCTAAAATTTGAGATAAAAGTTTATTGTGCCAAATAATTATGACTTAAAAGATCATGGTGATAGAATCGTTTTAAAAATTATATATTTTAAGCACTGGCAGATGTGTGTATGTATTCTTCAAACTTCAACTGTTTTTAATAATATGATTGTAAAAATACTGGTTTCATTGGTTTTTTTATTGGTATTGTCTGAATAACTTTGGATGTATTTATAAAAGTATTTATATACATATATATATATATATTTTTCTTTTTTAATGCTTTGGTACATTTTTAAAAAAATCTGTTTTAGGTAAACAATTAAAGCTCTTTAAAAATTATGTAACTATCTTGTTACTTTGAAAATATCTAACATTATACGTCTAAGTGTTTTTTAAGAATCTAGGAAAAAAAGTGACCGGAAAAAAGTTATCGGAAAAAAAGTGACCTAAATTACAAAAGCGGAAAAAAATGACACGGAAAAAAGTGACAAGGAAAAAAAGTGACACGGAAAAAAAGGGACACGGAAAAAAAGTGACAAGGATTGATTTTGGGGAATTATTATTGATTTTGGGGATTCATTGGTTAAGTATGAAAGGGGGATGGGGGGGGGGCTCATAATTTAGGTAAATGGGTTTTTCATGCTGAATTAACTGTTTTGGTTCAATTTTTGGATATACGTTCATACTGAAAAGACGCTTGCCTGATTAGTTTTGGGAAAGGACGATTACCCCCCCCCCCCCATCCGTCCTCAGTTAGATGAATGGGTTTTTATGCAGAATTATCCAACGTGTGTCAAATTTGAATATACAGGGCCTGACTAAGGCAGGGGCATGCGGGGCAATTGCCCCGGGCCCCCGGTTTGAGGGGGCCCCCAAGGAGAGAAAAGTTTATTGTTAAAAGAGGGCCAAATGATATAAAATAGCAAAATATTACCAAAATTCTTTTTTTTTCAATTTTAAGGGGTCTTTTTTCTCCTACCCCCTTTGCTTCCCTGCCCCACGTTCCCTTAAAGTAATAGTTACATCATAAGAAAATTAATAGTTAAAATTATTTATCATCTGTTATTATGTATAAAGATGTGAAATATAAATACTGAAATCAGTACTTGGTACAAAATTTATGCATACATACAATAGGTTTGAATTTTAATTTTAGTCACTTGAGTATATTCAAAAATATTTTTAAGATAGAAGGGGGCCACTCTAATAATGTTTGCCCCAGGGCCCCCCACTGTCTAAGTCGGGCCCTGTGAATATAGGTTCTTTTCGATAAGGCTTATATATAGTATATAATGCATGAAGAGTTTTAATGGTTATATATAGAGGGAGAACGGTGGATAACCTTTCTTAAATTAAATTAATAACTTTTTACGCATAATTATCCGATTTGCTTAGAATTTTGGACATAGATTCATTATGATAAGACGTATCTCTGATTAGTTATGGGGTTCTTCTGCTTATTATAAAGGGTGGGGGCGAGCAATTATCTCCCCCTTAAACTAGAAAAATAGGTTTTTATGCAGAATTATCCCATGTATTTCAAATTTTAAATATAGGTTCTTACTGATAAGGTGGATCCCTGAATAGTTTTAAGGATTTGATATCTAAGTATTGAAGGGGAATAGAATATATTATTAAATATTATTAGAATTAGAATATTATTATATAATTAGATTATATTAAATTAAATTACTTTTTACGCAGAATTATAGGATATGCTACAAATTTTGGATTATAGATTCATTATGATAAGGCGTATCCCTGATTACATATGGAGTTATTTTTCTAATTAAAAATTAAGGCGGGTGATTTTCCGATCCCCTTAAATTATATAAATTGTTTTTTATGTTCACTTATCCGATATATTTCATATTTTGGATATATGTTTTTTCTCATAAAGTGAATCCCAGCATAATTTTAAGGGTTTAATGGCTAAGTATACTGTCAGGTTCTGAGACCACCTCTGCTAAAGATTGGAATTTCCGTTATTTCTCTATCTTAATCTCTTTTATATTATACCGGCTGTGTACTAGAATTTTCAAGGTGACATTCTTTCTTTCTTGAAGGGAGAATTGGCAGGTAATCCTTTACAGGTGGTGAGTGAGAAAGAGGAGATTGCGGAGAGGCGTGTTCATCCGTCAGTGAGGTATGTGGATGATGAGCTGACAAGCAATATGTCACTAATCAAGAAAGGAATGTGGAATGTGTCCAATGGATAAGCCCCAAAGGAGGTTGACATTGGGGAAACACTGTGATTTGAGAAGAGCAAGTCTTATCTCAGATTAGTTCAGTTCGTATCTGGGTTCGTACCTAGAGAGTAGTATAGGACAGAGGTCCTGATAGGGTGTGCTCTGCGTTGTAGAGCGGAGGCAGTGCGTATCTGGAGAGCAAGGGACACAGACGTCCTGGTGTTTAGTGCTCTGGGCCGAGAAGTGCAGGCCGAGTATCCATGTGTTGGGAGATTCGAAAGTGATCTCCGATAAAGTTAATCTAACGTGCATTGAGTGTGAGGTGGAAGGTGTAATTCGAATAGTACACAGCCAACCTTTACTGTATTTAATTTAATGTTGAACCGGATCACCTATATCCGAGTTGTAATTGTATATAATGGTAAATAGCGTATTTAGTGTGTACATATATTTTAAATAAACTGTTAATTCAGTTAATTGACAGCGTCAGTGTTCATTTACACAATCCTCACAGTGGGTGACCGATATCACCTTGTAATATCGGTGGTGGCAGCTATAACTACCACGGACTTTCTTCAAAGTTGTGCGGGCTGAGAGGAACGTCCGACATATACAGTGGGGGAACGGAGGATAACCCCCCTTAAATTAGTAAATAGCTTTTTACGCAGAATTATCTTATTTGATTCAAATTTTGAATGTGCGTTCATTATGATAAGGCGAACTCCTGATTATTTGTGGGTTATCCCCCGTTCATCCCTCTATACTTAGTCATTAAACCCTTAAAACTATTCAGGGATTCACTTTATCAGGTAAAACCTATATCCAAAAATTGAAATACGTTGGATAATTGTGAAAAAAAATCTTATTTAAAGAGTGGGGGATTAATCGCCCTCTTTCCCTTATTTAATTAGCAAAAGAACCCCATAATTAATCAGAGATACGCCTTCTTATAATGAATATACATCGAAAATTTGAAGCAAATCGGATAATTCTGCGCAAAAAGCCATTTATTTAATTTAAGGGTGTATTTCGATTCAAATTGCTTATTTTCCGATTTATTTTTAACTTCATTTTTACTCTCATATGCATCAAACTGGCAAAATGTCTTATTTAGAAAGTACACAAGGTGCCGTAATTGTCAATTCTTTGATAAATGCAGAAAATATTGCGAAAAAAGCAATCAAAAACGGCATTTTGAACAGATTTTCCCCTGGCGGGAGATCTGTGAACGAAAAAAAAAGATCATACTGAGAAGATAATTGTTTATAAATCAAATTCTAATGAATTGAGCGTAAAAATACAGCACATGGCACCTTGTACATCTCTTCAAAAATATCCTCAGCAAGTTTCATGTTTCTACTTTTGAAAATGTGTCTGAAATTGTATCGGAAATTTTCGAGCGGTTGAAGGTGGACAAGCGTTTTTTTTAATACAACCTTAAGGGGGTTTATCCCCCGTTCTCCCTCTATACATAGCCATTAAACCCTTAAAACTATTCAGGAATTTACTTTATGAGAAAGATCCTACATCCAAAATTTGAAATAAATCGGAAAAGTGTGCATAATTTTTTTTAAATCTAATTTAAGGCCGGGGGTAGTAATTACCCGCCCCCTTTTTAATTAGCAAAAGAACCCCATAAATAATCAGAAATACGTCTTATCATAATTAACCCATGGATAAAATTCGAAGCAAATCGGATAATTATCCGTAAAAAGCCATTAATTTAAGAAAGGTTATCCCCCGTTCCCCTTCTATACTTAACCATTAAACTCCTAAAACTCTTCAGGCACTTTATACTGTATATAAGCCTTATCGAAAAGAACCTATATGCAAATTTGACACAAGTTGGATAATTCTGCATAAAAACCCATTCATCTAACTGAGGACGGATGGGGGGGGGGTAATCGTCCCTTCCCAAAACTAATCAGGCAAACATCTTTTCAGTATGAACGTATATCCAAAAATTGAACCAAAACAGTTAATTCAGCATGAAAAACCCATTTACCTAAATTATGAGCCCCCCCCCCCCCCCGATCCCCCTTTTATACTTAACCAATGAATCCCCAAAATCAATAATAAATCCCCAAAACCAATCCTTGTCACTTTTTTTCCGTGTCACTTTTTTTCCGCTTTTGTAGTTTAGGTCACTTTTTTTCCGATAACTTTTTTTCCGGTCACTTTTTTTCCGTTTACCGTTTTTTAAGTACAATATTGCATTCTCATTTTTTTTTCTTTTTTTTTATGAAATATTTTTATTTTTATTTATTTTAAGCCAAAATGAAAATTGCTTCTTATAATTCTCAAAAAGCATGTTTCTGACACCACAAGAAATTTTAAAGTGATAGATTCAAATGTTTTTTTTTTCTTTTTAAATGTACCGAACAGATATATTGTTCAAAAAATACGCAATAAGTTAAATAATTTATGCATGAAATTAATTTCGTTTGATTTGTATATGAGCTATAATGTGTATATTTACTTTAAAAAAAGTTTAATTATTAATAAAGTTTAAAATTTTTAAGCAAATGCATGATGTTGATGCTAAGTATTTCACAAGAACTGTTTCATTTTACTTTACGAGATTCCCATGTACCCTTAATGGTAATGTTAAACATACACATATAAATGTTATTAAAAAGTTTGTTACTTGTTATACAGTAACTGTTTGATTTTTATTTCGTAATAGTCTCTTTAATTTATTAATACTCTTTTCCAATCTCAGAAAAAAACGAATAAATAAATAAATAAATAAATAAATAACGGAGAAATTAAGGAATCCATGAAATTAAAGATACTAATTGAAACATATTAAGTACAACATGCTTTGAAAATATCGAATAGTAATAACAAAAAATGCAAATTAACTCTGTTTAAAATGCACTTTTCCCCCTGCTATACTCAAATTCGTGCATAAAATAATGAAAATTATGTTTAGAATACTAAACTATCAAGTGACCTTTTTCTTTCCTTTCTTTCTTTTTTCTTTTTTTTTCTTTTTTTTCTTCTTCTTCTTTTTTTTTTTTTTTTTTTGGTAATACAAGTTTTATATTTTACATTTCATTTTCTTTGTTTTTTACCAGAATTTAAACTGAATAAAAAATACATCCTCATTAGAATTAGCTTATGAAATTTATCTGAACAAACACTAGAATTAAACTAATTATTATTACTTTTAATTTTTTTAGAATTATACTAACTTTCAAACGGAATAACAACACGATTTTTCAATTATTTCTCAATTTTTTATAATTTATAGAGATTTCTTATCATTCTAAAATAACTCTGAAAAGAAATATCCTATTTTATAGTAAAATATATAAAATAATACAAATTGCTTAATTATTTTATTTATTTATTTTTTTTTCTTTTCACGGATGTTTCACTTTGCAATAAGTCAAATAATAGAATTTATGTGCAATGGAACTAGAAACACCCGATTTTTATTATTATTGTTATTTTTAAACAATTTCAGAGCATACAAATAAAATTTATAAAGTTTTATTACATCAGTCTTATTTTATTGAAGGGGGTAGGGGATATACAACTGCTTTAAATATTTGGATGTTAGCCTCCGACGATGTTTTTATTAAAACTAAGGGAATGCCGTGAGTAAAATTGCAAAATTAAACAAATCTATGCATTTAGAATAATCTCAGCATTATTACAAAAGAGAAAGAAAGATATATCCTGCTAACACCTCATAAAAATTCATATTAAGATGAAATATAGTAACAAATAATTACATGCTGGAAAAATTCTATTCTTTGGATGTGCATACATTGATTTTTTTTTCTAACATGCTTTATGCAACATAAAAATTATAAATGATATTAAAATAGCAATATCATAATCATACATAGTTTGAAATTAAGTATAATAAAAAATCCCATTATTAAATGATACTTATATATATAGTATGAAAGTGAATATTAACATGTAAAATTAATTTCGCAATTACATAATATTTTTTATACACTTATATGACAATTTCTTACTTATAATTTTCTCTTGTATTCCCGCCATATGAAAAAAGCTACAATTACTATACCAATATTTTAGGATTATTTCAAACAGGATCACTCACTGTATGATTATTAAAAAAAAAAAAAAAAAAAAAAAAATCACTGAAAGTAGCTGGTATTTTAGTGAAGATTAATGCATCTTCACAGTGAAATAACTTCTTTAAGGGAGCACAAAAGGATTATAGTCAGAACCACTCATACTTGGACGCGCCCACACGTCAATCAACCAGTTTACAAGAGGGGAAAGAAGAGAAAGCAAAAGCCGGCCATAACGTTTCACGAACAAAAACCAGTGTACGGAAAAAGCCGGAACAAACATTTCGTTGACATGAAATCCCTTACGAGAAAAGCCGTAGCAAACGATTCAGCGTAAGAAGGTGAAATACGGAATAAGCCGGGACAAACGGTTAAAGGGTTAAATCAGTCGGTTTGTTTTGACTGCTGGTGGTCTGACGATGTTTTGGTCTAGTAAAGGCCGTTTGTTGTCATAAATATTAGTTATGAAAGTTCAGTGATAGTTTATTTTTGGTGAAAGATGATGTTGTCTTATGAAATAATTTCTGTTAGTCGATAGCGGGAATGTCGTAATGAATATTTTGCTGTCATGAACTGTGTTAACATCCAAGGTTTTTTTTTACTTTCTTTGAACTTTTCCCGGACATTATTTTTCGTCATCATCTGTTTCAAGAAGTCTGTTTTCCTCCAGTTATGCTTCAGTGAGTGGTTTATCTTGCAACCTGTACAGGTCAATCTTTTTTTCTCTTTACCTTACGTCATGCTGTTTGTTTAATTAAGTATTTTTTATTGTATTAAAGTATGACTTTAATTTTATAGATAATATAATTTCAGAAATTACTTTTTTGGTTAATTTTACCAGATATAATTTCTCTTTGTTTATTATTTCATATATATATATATATATATATTTATTTTGAATATGTTTTTTTTTCTTGAAAAAAATAAACGTTAGTTTATCTTTTAATTAAATGCTTCTTTAATGACTTTATAACACTACCACATATTGCCAATATTTATTTCAGGTCACCAATTTTTAATTTCTCTACCTCTGCTTAAGTTTTATTTAATTTTAGAACGGTTCTGGCTTCAGAACCGATCACGGGTTATGGGCCGAAGCTACTACGCTTTTTAACCTGTTATGGTGGCCATAACCTTCGTTGGCAATATCGTAAACTGGTGGTAGCATGCGGCCATTAGACCTCCAAGTGATTTCTAGTGGGGGGGCCGCAATAGCATTTTTTTTTGCTAAACATTTTTAATTATTCTGGTATGAAATAGAAAGGTTTTTTTGGTAAATTTTTTTTTGGTCGTACTATCTGACTGTTTTAGAGTACGTTTTTTTTTTTGAAAAAAAATTTTCTTTTTCCTTTCTGTTTAAATTTAAAAGTCTAGTTAAGAGCATGGCAATGACCAATGTACAGGTTAGCATAAACAAACTAAATTCTCACAACTATGCAACCTGGGCAGCGGATGTAAAATACCTGCTGCTCGATAAAAATGCTTGGGGCATCGTGAATGGTACTGAAGAGGCTCCGAATACCAGTGATGCAGTAGCAACAAAAAAATATCAGGCACGGCTCAGGTCAGCACTGTCCATAGTATACTTAAACGTCGAAAATGAGTTCCGGAGAATCATAGAAAATATCGACGACCCTCATGAAGCATGGACAAAGCTTAAGACCCACTTTCAACCTGATAACCGTGCACGCCATATGCAGTTGTTCGGCGAGATCCTATCCTGCAGAATACAGCCTGATGAGCCGGTCGACATGTTTGCTGCACGCCTACAGAGACTAGCTGATCAACTGGCTGCCATGAATGAGCCGATAAAGGAAATCTATCTGACATTCCAGTTGCTGAGATGGCTCCCTAAGAAGTTTGATAATCTCGTCCAGGGAATTTTGCGATGGCCCGAACAGCAATTCAAGTTTAAAGATGTCCTGACCGAGTTGGTAGCAGAAGAATCCCGCATTAAATTACGAGAAGAGGACAGAGGTAATCTGGTCAATCCCATTTTTCCCGAGCTCGCACACCCAAGAGGTCCGCATATAAGCCTAAGTTCAAGGGAAGATGCCACAGGTGTGGTCAAGCCGGCCATGTGCTTCGTCAGAGTAAATTGCCTCAACAAGCTTCCAGTCCCGAATCCTGCCTCCATACTACTTCGAGAGACTCCTCAGACTCCTCATTCCAGAACTCCTCGGTATCCAGAAGATCATCGGTGTCCAGTCCAGTTCGAGTCCAACCCAGTAATTCCAGACCTAGCAGAGATGTGCCTCGTAATAGAACCAGAAACCAACGTCAACGTAAGCCAACAAGCCAGGTAAATTACCTCATTCAATCTAATCTTAGTAATATTAAATGTGGTGGAGACGCCTGGGTCTTTGACACAGGTGCCTCCCACCACTTTTGCAAAGATAAAAACCTATATGTAAAATTTAAACCTTTACAAAATGAGGAGTTGGCTGTTGCCGTTGACGGAGCAACTTTTCCTATTGAAGGAACTGGACTAGTGGACTTAAAAATAAATGGGGAAATGGTTCGCTTCGGCGATGTTATGTATTGCCCAAGTTTAAGACACAATTTGACATCTGGCCCTAGGCTTGATAAAACTGGTGCCAAGTTCAGAGGAGGTGAGGGTAGGGTTAGAGCATATCGTGACAGTGGTACCCTATTTCGAGCTTTTCTTAAAGATGGCATTTACTGCCTGTACCCAGATCCCAGCCCTAAAAATAAAAATAAAACTCAAAATAGTCAAAGTCCTAAAAAGGTGCGTTTTCAAGCCTCTACTGTCCAGAAGGACGACTTTAAGTTATGGCATAGACGTTTCGGACACATTAGTTCCACTTTAATCGAACATACCGTAAAATGTAATGGTGTAAGGGGCTTACCACCTATTAAAAGTAAATACTTTGAATGTGAGACATGTAAAATTAACAAACACAGGCGAACTTCCTTCAGTCCTATAAATCAAATAAGATCGAAACGACCCCTTGAATTACTTCATACTGACTTGTGGGGACCGACACAAATAACAGGTAGAAATGGCGAGAAGTACTTTTTAATCATAACTGACGACTTCTCACGAAAAGTATCAGTCTACCCCTTATGTAACAAATCACAAGTATTCAAGGTATTCATTAATCATGTAAAAAGAGCTGAAAGATTTTTAGGCACTAAGGTAAAAGAGGTCCGTAGTGATAATGGGCGGGAGTTTGACAACGAAGCCTTTACAAGATACTTTGAAGAGAACGGGATACACCATGAGTTTACCAACGTGTATTCTCAGGAACAAAATGGGGTCTCGGAACGTTTAAATCAGACTATAATGGACGGGGCCCGCTCAATACTTAATGAAAGTAAACTCAGTTTAAAATTCTGGCCAGAAGCAGTTCTATACATCGCGTACACACTAAACAGGGTATGTCATAAAACACAGAAAAAGACACCCTTCGAATATTACTGTGGCAACAAACCCTCAATAAGACATTTACGCCCTTTTGGTACTGTGGCATACGTAGGGGTGCCCAAACAATTAAGAAACTCAAAGTTTGATCCTAAAGCCAAAAAGGGGGTTTTAGTGGGTTACGCGATGTCAACTAAAGGCTACAGGGTATGGATCCCGATACAAATAAAATAATAGAAACCATAAATGTTAGATTTGGGGATGAATCTGTACCAAGAAATATTCATAGACATAGTGAGCAAGGCCCAAGTTATTCAATAGGCACAAACCCTTTTACAATTTCAGAGCAGCACAACGGAAGCGACCTGGGACCCACATATATTTTAAGTTCAGAACAACCAGAAATTGACCCTTTGACCGACCTTCAACCTGACAGATTTCCTTTAGAAAGATCACCATCTCCATCACCTAAGCCAGGCACCTCAAAAACCGTTGAACCCGCCTCCTTTAACTCATCTGAAGATGAAAGTGACGAGGAGGGCGAGGAACTCTCGAGAACACTGAGGGATGCTGTATGGTTCCGTAAGGCCATAACTAGGCCTGATAAGTCGAGGACCGACATCTATTATTATGAGATGGGTGAAACGCAACGTTTAAGATCACTCAGAGAAGTGCGGGAATACTGTCAGTCTAATGGTATAAAATTTGATCCAACCATGTTCAGTTTCAAAGGGGAAAATAAATACCAGGGTATTGTAAAATCTACTTCCAGTGCTAGTTCAAGTCCTAGTTACACACCTCCACACACATCTTTATCAGAAATACGTAAAAACAATATATGACTAGAAGACTCCATACCAAACACATATAAGCAAGCCTTAAAATTCCCTCAGTGGGAACTCTGGAGACAGGCAATGCAGGAGGAAATAGACGTAATAAATAAAAGACATGTATGGGAATTAACATCACTACCACCCAACACTGAACCTCTAGGCTGCAGATGGGTCTTCACCATCAAACGAGACGATAAAGGGCATGTGGCAAGATACAAAGCGAGACTAGTAGCCCAAGGCTACAAACAGGTCAGGGGTGAAACTTATGACGAGACATTTTCACCAGTCGTAAATTTTAGTCTAATCCGCTTTTTCTTTGCCGCCCTAGTCTCATGTCTCGGATGGATTCACACGCAATGCGATGTGAAAGGAGCCTATCTGTACGCCCCTCTCTCAGATAACATATACATGAAACAGCCTCCAGGTTTTGAAATAAAAGGGAAAGAGCATTTGGTCTGTAAACTCCAGAGGGCATTGTATGGCCTCCATCAGAGTGGCCGGGTGTGGTTTTATGAGTTACATAAAGTTTTAATTTCTCTTGGTTTTAACAAATTGGATTGGTGTAATTGCGTCTATACATTTTCTAACTACGTTGTTTTATTATTATATGTTGATGACTTTGTTGTTTTAAGTAACCATCAGAAACACATAAATGAAATTTTAAAATTATTAGCTGAACATTTTGACATCAAAATCCTAGGGAAAACACGTAAACTTCTTGGGGTTGAGTTTGAGGAGGATAGGGAAGGGGTTGTGTCAATTCATCAAATGCAATATATTGATGATATCTGCACACGTTTTAAGGAATTTAACTTTCCCATCACATCACTTCCCATAAGTAAAGGCGTAGTGTACTCCAAAGCACAGTGCCCTCAAACAGATACTGAAACCCAGGAGATGTCAAAATATCCGTACAGAAGTGTTTTGGGATGCTTATCTTTTCTTACAAGCAGGACTCGCCCCGACATATCCTATGCTGTAAACATCTTCAGTCAATTCCAGAGTAATCCAGGTATCATCCACTGGAATGGTCTCTTAAAATTACTAGGATATGTACAAAGCACCAAACACTACAAACTGAGGCTACCTTGTCATCACATAAATCTAATAACATACACTGATGCTGATTTCGCCGCCAATCGCGATGACAGGACGTCAATGGGGGGACAACTTTTAATGTTAGACAAATCTCCTATCATGTGGAGGGCTTTCAAACAAAAATCTGTCTGCTTGTCTACCATGGAATCAGAGTTTGTGGCTTTAACAGAGGCAACTAAAGAGCTTCTTTGGTTCAGTAGAATCATAAATGAATGTTATGATAAACACATTTTTACAGGCCCACAAACTAAGCCAACCTTGTTAGTAGACAATATGGCCTCCATTGATTTCCTTAAGTCTCCCATAGAAAACTACAGAACAAAACACATTGACGTTAAATTATTTTTTGTTAGAGACCTTTTAAACCAAGAGATATTTAATGTAAAACACGTAACTAGTAAAGCTAATCTCTCAGACATTTTTACAAAACCCTTAACGAAGTTTGATCTTAAAAGATTCATTGAAGTGATCTTTAGTTATAAATAATGTATGTTTTATTTAAAAGTAAAATGTATAAAGTGAAAAAAAAAACTCCCCCTCTTTTGGACTTGGGTCAAGTATTAAAATACTTGTTTAGTTTTTTTAAGTTAAACCCTGAAGTCTAACACGTTTCATTTTTCAAATCTGAAATTTTGTATATTTCAGTGTTTTTTTAATGTTTGAATATGTGATTATACACTTGTTTTTCCTGTTATTTCATATTTTTGTCTCATATGCATATGTTCTATTTTCATACATAAGCTTTTCAATACCCTCATTTCCAACATTGCGGACAATTTAACTCCCGCTGGAATGTGATCAGACCTCAGGATGGTTCATCCTCCGGGGCCCGAGCAGCCCCAGGAAGCGGCTCGCAGGGGTGCAATTGTAAATAGCCAGAGTGGCCTGCAGGGGGTAGTGGCCTTCTTGAGTGTTCTGATCACAGGAAGGCCTGTCGCGGGCATCGTTTCTTTTTAAGTTTTGTAAGTCCCTATTTTGAAAAATGGAAATGTCACATAGGTCCCGTCCGTGGTGTTGAAAATTGAGCTGTATTTTCTTTTGCATATATAAATATGAAAAGGGTTGTTTTACTTTTAAGAAATTGCATAACAAGTGTCCTTCACATTTTAAATCTTTGTTAAAACATTTGCAAATGTGTGTTATTTCAAAAGCTTAAGCATGCATGTTGTTGTTGTTGTTGTTTGTTTTTGTGTGAGCGCTCACCGTCCTTATCATTATCATATTCACAGTCATTATCATGATCATGATCATTAGTGTTATTATCATTGAATGTGTCTATTTTGCATATCATGAATTTCCCATACATTATCAAAGTGTTTTTGCATTGTAATTCATGTTTTGCTATTCTTCATATTCGTAATGTTTATGAATCTATCGTATGGTAATCATTTACTCTAGTGTAATTATGCAAATGTATGTAAATATAATCGTGTATTGTCAAGGCCAAGATCAAGAAAATCAACATACTAAAGAATGTTGTGGTATGTAACTGTAATCGTAGTCACTTGCATGTGACGAGGTAACGTGGTAACAAATTTTCATGAACTTTTTTTGAAATGTTTGTGTACCTGAAGGACTTTCAAATTTTTAAGTTACTATGGTAACTAAAGACTCTTGTGCTATGAAAAAAATTGTTATTGTTAATCTTGTTGTTGTACAGTTATCAAATTGTTATTCATATTGTGTGGTTATTAACATTGTTAAAAAGTTGTTCATTTTTGGAAATTAACCTTGTTATATGATATTGTGAGTTTGTTGAATTTATGCACGATAATATTGAGTTGTTCTTCACTAGTAACTGTCAAAGTATGATAGTAGATATACTGATATCCTATGTTGTTAAATGATCAATATGACCCTTGATATTATTTATATTATTTGGTAATACTTGGTAATTAGTTTCTTTGTAGTACGAGTGTTAAGGGGGGGGGGAGTTCAAGTTTGTCAGCCTACTCACTACCCTTAACACTCTATAAGCATATATATATATATTGTAATAAGATAATGTAGCATGACTTACTGGTTTTTATTTTATTTCAATCTTATCTCATCTTTATCTTATTTCCAATCCCTTTATTTTGTTTTTCCCTATTCCATGGCATATTCCATTTTTAAATCGGTTACTTATTTGTTTACTTTCGATTTGAACACTTACATGTGCGTTCATGATCGTTTTCTTCCGTCTGATCGCGATTTGCGATCTTCGCAAATCGCAACTTACGAGTAGCCGTATCTCCCTTTCGCAAAGCAGGAACGCATTTGCACAACTTCGGCAGACGCAAAGGGGGCGTTGCACTCTGGCTATGTATAGAATCGCGAGGGGTATTTAAATCAGTCGGTTTGTTTTGACTGCCGGTGGTCTGACGATGTTTTGGTCTAGTAAAGGCCGTTTGTTGTCATAAATATTAGTTATGAAAGTTCAGTGATAGTTTATTTTTGGTGAAAGATGATGTTGTCTTATGAAATAATTTCTGTTAGTCGATAGCGGGAATGTCGTAATGAATATTTTGCTGTCATGAACTGTGTTAACATCCAAGGTTTTTTTTACTTTCTTTGAACTTTTCCCGGACATTATTTTTCGTCATCATCTGTTTCAAGAAGTCTGTTTTCCTCCAGTTATGCTTCAGTGAGTGGTTTATCTTGCAACCTGTACAGGTCAATCTTTTTTTCTCTTTACCTTACGTCATGCTGTTTGTTTAATTAAGTATTTTTTATTGTATTAAAGTATGACTTTAATTTTATAGATAATATAATTTCAGAAATTACTTTTTTGGTTGATTTTACCAGATATAATTTCTCTTTGTTTATTATTTCATATATATATATATATATATTTATTTTGAATATGTTTTTTTTTCTTGAAAAAAAATAAACGTTAGTTTATCTTTTAATTAAATGCTTCTTTAATGACTTTATAACACAACCACATATTGCCAATATTTATTTCAGGTCACCAATTTTTAATTTCTCTACCTCTGCTTAAGTTTTATTTAATTTTAGAACGGTTCTGGCTTCAGAACCGATCATTTATCATGCAAAAAACTGGTGGAACCAGAGAGAAAAAGTTGAGCTCGATCTAAAAAAATGTTATAGTAAAATTTGGGAAATATTTCAATGTGAGTACAGAAGAAAGGGAATAAGATGATCTGTAAAGCTCATGAAACAACCCAAATTTTTGTTAGCTGAAAATGTGGATTGAGCTGTACTGGTGCCTTATATTCAGAATTATACTATTATCCACTCAAAATGATTACTGGGGAAAGTAGTCAATAAAATATATTGTTATGATGTCTCAAATCGGTTAAGCCCCACAACGCTAAACAAATATAAACTATGATGTGATAATTAAAATATAACATTAATATAATCAAGTTGTCGAGGAATTGATATAGATAAATATGTTTGAACACAAATATTTAGTATATGATTGAATCGTATCTATTCAAGGTTTTGATTTTACTTGGAGCTTTGATCTTCCAGTTATGAAAACAGCTGGTATGGAATTGTGTCCAAACTTTGTACAGAACGAACCGTTCTCGCATACTTCATTACATCAGCCTGTAACATATAGTTATGAACCCAAATTTTTAAACTGGTTACGGAAAGTGTTAAAAATGCCTCTTCTTCCCTGATTGATTTTAATGCACCAGTAAAACTCAGTCCTCATTTTCAGCTAACAAAAATTTGGGTTATTTCATGAGCTTTACAGATCATCTGATTCCCTTTCTTTTGCACGCATATTGAAAATATTTCCCAAATTTTACTGTAAGATTTTTTTTAAATCGAGCTCTACTTTTCTCTCTGATTCCACCAGTTTTTTGTATTATTTCATAGCTTTTTCAGATCCTTTCAAGAACTTTATCTATCACCTTCAACTACAAATCTAAACTATTATTAGTATTAGTTTGGCGAAATACTTTAAATGACGCCAAGTTGGCTTTAATTTTGTCGAGTAAATTTGGACGTCAGATTTGGCGATATATCGCCAAGTTGGCAAAAAACGTGGCGACATTTGGCGACAGAACCACCCTTTCCCAGATGGTTGTCCCACTGCAGTTTCTCGGTATCTACGTAGATTTTCTTATGACGATAGGTATCTACACAGATTTTCATAGCTTCATTTTCAAATAGTTATTTTTATAAATATAGATGATTTTTTCCCTAATTATCCCTTTTTAATTGAAATATCTATATTGTAGTAACTGTTTTACTTCGAAAACACTCAAATAAAGGTGCGATGCTGTTTTAACACATATTTAATTACAATTTATATACAGGGTGATTCAGCTCGTCGGTGACAAACTTTAAGGATCGATAGAGCACACCTAGACGAACATTTTTGAATAGGGAATGTAGGGTCCCTGACGCGATGGTAAGGCGCTAGGCGCTTTCGAAAATTTGGGTGCCGAAATTCGAAACGTCATAAAAACTAGGGAAATGGTTAGATTTTCTTGCTTGTTGCGTCGAAATGATTCTGTTTGTTTAGACTTTCTTCAGTACCAATTTGATAAGCGTATCTCTTAAAACATGGATAGGGGGCGCTGCAGACTTTGGAGAGCTAGACAACAACTTTAAGCCCGTTATTTTGATAATTTAACACATGCTCGCCAAAGTTTATACTCTAACTTAAAGTTTGAACCCAAAAGTAGAGTCCTGCAAAAAGCGTAAGAGCCGGAATAAAATGTCAAAGTACAGGGTGGTCGAAACTCGAAGGCTCCTAAGAGATAAACAAACAGATTTCTTGACTTATGGCATGCATTTTCATGATTCTGTTTGCTGGGGCTCTCTGAAACTCAGTTGAACGGTACAAAAAGAAACATCGATAGGGGGCGCTTTGGGCAAAAAACATAATTCGTTGACATTTCGGACGCTAACTGGAAACGAGGCGCTACGATCAGTTAGAAACAAAACAAGAGAGTAATTTACTTATCATAAGAAGCTATTAAAACTGCAGTTTGTTTGTTTTTTTAACAAACATAGCTGGTTTCAATCATGCACAATGCGCGCAATAAAATTTACATAAGGTGCTTTTTGCTGATTTATGCAAAAGATATCGTACCATATCGATATGCAAAAGATACGTAATGCGTAGACGACAACGCGAGATGACGTAGTTGTATGCGCAGACACGTCTTTTGAACGTGCGGTACCTACTTAAGCTTCGGGTTACTTGTCTGCAGATCGGTAGTAGGATGGAACGGTACACAAACTCTGAATTGGCTGACATTCATTTGGCGTATGGCGCTGCTGGTTGTAATGGACGAGCCGCTCAGCGGTTGTACGCCGAGCGTTACCCCAACAGGCAAATCCCCTGCCATGCCTTCTTCGCTCGAGTACACCAGAGGTTGTCCACAACGGAATCTTTCGACGGAGGCAGGCCTGAACGGGAGCGATCAGTGAGCACCCCCGACAACGAAGAGGCTGTGCTTAACCTGGTTGAGGACAACCCAGGTCTTAGCACGAGAGATATCGCCAGACATGTTGGCATTTCGCAAGCAACTGCGTGGCGCATCTTACGTTCCCGGAATCTGCACCCCTACCACATCCAGCGGGTGCAGTTGCTCAGAGAGCAGGATTTTGGCCCTCGAGTGGAATTCTCAAGATGGTACTTGGCGATGAGATCCAGGGATCCCCGTTTTGTAAACAGCATTTTGTTTACGGACGAGTCCACCTTCAGCCGGGAGGGAATGTGGAACGCCCACAACAGTCATGTGTGGTGTGATGAAAATCCACATGAAACCAGAAGCCGAGCAGCCCAGGAGCGTTTCTCAGTAAATGTGTGGGCCGGCATTCTGGGGGATTGCCTCATTGGCCCTTATTTGTTACCTGAACGGCTGACAGGTGGAAATTACCTGATTTTCCTGGATCAAGTGCTGCCGCAGCTTCTGGAGGAGGCGCACGTACCCGAAGGTTCGCGTCGCCAGATGTGGTTCCAGCACGATGGAGCTCCGGCCCATTACACGAACGACGTGCGTCTCCATCTAAACGCAAGTTATGGCCAGCGGTGGATCGGGCGTAGGGGTCCAGTTCACTGGCCTGCCCGATCACCAGACCTCACCTGCTTGGATTTCTTCCTTTGGGGTTACCTGAAGGCCGAGGTATACCATACACCTGTCAGCAGTGCTGAAGAACTTGTGGCGCGCATTGTGGCAGCTGCAGGGCAGATCAGAGATACTCCTGGCATTGTTGGAAACACACACTCCTCAATGCGACGGAGGTGCGAAGCCTGCATCATGGCCCAAGGTCGAAATTTCGAGCATCTTCTGTAGTGTTATTTTTTGTAAATAAATTTCCAGTATCATTGATGTTTTTGGTCTAAATTTATTCAGAAGTGTTGAGCAGAGGTAGAAAATGTGTTTTCATTATTACTAACTGATCGTAGCGCCCCGTTTCCAGTTAGCGTCCGAAATGTCAACGAATTATGTTTTTTGCCCAAAGCGCCCCCTATCGATGTTTCTTTTTGTACCGTTCAACTGAGTTTCAGAGAGCCCCAGCAAACAGAATCATGAAAATGCATGCCATAAGTCAAGAAATCTGTTTGTTTATCTCTTAGGAGCCTTCGAGTTTCGACCACCCTGTACTTTGACATTTTATTCCGGCTCTTACGCTTTTTGCAGGGCTCTACTTTTGGGTTCAAACTTTAAGTTAGAGTATAAACTTTGGCGAGCATGTGTTAAATTATAAAAATAACGGGCTTAAAGTTGTTGTCTAGCTCTCCAAAGTCTGCAGCGCCCCCTATCGATGTTTTAAGAGATACGCTTATCAAATTGGTACTGAAGAAAGTCTAAACAAACAGAATCATTTCGACGCAACAAGCAAGAAAATCTAACCATTTCCCTAGTTTTTATGACGTTTCGAATTTCGGCACCCAAATTTTCGAAAGCGCCTAGCGCCTTACCATCGCGTCAGGGACCCTACATTCCCTATTCAAAAATGTTCGTCTAGGTGTGCTCTATCGATCCTTAAAGTTTGTCACCGACGAGCTGAGTCACCCTGTATATGTTTATGAAAAATATGCATTTTTCTGTTTCGAATGACGTCAATTTCAAAGGTTCAAAACTATCAGGAGAATTAGAATTTTTATTGATCTATAAAAAAAGAACGCGTGTTATCGTTTCTTTTTTAAATTTTTGAATTGTTTTTTAGTTGGTGGCGATTCGAAAGCAACAACTGAATTAGTAATTAAAAAGGAGAGATTTCTATAATGTTAAATTATGAAAGGAATAGCGTTATATAAATTTTAAATGGGTGCCATTTCCTTAATTTTTGATATTTTTTTACCAGACCTTCGAAAGGCACATCCTTAAATTAAAAGCTTTCGAACAAGCTATTACACGTCGTTGAATGTTTCCTGGTTCGGGTTATAATTGAGTTGTTTCTCTTTTTTGTTGTTTCACGAGAAAAAAGTGCCAAAACAGGGGTTCTGGATCTCCGAAACTAATCGGTGGATCTGGATGAATTTTTGTAAACTTTGAGATCTAGGGTAGGACACTTCCCCTTTTGAATTTCGTCGCGATCCGATGATTGGGTCCAAAGTTATTAAGAGGCAAACTTTGGACTTTAACATTAGAGATGCAGCTGAGCTCTACTATACAGCACTATCGTGCTGTATGATATAATTTTGCCAGTGCTGTAGTTTTTCAGATCACTGCATCATAGGTCCTGCAATTTTATAATGTTATGCAGGGGTAGACTCGAAACATATAAACAGTAAAATAAAACTATTTTATAGTTTTTAACGTTTTAATCTTACACTTTTTAGCGATTAGAAATAGGACAGCATTTCACTTCCAGCTTGAAATGTATATATATATATATATATATATATATATATATATTATATATCCGGCGCTATAAAAAATTTTATTTTCTCAAAATGTCTAAAAGTAAATCTAAAAGTAAAATAATTTTAATCAATCAATATTGTAAAAGATAATCTCCAGAAAAATTACATTTTAGTTAAAAAAAAAAAAAAAAAAAAAAAAAAAAACACACACAGACAGAACGATTCATTAAAAAAATAAAAATAAATATAATTTTTTTTGAAACGAAGTGGCAATTACTTACAGTATTAGTTAAATAGGAAAAGTTACTGTTGCCGATTTATAGTGTTGAAAAAAATAAAAAAGACGTCATATAGAAAATCCTATATAATCGGGCAGTGTTCGAAACGAAAATCGAAGGAAGAAAATATGAAAAACAGTCAAATCAAGATTATTTCAAATGCTGTCTTTAAATCAAAAGAAAAAATGTTTCACAGTTGGGATCCAATTCGGAAATAGGAAAACTCGCAACGAAAATTTTTCTTTGATGATGCGGACAATAGTCTTCCTTTGAGTTCAATGCTACACAAAAAGAAAAAAAAAACCAGCTTCTATTAAACTCAAATTTAAAATTTTAATTTCTTTGTTTAAAGTTGTCTGAATGTTTGTTCTACGCGATGGTGCAAAACATAATTTTGGATGACTAATATTACAAATAGAAATTGGTTGATAAAAAAGATCACTTTTGTTGGACGGGGTATCTCATTTGAAACAAATCCGTGAAAAGGAAATCCTAAACAAATCCAAAAATCTAAGTGTCAAGTGCATTGGGACCCGTCTTTCTCTGCCTGAACCAAATTTACAGGCATCTACACTGGTGTGCAAAAATTAAGGATGGAGTAGATAAATGTGATGGAGCAACTGAACGAAATGAAAGGCCAATCAGGAAATAGGTCTGAAAAAAATGCAATATGACATGTCCTTATATGACATATGGCGTAAAACGAGGAGGTGTTAAGGGGGATAAAGCACAGAGGAGGTGACCATTCAGAAATTTTGTGAAATCTATTGCACTGTGTAAAGTGATTTCAACGGCGTTGTTTTACTACTATTGTGTGGTATAGACAACAGGCAATCCAGGAGATGTAATCTGGATGACTTTACTCGAGCTCGAATCATTTGGAAGTTGTAAGAAAGTCGAAGTGTGGTACAAGAGTTTATTATCGCTTATAACATCGTTTTATGAGCCTGGGGTGCATTTGAAACGAGGGGATCAGCAGTGTGAGCATCCAAAAGTGGTCACTCACGAGCAATAGCAACAGCAGACGACCGTTATATTGTCCAACGGGTGAAAATAAGCAAGCGACAGGCAGCTGTAGAAATAGCAAGGTAGATTGAACAGACTACTGGACGTCTGATATCACGTTTTACCATGGCTAAAAGATTGCACAAAGGTGATCTATATGCATGACGTTCAATACGGTGTGTACTATTAACGATTGTTCATGGGAGACGCCGGTTTCTGTAGTGCTAGAAACACAAAAAATGGACACAACAGGAGTGGACTCGAGTACTCTTTACGGATGGGAGCCGATTTAGTATGACGAGCGATTCTGGACGTTTACACATCTGGAGAGAGCAGGGAACACCTAACCCCCACTCCAATGTCATCGAAAGGTACCGTTCTGGGGGTGCCGGAGTTCTTGTGTATGATGGTATCATGCTTGGTAGCCGTACGAACCTACACATCTTCCAAAGACCTTCAGTATCTGGTGCCCGTTATTGCGCAGAGATTCTCTATCCTCACATGCGTCTTTTTAGAGGTGTTGTAGGTCCAGATTTCCTCTTCACGGACGACAACGCTCTCCGTCATCGTACACCGGTTATAAAAGAATTCCTGGAGAGTGAAGATATTCAATGCGTGGATTGGTGTGCAACATCTCCGGGTTTGAATTCCATAGAACACATGTGGGACTTTCTCTGTATACGCTTGGCATCACGTGACCTGGCGCTGGCAACGATTCCGGAGCTGAAATCGGCGTTACAAGAGGAATCAGACTCGATGCCTCAACAGATCCTAGACAACCTCTTCCTCAACATGAACAGACGTTGTAAATTCTTCATTGCAGTCCGGGATGACAATATTTCCTATTAGAGACTAAATTTTTCCTGTCAGGTGCATGTAAAAAGGATGCTTCTGTCTTCCTGTATTTGTGATCCAAGTGACCTTTGCAACCAAGTGCTTATGTATCCTTTTGATTCTTTGTTTAGATGTTTTTAAACACTTGTCCCATATTTTCACATGTTGAAGATCTTATGTTATGATTTTGGTCGATGTGGAAAACTTCTGGGCGACGTTATATTGAAAATCCCTCTCGTCCTTAATTTTTTAACACCAGTGTAAGTGTGATAGATTTACCTAGTTATCGCGGACAGACAATCATCTACATTCGCCCGCCATCACATTTATCTTTATTATTATAGATATCAATGACAAAAACCGATCTATATGCGTAATTAGCACGGCGCGACAACATGCTTGCAGCAAGACCAATGATTTAGGATGGACAAATTTTTCTACAGGGGGAGAAAACTATTTTTTCCATTTTTATAACGTTTTATACTTTTTTAAAAATTGTACTCATGATTCTTATAAGAATTTTGAGTCCAAATCCAGAATTAATTTTTAAAGATTTGTTAGTATACAAAATAAAAATGTATGGGTGAACATGGCGCTGTGATGCCATTCATATTTATTTCTAGTATGTATCTTCCTTGTTATTTCACTACAGCAACCACGTAGATCGAGTTATTTTCACATCTTCTTCCAGATTTTTTTTTTTGTCTTGATGCCATAATTTTCATCAAAACATTTCAGTTGTACTCTCTACTCGTCGTCCAATCAGAAGTGTTTATTTTTGATTAGCTGACCCACCCCGGCCTGCGACATTAACCTTAAATGAGCCTCGAGTTTATTTGATTTTACATCGTTAATCCAAGTTGTATAATTTATATTTTTTCACGAATGTATTTAAAAGGAACCTAGAATGATTGTATTGGATTTCTGTTGCCGATGACAGTGTTCGCTGGGATTGTTAAGCGCAATCCGGTCTATTTTAATGAAATTATTTTAATTTTTGTATAAAAATACAAGTATTTAAAAGGAGTTTTGTTACATATATTTTATTATTGCTCTTTCAACAATTTTATTAATTTTGAATTTTTTTCTTCCAATTAACAAGTTCACATCGAATTATTTTTCTTTTATCTGTGTGAATTCTATTTATAATATTAATAATTTGGACATTGATTTGAATATGGATTTTAAGGGAAATGAATTTAAATTAAAGTGAATCACTTTTTAAATTATTCAATTAATTATAAAAAGTCTATTGTATAGGCCATTTTTACAGATTTATTACCACAGTTAAGGATATTAATGAGTTATTAAAATAAAAATTCATTTTTAAAAGAACATTCAAGGTAAACGGGAACCATGTATGTCGAGTGCAAAACAAATTATATATAAAAACTTCCTAATATAGCTTAGCAGCTATTCTATCTTTACTCATATTCTATTTTCCTGATATAGTTACATTATTCTGTCTATACTCATATTCTATTTTTTAATATATATAGCTGCATTAGTCTCTCTCTTCTCATATTCTATTTAATGATCACTAATTCTAAGTTCATATTTCTGCTCCTTATGCGTATTTTTACCAAGAAAATTAGATCGGCCATTCTTGACGCGTCATAGAAATTATTGAAAGCAGATTAATGCACGTCATTACTCTAAAACAGATTCATAGATAGCATTACTATAGCCAAACATATTTACAGTAGACAGTTCATAGATGTCTTTGAATATTTCTGTATAATTCAGGGTTGCCAGCTTGGCCTCCACTTTTACTAAAAAACTCAGATTTACAAAATACAAAATAAGTTTTTTCTGATTTATCTAATGTCAGATTTTTCTTGATTTTTTTAGAGTAAAATTTCTTCTTCAAAAATTTCCGGTCTAAACACAAAATTTTGGATAAAAACGGATGCCAAACTGGCAACTGTGTTATAATTGTATGAAATTTTTACTTGTTCTTCTTGCATTTTCGACGCATTTAAAGACTTTTGCAAAAAATGCTATTAAAATAATTACTTTCAACCAATTTTTGTTTAACGGAAGTTATGAACAGACTGTCATAAGTTAGCAACTAATTTCAATTAAAATTACACCCATTTCTAAGAATTTGGAAAATTCTATTTGATTATATATGTGGGGGTATCGCAAAGTTTCAATTACTGGTAAATATTTTTAATGCTATACCTCTCGCCTCTTATTCAAAACAAAAATCTTTTATATAAGGTTACATTTGCAAGAGAAATATGCTATGAAATGTATTTTTTAAAAATAATGGTGCGAATAGAATATGAAAATATTCACCTATAATTGAAGCTTTGCAATACTTCCACGTATAGGATGAAGATATCTAAATTACAAGAATTTTATGGGAATAAAAATTTATTTAGTAACTTTGTCCAGGGGCGTAAACCACCCTAATCGAGTAGGGGGGTATCGGCTCAAAAATTTCCGACTCCAAGAAGGAAAATTTCCGAGTACTATGGCCAACATGAAGACTACTATACATATACATATATATTATATATATATATATAAATATAATTATGAGATTACGCAAGATAATTATGACTTAGTGTACCGAGATAGTCAAATAATCTTATATTATGTTATTATTAGTCTTATATAATATATTTTCCCCATTATTAGGCGATCTCCTGATGGAATACAATAACCGTTCCACCCGAGAGGGACACGAGTCGTGCATAATACGAATAAGCAGTCAAAGGGCTTTCCAGCAATATATCACATGAAAGGTATCGGCTAAAATTAGAAAAGTGGTTGCCCGTGAGGACAAAATAGGAATCCAACGATATATCACAAGAGAGACCTATTCCAAATTTAGGAAAATGTCCTCCCTCCCAGAATAGACCCTTCCCCTAACTATAAAATTTTCATATATTATAAGTAATATTTATCGGTAGGCCCCGAAAAAAAAAAAAAAAAAAATCCGGTATAAAATGATAAAACGTTACAATTTCAAAAAAGATCGAAAATTGTCCCCAATCGAGGATAAGATGGGGCAGGGGGAGAGGGAGAAAGATTTATTATATGAAAGAGTGCTTTGAGGGCTTTCCTATGATATGCCCAAAAAATTATGGAGTTTTTCCACCCCCATTTAAACTCCTCGGGGGTGGAAATTTTAAAATATCGCTGAAACACGTATTTAATTAGTTTTTAAAATTTTTATTTTCTGCTGTTTCACGTTCTTATTTGAAAAGACTGTTGAGATGTGCCAAATGTTCTAAATTTTTCGACTCCCCCCTTTTAACCCCCTTATGGTGAGATTTCTAAAATCACTGGATTATGTGTTTAATAATTTTTTTAGTAGATTTATTTTCTGGAATTTTACGTTCCTACCTTAAATGTTTGCTGAGATATGGCAATTCGTTCCAGAATTTTTGACCTCCCCCTGCTTGTACCTTTTAAAGGGGGTAATTTCAAAATTTCCATCTTAGTGCATGCTTACATCATAAGAAGTACTTTCTCTCCAATTTTCATGGTTCTAGATTCAGTAATTTGGAGTGTGCGTTGATTATCAGTCTGTCAGGACAAACTATTTTATATATTTATTGCTATCTCTACTAGCTGACCCGCCCGTTGTTGCCTGGCATTAGATAAAGTATATAATTAGATACATCATATAAATATATTAGATGCAATATATAGATAAACAACAAATAAATTATTAAAGCAGACTATGTAAATTTTCAGGAGCGAATTCAAAGGGTTTTCAAATTATACTCAAAATTTTTAATAAAGAAGGCAAGTGTACATAGTTTTTCTGACTCCTTGAGAAAACATGCGCAAAATACCAAAGAAATAAAAGAAATGCATAAGACAAAAGTAAAATTCTGGTTCCTTTTTCATCTACCCCCCCCCCCCCACACACACACACACAGGCACATCAGGCACAAAAAATGTACCAGTAAAGTTGAAATGCTTTTTTAAAATCTCAAATTGCAAAAGAGGTTTAAAGATCCATTTAATCATCAATTAGCTTTAAACAGTCAAAAGTTGCGCTGTTTTATCCTCCCCCAAGGCTAAAATTATTTTCAAGTTTCAAATGATTAAATTTTGATTCTTATCTATACACACACACAAAAAAAAACATCTATCCATAAAATAATAATCAAAATATTGTTATGCAGGGAGACAAAATTATTATACTTGTACTATAACAAAGTTTTAAAAATATAGAATATTTTACATACATTGACATTTGAACTTCAAAAAATAAATGAACTTTCTTAGTTGTTGAACCTTGAGATAATAAAAATGAAAAGCCATGTAGGCAAAAATTTATTAAAATACTACATTACTCTTAAATAATGATGGAATAAAATTTATAAAATATAAAAAGATCTATAATACAATTTTAACTTCGTGTATAATACTAAATACATTGACTTGCAATTGCAAATTGTAAAATGGTTGGCAAAAAAGAAGGCAAATATATTGAAAGAAAAAAAATGTAGTTAAAAATGATAATAATTTCATGAAATTTAAATAACAACTAGCTTGTCATCTCCAGTTTGTAACAAAACTAGCAAATAGTTAGGGAATTGCGATACTAACTGTTAAAAAAATTTATATATATCGAATAACAGTACATTTTTATAAGTTATTAAATAATTTATCTGCCCCCTCAATAAATAAATAAATAAATAAATAAATTCCTTTTTAAATATGAAAACAATTCAATTATTTACACATTTTACATACCTAAAATTTTCTGTAATAAAATAGCTAGCTTACTTCAAAAGGATTTTTTAGAGATCCAACAATGCAAAGCGGTCTATGTATATGGGCTGAAATTTTATCAGCATGCTTTTGTTTATTAAGTGTGTTCCTGTAATCACTATCGAAAATATAATTACATAACCCACATTGCACTTTTTGTCTCTTACATTAGGTGGGGGCATAAATGATAAAAAAATATTGAACTAGTAACTATATACCAAAATATTCTCCCATCAACACTTTTTAATTGAATGGTTTCGTACTATGAGCCAGAATACTAACGGTTTAAACAAAGAGTTAACGCAGGCGCAGTTTGTTTTGTAACTGACACATAGGGCGGGAGGTGCAACGTCCAGTCATTTAGGTGCCCAAGCCCAAGCTTTACGTTGAAGAGAAAACGTTTTATCTTTCTATTTTTTAGCATTCAGTTAAAATCTCTTTAGCGTTTTTTTTTTTTTTTTTTTTTTTTTTTTTTTTTTTTTTTTTTTTTTTAAGTAAAATTGAAATCTGTTTGCTTGGGGAATATTTCAGAGACAAAAAATTGTCAAAAATACGGGATTTCTTAATATAAGTTTTAATTCTTTCTAGGGACAAACTTAAAAGCAGCGTAACAATTTGGTGTTACAATTCATTTTTCTGACTAAATAAAATGTAGTATTAATAATAAAAATATTAAAAAAATTTAATATAATTGACTGAGGAAAAAACTAACGAAAGTATTACTCCTGAAAGAAGTAAACTCGTACAGGCTGTAAAATATCCAGATTATTTCGAGATGAAAATTCAAAGTATTTGGGTATTTTCAATTTTCATTCTGTATCATATAAATTTCTTAAACAATCTTTTAAATCAATCAAAAATTACGTAAAAAAGTAAGTATAAACAATTTCGAATTTATTATTATTATTTTTTTTTTTAATAAAATAAAAAGAAAACACAAATTTAGATAGTAGGAAAAAATGAGACTACAATTATTTTCAATTAAAGGTAAAATTTGAATAGAATGGAAAATATCCAGATTTTGATATGAAAAAATACCAAATATTTTGTATTTCTATAAATGAATTTTCATCGTATACCACCTAAATTCCGCGATACATATTTCTAATTAAATTTAGAGTTTAGAATAAAAAAATTGAAGTTTCTTCACTTCGATCAATATATCTTAAAATTTCGAGATTAAACTAAAAACTTTCCAACAGTAAAAAAATACAAGTAGATTTCGATATATCCAAGTCAAAAGACACAGAAGAAAAAAAAAATTGGAATATCAAGGTTTTACTCAAATATCACTGTTATAATTAACTGTATAACTTTAACATTACTAGAAAATGTACAAGAATATGATTTTCGTCATATCGAAGTTTCCGAGAACACAATATTTGACAAATCAAAATTTTTCTGAGTAGTTTTATCAGAAAAATAAAATCCAATATATTAATAAGTTATATTAATTAATTAGTAAATTAAAGTAAATAGTAAATTAGTAATTAGTTAAATTAATTAATAATAGTTCCGGCTAAGAATAAATTTGTTTTCTTCATCCTAAATTGTTTTTTTTTCTTCTTATTTTTCTTATCAGAAACTGCAAGCGGAAATAAATCCGACTGATAATAAAATTTTATAGGTTTTCTTCGATCTAACTTGTTTTTCTTATTTAATTAAAAACTACAAAAATATTTCTCCAATTCATAAATATTTATAGATTAATACCCTTTTTTTCGGCTAAATTTACTTTTTCCCGATCGAACAAGTTTTTTTCCGACTGACTTTTCCGTTTTTCCAATTTATAAATTATTTATACCAATTTATTTAATAAATATTTTTATTATCTATGTTTCTATTGTAATTAGAATAGGAAATAGCATTTTTCGCTTTAGTTAGATTTTATGCAAAGGTTGCCACGGAGACGACTTTTTGTGAAAATGCGCTTTCCTGCGTAATGTGTTTTTTCACCATCTCTCGTATTTAAATTATTATAACTCAAGAATCGTTAAAGATAAAGGGTTCAAAGTTGGAACACATCTTTTACTAATTTTGATTGAGCAAATTAAAAAGAAAGCTTTTGAAAATGTAATAAAAAAAATAAGTTATATATACTTTTTAAAATTTTATTTTAAATATTTTTAATTTCTTTTTTAAATAATACTTTTAAAAATACTGAATCAAAATCAAAATTTACATATTTCTGTTTAATTAAATGAAAAAGTTATGAAATTTGAAAAATAATATTTCGAGTCATAACGATTCTAAATTACCCCATTTTTAAATAAAATTTGAATTTTTGATTTTAAAAAAGTCTTTTTGGGAAGTTTTGTGATATGATTTGATTTACAAATTATATAATTAACCATTAAAAAAAATCGAATTTTTAACTCAATCGATTAAAAAAAATGTTTCCCGGACTTTCTTAAATTAAAGGCTTGAATTTTCTAAAAGCTGCAAATACCATACGAGATCTGTGCATAAAATATTGGTTTAAGAAATAACAATAAAAAAAGCTTTTTTGAGGCAAAAAAAAATCACTAATAAATGTAAGTACAATTCATAAAAATATTTCTGTGTATTTTTCATTTTATTTATTTGAATTATTTATGCTGTAAAATATTTTTAGTTTGAAATGAAGTATTTGAGATTTTATGTTAAAATGTATAAAATTTGCTTTTAGTATAATGCATAAAAAAGAGTGTAACTCGCTTAATAATTTCTTCTGTTGACTGTTACTTTTGAAACACGTGGAAGTATAAAACTTTTTAAAAGACACATACACGTAAAAATAATTTTTCGAATTAATTTATCTAAATTTCTGTAACAAAACTTTAAATGAAGTTTAGAATGGCAAAAACACAAATGAGCTCTAATCTTAATGCATGACAGCCACCGATTTTGTGCAAGTTCATGCGTTAAAAATCTGTAAATTTGGGAAAAAATTATAGATTTTTTGTCTTCTTCATAAAATTCCACGGTCACATTTTCACCTACCACAAACTTCTCACAGTTTAAAGCAATCCACTTTAGAGAAATTCCAATTAAAAATGAATGTCATATAATTTGCTTTAAAAAAAATCAAACATAATTATTTTAAAAAAGAATAATAATAAACTTAATTTTCAATCTTATCGGTTTTCACATCTGTTTTTATCAGTTTTAAATAATAATAATAATAATAATAATAATAATAATAATAATAATAATAATAATAAAATGAAACTGTCAATTTTTACTTTATTCATTCTTTACAAGAAGAAAGTATTGGATTCGTGAAGAAATTCTCAAAAACTACTGCACAGAATTTAATAAAACATAAGATTCAGTTAATCCATGCTATGAGTTAGTGCTTCATTAGGTTTTCGTTTAAATATCCCAACAGGTGGTACTGCTGTGCTGCATTTTTCACGATTTTCGCAATGGTTATGTCTCAAGAACTAATGCATGGACTTTCATCTATCTTCGGATTCAGTTACACATTGACATAAGTTATTGCTGATTATATTTTGATGTAAATTGCGCGACGGGTTTTGCATTTTACAGGATTTACGCAATATTTCTGTCTCAAGACCGAATTAACGGATTTTCATCGAATTTCAGATTCAGTAAGACGTTGTCATAAATTGTTGATGATTAGATTTTGGTGTAATTTGCACAACAGGTATGCTACATTTTTCAGGATCTACACGATTTTAGCATTAGTCATATCTCCGGAACTAATGCACGAAATTTCACAAAACTTCATATTATGTTACAACTTGGCATTAGTTGGATGATTAGGTTTTCGTGTAAACAATACAGCAGGTGGCACTGCTATGCTGTATTTTTTACGATTTTTGCGATAGCTATATGTCAAAAATTGATGCACGAATTTAATCAAACTTAAATTTCTGCTACACTTTCAAATAAATAGATCTAGATCCTAATTAAAATTAGGAATATACTGCCTAAAATACATACTTCTGCCTGGGTTGAGAGTTTTTATTTGAGACATGTAAGAGTGTATGTATCGAAATTCAATAATTTGTTTGAAAAATGCAGTGGTTACATCTCCTTTCAAAAAGCACAGAATCCAAATCCAACCAACCTATACTTTTAGAATCCTCATCATGGACATATATTGTCATTTAATTTTGGCACTGATATGTTTTTATCAAAGAGGCATAAGAGTTTTTCGGCTACAAAAAAAAAAAAAAAAAAAAAAAAAAGATATTTTTTTTCTTTTCTTTTAGGAATCACTGATATTTTATAAATTTCCGTCGAGGCCGTTTTTAAAAATTAAAACACATATTGAAGATACAGCGATTCTTATCCCACAGTGCATGAGCGAGAGTTATTTGTTGTAAAACTTTAAATACTATTTTCACGAAACAAAGATTTTTAAGTCTCTAAAAATGTTGCTGTTATCTAGTCTTTGACAAATTTCTTTAAAAATTTTAATTCGTTCGGTTTTTATAAACAAAACAAAATCAGACTTTTTTGCTTAAAACTGATACATTAAATTGGTTAGTCTGCTATTTTGTTAAAAGGAAAAAAATCTTCTGTCAAGAATTAGATACTTGTATTAATTGTTGCATTGTTTCTTGCTTCATTGGTTTAAATCGAAACAATTCGGACAAAACTATGATACTGCTGCACGCTACGCACCGTGCAACATCAAAGAAAAGCTAGTCCAAAAGACGCAGTTTTCAACACTTGGCTGATTTAACAACCATCTAATGTAATATATTCTTTAAAAGAAATCTTTAAGTTCATATCTCATTTATGTTTTTTCACATTTGCCGTTTCTTCAAATTGCTAATGCTTTTCTAGATAATAATAAAGGAATTTGAATTTTTTTGTAGTTGAAGATCACAGTACATAACAGGAATTAAGGATAAATTTATATATTTTGATAACTTTTGTTTTAAACTTCTTGAGCTCTGGTGAGGGAATTCCCCCCTCCCCCTCCCTACTTAATTTTAATCTTCAAATGTCACAATGACACTGAAATATTCGACCAAATTTATTTGAAATAAATTAATGCATTTTTCCGTGTATATTACAAACCTAATATTTTGTATGTAAATTACTCACGCCAATGTGACATTTGGGTATTTTGATGACATTCACCCACCAGAACTTAAAGGGTTAAAAATAATCAAATGTAAAATAATAGTCATTTTGTCTGGTTTTTACCGCTTTTATTTAGTTTTTTTCTGGAACTATTGATATTTAATAAAAAAATATCCTTAGATCTGTTCGAAATATTATTAATAATCTGCAATTACAAAACCCTGGTTAAAATTAAAAAATATATATATTAATCGTATTTTAAATTAAATGATTAGAACTGAACTTTCATAAAATTTTGTGAAGAAATAATTTTAATTTTAAGTTTTAACGATTAAATTATATGTATTTAGTATTTACATAATGTCTAAAAATAAATTTTAAAAATCTAATAATATTTGTTTTGCTTTGAGTGCCGAGTCCCCTCAAAGTAATTCATATATCTCTATAGTACACTGTTAAAAATCTGCTGCATTTTGCTGCAACGCACTCCCCTGCTTGTGTAGAAAACGGATACTTGGCCGTGAAACGGAGCTTTCTCATTGGTTGGAATAGAGATATTATATGCAAGTGGTGGAGTGCGTTGCAGCAAAATGCAGCAATTTTTAACAGTGTAACCAGATGCGCCAACTTATATGGGCCCGTGGGGCTCGAGCCCTCCGAATAATTTTGAATCATAGAGTACACAATTTTCATTGTTCTAGTTATTTATTTCATTATTACTTTATTATTCATTTTTCTGTTTTATTTTGCCAGTGACCATATGTTTTAATTCTCTGACTGATACCCATAAATCCCAAATGACTGAAATGTTTTGCTTTATGTTTAACTTTCTGCCAATTTAATTTGTAGTACTATTCATGATGTGACATTACAATAAATATCAGTGTCTTTATAAGGAAAATATAGTTTAAAAAAACTAAAAAACACGCTTTTTAAGTATATTAAACTAAAAAGTGAAAAATAATTCGTACTGTAAGCTGAAAACGAAAATAGATGAAGAATACTATATTACTATAAAATTATTGTTATTATAGAAATCAATTAATAAGCAATAAATAAAATTAACGTGGAAAAAAAGCGTGGGGTGCTCCATCTACCATGCTCCATCTATCAGTTCTTAAGAAGCACCCCACGCTTTTTTTCCACGATAATTTTATTTATTGCTTATTAATTGATTTCTATAATAACAATGATTTTATAGTAATATAGTATTTTTCATCTATTTTCGTTTTCAGCTTATAGTACGAATTATTTTTCACTTTTAGTTTGATATACTTAAAAAGCGTGTTTTTTAGTTTTTTTAAACTATATTTATTTTTCACTTTTTAGTTTGATTACTTTAAAAGCATGGTTTTTAGTTTTTTTAAACTATATTTATATTTAATACAAAAACCAAATTAATCGGTCAGGCAGTTTCAGAGTAATTGGTGAACATACATAGAAAAAAAAAATACACACGCGTCGAATTGATAACTTCCTCTTCCTTTTCTGAAGCCGGTTAAAAATAAAAATTGTAATATGGAAATTTTTTTAAATTTTTACATAGATGTAAATAATGTCAGGAGTGGGGTTCGAAACCACAATCTCTTTCGAAAAACAGAGCTTCAATCTGGCACCTTAGACCGCTCGGCCATGCTGTCTACACTCCATTCAGTGAACGTATTCAACACTTTTAATTAGAGAAAAATCACTAATTTTTTTAGTTTTTGCCTAATTACTTAAAAAGTACTGAACCAATTTCGATGAAACTGAAGTGGTACCAATTCGAGAGCATCGTCTTTCATTTAACACCAAAATCAAGTTAATCGGTTGCATGGTTTCGGGAGTAGTCGGTGAACATACATAAAATAAGGAGAGTTACAAACTCACAAACATACAGGTGAAGTTAATAAAAGCGTGGTAAAAATGCATCAGAATATAATTCAATACAATTTCAAATTTATTGCTATTTATTGATAGCTTGATTTAAAATTCTCATCTTTCACCATCTATCAACGCATTAAAGAAAAACAAACCGATCGTACCATTTTACAAAAATATTTGAGCCCACCCAATATTTTTGAACCAACCCAATATTTATCAAAAGTTGGCGCCACTGTTGGTAACATTGGGGTTTTAAGAGGTATATACACTGGTGTCCAAAAGTTAAGCATAATTGGTAATTAAGTAAGTAATGAAAGAAATATAAATCGAAATGTGGTGAAACTCCAGATGTGTAAACAAAATAGTACGCGTCACATATTTTCGTGAAGAGTTTTCCCCGAAATCGAACAGGGGACCGTCAACAAATTGAAAAAGAACGAAGATCTTTTGGATAACCCTGTCAAAACTAATGTAGCAAAAGCGTTCAAACTGCACATTATGATTAAGTGGCTTATTGTAATGTACTGTGTTTATTTTTATAAGGATAGCATGTATACTCGTAGAGAAATTAAGGTTTTTATAAAAACAGTCCTAAGTTTTTTGCTTATAATTTGCAGTGTTCTTAATATAAAATAATGTATTTTTCTGAAAATATGACAAACATCATGGTACACAATACCCTGTCATCAGAATTTAAAAATAATAAAAATTGTTTGACAAATGAGGAGGTTTACTAAATAATTTTTTACTGCGCATGCGTGAACGCTATTAAATTTTCATTTGCATATTATGTTAGTTAAATGTGTAGAGCAACTTTTTTGAAAGTCTCAAAAACATTCTGAAAATTCTGAAAACTATCGTTGATAGAATGAGATTAAAATATTTTATTCCCTAATGAAGCAAAAATATGAGGGGCTGTATCCATATTCCATTCTTTCGTGCCTAGACAATATTGCACGTACAACTGTATTTGTATAAAACCCCTGATATTTTGCTTCCTTTTAGGAATAACGGATTTTGAGTTGATTCTATAGACGATAATTTTCAGAATCTTCAAGCTATGTTTTTGAAACTTTTACAGAAGTTGCTCTATACATTTAGCTAACACAATATGCAAATGAAATTTTGATATCGTTGACGCATGCGCAATGAAAAATTATTTACTAAACCTACTCATTTTTCATACAATTTTTATTATTTTTAAATTCTGATGACAGGGTATTGTGTACAATGATGTTTGTCATATTTTCAGAAAATAACATTATTTTATATTAAGAACTCTGCAAATTATAAGCAAAAAACTGAGGACTGTTTTTATAAAAACCTTAATTTCTCTACGAGTATGAATGCTATCCTTATAAAAATAAACACAGTACATTACAATAAGCCACTTAATCATAATGTGCAGTTTGAACGCTTTTGCTACATTAGTTTTGACAGGGTTATCCAAAAGATCTTCGTTCTTTTTCAATTTGTTGACGGTCCTCTGTTTGATTTCGGGGAAAACTCTTCGCGAAAATATATGACGCGTACTATTTTGTTTAAACACCTGGAATTTCACCACATTTCGTTTTATATTTCTTTCATTACTTACTTAATTACCAATTATACTTAACTTTTGGACACCAGTGTATGTACACTGCTCAAAACAATTAAAGGATATTTGAAGTTTTATATAAAATAAAGATATAAACGAATTTTTTTTTGCCAAAAATAGAAGAAGAGAATCACAAATGCAAATTTTTCTGGTTTTCAAACTGTGGAGTATGCAAATTTTGAGTTCGACGTCAAAAGCGTCGCTTCAGCGGCAGCGAATGAAATTTGACTTTCAACTGGATAAAAGAGAATGAAGACAAGGATGATCGGCATTCAGTGATTGCTTTCTTTCGATGAGTACGATGTCACAGCGAAGTCATTTGACAGATTCAGAAGCTTGGAGAATTGTTGGTAGGTTAGAAGGGGGCCAAACTCAAGCCGAAGTAGCGCAAGCCATTGGAGTGTCACAAAGTGTCATTTCCAGGATCTGGAACCGTTTTTTGGAGAGTGGATGTGCAGGCCGAAGACCAGGGCAAGGTCGTAGACGGGCAACAACGCCCAATGAAGATCGGTATTTAGCGTTAACAGCTCGGAGACACCGAAACATGAACGCTACTCTTCTCCAACAACACCTTCACTCGGCTACAGGCACCACGATTTCAAATCAGACTGTCCGAAACCGGCTCCATGCTGTAGGTCTGAATGCTCACTGACCGATGGTATGTGTTAGATTAACATCAAGGCATCGTCGCGACCCCAGGGAGTGGGCAACCGAGCATGTCAACTGGAGGAGAAATGAATGGAGCAATATTCTGTTTTCTGACGAGTCCCGTTTTCCTGTGCATCCGGATAATAGGCGTATTTTCATCTGATGGGACCGTGGCAGTAGAAATAATCCTGCGTTCGTGCACGAAAGTGTCAGATTTGGCGGTGGAGGAGTGTTGGTGTATGGTGGCATCTCCATTAACGGGCGCATTGACCTCTACATCATTCGAGATGGAGCTCTGACTGGTCGCCGATATAGGGATGAGATCCTCAGACCTATTGTAGTCCCTTACGCTGCAGCAATCGGAGATAACTTCATTTTAATGGACGAAAACTGCAGGCCGCATCGTACAAACCTGGTGTGGATTTCCTTTTCTAGGAAGGAATCGTTCGAATGGAATGGCCAGCGTGTTCTCCAGACATTAATCCAATCGAGCACGTTTGGGACGCTCTAGGAAGACGAGTTTCTGGCCGCCAACAACCCCCACAAACTCTCCAAGAAATGGAAAGAGCTCTTCTGGAAGAGTGGGGCAGAATACTCCAACTCGTCATTAATAGCCTCATTGAGTCCATGCCTCAAAGGTGTTCAACGTTGCTGGCCGCCCGTGGAAACCATACCCCCTACTGAAAATGATTTTCTTTGAAGAAAACACCTTTTCTTATTCTTTCTTTCTCATATGCACAAATTGTGTTTTTTTCCTTTTGTACACAAATGCGCAATAAAATGCATTTTTTTCTGCCAAACATTTGTAATTTATTCTCATATAACCTACTATGTCTGTCGACCATGTATCAATCAGCTAAAAAGTTTCCCAGATACAAAATCCACCTAAAACTGCTATATCCTTTAATTGTTTTGAGCAGTGTATCTTAAGATCGAACGATGCAAATAGAGAGTTAGAATAAATCTGAGAACCAATCTCTAATTGTTTCTCTAACGTAATAAGTGGGAGGGTAAAAATCTATAAATCTTGCATCATCTTTATAAAATTCGCACGGTCAAATTTCCTACGACCACAAACCTTCTTCCAGTTCATTAGTTACTCCAGTAAACACTGAGAGGCATGCACCTTAGCCGAAAAGAAACGTCACCGCAGACAACGTATCTACGAAGCAGCCAAGGGTAACGTTACATTTATTCAAAGTAGCAGAAAACGAAACAAGAAACAAAAATGTAGAGTTTGAGGTTCAGGTATATACGGGCATGCAACATTTGTGGAAGTTGAATAAACTTTCTTCGCTGAAGCATCAGCTGTTAATACTCAATCAGTTCGACGACCAGTAATTAGTAAGGGTGTGGTATGAGAACACAATTAAGCAGAAACTTGTGATTAAAGGTGAAACTAGTCATTGCGGTAGAACGATTGCGTGATTGGGAGTCAAAAAATGAATGATCTGTAGATACTTTAAATATTTGAGAAAAAAATTTGATTTTCTTTAATAAATTGAACCTTTTCCCATCAAAGGGATATCGGTGTATTTAATTATAACCTTAAAGTATTATAACCTGAAGTCAAAACAGAATGTATCCCGAATTCAATTACGTAAAAGTGTGCTAAACGCTGCATAGAAAATAGGATGCATAATGTATATACACTGTAAAAACAAATTGTAATTTTTACAGAAAAAATGAGTCTTTTACAGAAAAGTTGTTTTAAAGAAAAAAAATATTTTACTGTGAAAAAAGTAGAATTTTGTAATTTTTACAGAAAAGAAAAAATCTATTTCTTACAGAAAAAGATGTTTTAACAGAAAATTATAGATATTTTCTGTAAGTTAACACTAGCACACCCGGAAATTTTACTCGAGTTTGATAATAATATTTCTCTCAATAATTTTTATTCAAAATTGTTTAATTTATTCATTTAACGTAAATCTGCTTGGTTTGAATTTAACTTATTTTTAGAAAAAAATTTCTAGCTCGAATTGAAATTTAATCACATTGTCGGAGTCGAATCGACTCCTTCCGGGCGTGAGTTAAAAAGTTTTCCACTGGCACCAAAATTGAAATTTTTTTTCTGTCAATTTGAGATATTTCTTTTTACAATGTACTATGTGAAATGTCCATCTTCTCTTCATAACCAAAAGAAATTGCTTCTCAGAATATCATAATTAGCACAACATTCTGTATAGTAATATAGCATAAGTGCCAACTTACCGATAATTTCCGTAAAATTTTTTCAGTGTGACCTAGGTCAAAGAAGCGATTTTTTTCACCGGAAAAAATGTGTAAAGAATAAATGTATATAAGGAGAGTTGTGAAATAAGACACATTTTAATAATTTTTTTTTTCTGGTTCAAAACGTGTTTATTTACTGCAGCGATATCGGAACAGTTTTACGGAAATTATCGGTAAGTTGCTAAAAATGATAGTATTATTTTAGTTAACATTTTGTTATAATAGACCAATAAGTAAAAGACATTGCACAATAACCTAACTGAAATTTGTGTTACCTTTACAGTCCACTAAAAAAATATTTTACTTAAAATTCCGAAAAAAAAATAAATACACATTGTTATGCATTTTTTGTATGATTTTTATTTATTTTACGTCTAAAAAATCTAAAATAAACAGTTACATACCAATATTTACTCTTAGCAATTTTATGGCCTTGTAAGTTTTAAGAGTTTATCAGAGAACAAAATCAAAAGTTACCGAAAATTTTAAAATTTGTTATTTTAAAATTATTGCATTATAAAAAAGGGTAACGAAGGAAATATATTACAGCCCCAGACGATAATATGCAATACTTCTTCCAAATTACCCACTATTCCCAACAGATTTCTTTATCTGTAGAAATTTCAGAAACTAATCTATATTCGAGATTTAGAAAAGCATTTATAAAGAAAAATGTATTAATCAGATTTTTCAAACAAGGAATATCAGTTTTTTTAGAATGCTATTATGTACACCCAAGAAAAATTTTCAGGTGCGCAATGGAATTTATAGATGCAAGAGTAAATAAAATATTAATTTTAAATTTGATGTTAATGTACTTAATTTATCATTTTTGCTGAGAAATATATTTGTTTAACATGAGCATGTTTACTTGAATGGAGAGCATCCTAAAAACCGATATTCCAGTTAGAGAAAACTAATCAAATAAATACACTGTAAAATACTACTTGAAACGATTTTGAAAATCCGTGGCAACAGAAAAAGAAAATTTAATTTTATAAATTATTTTTCAATTATCGAAAATATATTGGTTTCTGAGGTTTTTAAACAAAAGAAAGCTTTTAGGAACGTGAGTACTCTAAGAGGTTATTGTATATTACTTATCCATGATACGTAGTATATAGTATTGTATATTTTATTACTAATCTATCATACGTACTACAGGAAAAGTCTTGTAATCGTTTTAAAAATCGAAAAAAAAAAATGACGGATTTACGTGTTACAGACACTGGAGATTTCAAAAAACATATTTTTAGAAGAAAAAAAATGACGTCCGACTGTCTGCGTATGTGGCTTAAACGCTCTATCTCCTAACAAAAGGAGATAGAAACTTGAAATTTGATATGTTATTAGTATGTAACAACGAGAAGAAGCCTATTGGTTTTAAGCAACCTCGATCATATGGAACTATTTTTTCGGACTTATGAATTATTCGTTATAATAAAAGGTACATAAAATTTTTCGAAATTGTTTATTTTAAGAAGAGAACATAAAAGACAATAAAAAAACACAAATTTTACATAACGAATAAAGTCGATCGGATAATTAGCTGCAGATATATTTGTAATCATATTTTTCACACTCTTCGATTTTCCATGACACAGTATTTCATTCAAATTTCAATTCAAAGATATATTTTATTTGGAAATGAGACAGTTAATCCGGCGCAATAAAATGTTAGTTAATGTGATTGTCATTTTTAGAGTTATAAGGATGTTTCTTTAGTGCAATTCACTAATAGAGCGTTTAAAGCGAGGCTAACGAAAAAGACAGGCTACCGCGGTATATTCCAAGTATCTTTTTTAAAAGACCTCTAGAATTACGTAGTGTTATATTCGTGCACCTACATTGGTGTTTTCGAGCATCACGTGACTCCAGCGTACTCTAAAAATAATACGTGGAATGCACCGCGGTATCCTGTCTTTCTCGTTAACCTCGGTTTAAAGTTTGTGACGGCATCAAGTCATGATTTTAAACACCCTATCTAACAACTTTAAATTTTTGTTTTGAAATAGCAATACATTTTATAAACAGTTTACACATCTTTTATTTCCATATCTTATATGTGTGGCTTCCGGTAATAACCAGGTAAGGCACATTTTTAATATTTTGATTAATTAACGTTTAAAGTTTTCAAAAAGGTCTTTTTATCATTACATTTATAAAACAGATTAGAACTTAATAATTTTTACTACATTTAATTAGGATATAAGAACCTCGTTTTTTGTCAAAATAGTTATATAAAAATGGTTTTTATTAATTGAGAACCAACTAAAAAATGTAACTTTATCTGGTTATTACCGTTTTACATTGATTTTTAATAAGTGTAAACGGTAATAACTAGATATAGTTACAGACATTTTTAATATATGTAAACAAAATGAAATATTTATTTACATTTCAAACAATAATTTCATTGTCAATTTTTTATTAAATCGAATTAAATTATTTCATTTTTTTAAATTAAAATTAATATATCTGTGGCGTTGTCTTAAAAAAAAGATTTTTTAAAATTAATATTTAATTTAAACTCATAATTTCTGTTCTAATTATGATAAAAAATTTTTATTTTTATCAACTTTTATTATTATAATTGTTTATTTATATTATATTAAAAGAATACATAGCATTAACCAGATCATTTACTTTGTGTGATTATTTTGCAAATTTATCCACTGGTTGCAGTTTCCCGCCACAGATAGGTAATTTTTATAGTTTATTGACGTTAATTTAATTATTTAGAGATATTTATAAGTTAAACAAGTCATTTTTGTGTTATTTTTATAATTATAGACGATTTAAAAAATAAATAGAAATCTCATCTGGTTATTACCGTTACTTTATAAACTTACTTATCTGGTTATTACCGCTACTTTTACTTATCTGGTTATTACCGTTATTTTATGCACTTATCCGATTATTACTGTTTTTTCAATTTTTAAATGAAAATTTATCGTCGCCCTATGACGTGAAGTATTCGATTTTCATTTTTTCAGTACTATGTCAGATGAAAGTACTCTTTTAAAGCTACATTTTCCCAAATTATCTCAATTTTTTCAAAAATGTGCCTTACCTTTTTATTACCGGAAGCCACAGATATTATGCATATCTATTTTTGGTAAGTAGTACGGTGGCCTCCAACGACTTTTTTTTTCCCTTAGTTATATTATACTTTCTTATAATATAACTACGGGATAAGTACTTATAAGTTATATTATACTTTCTTATATATTTTATTTTTTACAGGATAGATACATTTACACTAATCTTTAAACAAAAATTATACAACTCTACGCTTTTCAGTTTTACTTTTAAAGAGAATAAATATATTTTCATTAATAAGTCCGCCCATTAAATTACAAGTAGATACATATTAATGCATGCGAGCAAGCTAACACTCACATAACCGAATCGTATTCACGGTGAAAGGAAAAAATACTTCTTATTTTAGGAAAATATGATATAACCACGATGGAAAGTATATCACACTCTCTTCCGTGTTAGCAAGATTCTGAAAAGCACTCATTATGTTCAGAAACCCCAGAAACCAATATATTTTCGTGATCGAAAAAACTTATAAAAACAAAGTTATTTTTTGCTGCCACTTCTTTTTGTAAACTTTCTGAGTAGTTTTTATAGTGTTTTATAACCACTTTCCTCAACCAGAAATATAGATTTTTCGAATGTCACCAATTCTCAAGTAAATATATTCATGCTGTTTTCCAGACAACATGATAAATATTAACATTAAAATTGATATTATTCTGTTAATCATTATAAATCCAATCGCTCATCTGACAATGTTTCATTGAGAATTGGTAGTTTCCAAAAAACCAATATACCAGGTTGAGAAAAAAATAATACACAAACTACTCAAAAACGTTTCTGAAAATTAATGATAGGAAAACAAACTTTCTTTTTATATATGCTTCTTTAACTCTTCAAAATGTGGAAAGCATTGAAATGAATAATTTCGTGTTTACACTGCCAATTAAGATTTGCTCTCTGAAATTTCATGTTAATTGACCATCACAGTTTTTTTTCGTTAAAATTAATCATCAACTAAACGCAACCATGTATACATAGATCAACTGGTTCGCATAATGAAACTTAAAAAGCAAAAATTGCAATTATGGGTAGATTAGTACACAAAAAATTATAACGAAGACGAAGGGACCACAATATTTGCTTCTACTAACAGAGATCTTGAAGTAAACATGTTTGAGATATAATGAAGTGTAAAAAATAATGAGTAAAGATTTTCATGAATTGCTGAAAACTACACAACGACAACTTCTGTAGACGCAATCTATTAATTCTAATAATAATAAAAAAAAAAACTAACCGTACTTTAACATATATTTTAATATTTTCTCAATACTGAATTTATAAATAGGAAATAACTTTATGGAAAAATGATACTTAAATAAACCGCCCTTAATAGTTATACATTAATTTAAACAGTAAAAAAGTATTTTAGATTCTAACTCGAAAGACGTAAATGAGTGTATAGTTCACCACCCTATTGTCCTTTGCAATCGCATTAATACCTTGACGTTCGTTCACGACGAATTGCATTCTCACAATATTAATTGATTCTAATAAATCAATAATATTTTATCAACTTTTATGCATTATTAATAGGATGAAATTAATTTTTGGTTTATTGTTTACGCGTTAAATGTTGTTGGTCAAACCGCAGCAAATGTATAGCTAGGAAAAGGTTTAATAATATTTAGTAAAGTCTATTTTGATTTTGACACAGAAACAAAAACATATTTTACTTACCTCGTGTAAATTTGCACAAGTACCACTACATGGCATTTGTTTAATGGAGTATTGCATTCTCACAATATTCATTTATTTTATTTAATAAATAATCGATCTTAGCGATTTTTTGTGTGTCTCTAACATGACGAAATTAAATTGTTGTTTCAATTAATCCGTTAATTGTTATTAAACTACTGCTGTAAATATACAGTTAGGGAAAGATTTAATATAAATGTATTTTTATTTTGGAACAATAAAATATATTTATTATTAAAATCGCCATCTATATATAACAGTAAATGAAATACACTGCTCAAAACAATTAAAGGATATTGCAGTTTTAGGTGGATTTTGTATCTGGGAAACTTTTTAGCTGATTGATACATGGTCGACAGACATATTAGGTTATATGAGAATAAATTACACATGTTTGGCAGAAAAAAATGCATTTTATTGCGTATTTGTGTACAAAAGGAAAAAAACACAATTTGTGCATATGAGATAAAAAGAATAAGAAAAGGTGTTTTCTTCAAAGAAAATCATTTTCAGTAGGGGGGTATGGTTTCCACGGGCGGCCAGCAACGTTGAACACCTTTGAGGCATGGACTCAATGAGGCTATTAATGACGAGTTGGGGTATTCTGCCCCACTCTTCCAGAAGAGCTCTTTCCAGTTCTTGGAGAGTTTGTGGGGGTTGTTGGTGGCCAGAAACTCGTCTTCCTAGAGCGTCCCAAACGTGCTCGATTGGATTCATGTCTGGAGAACACGCTGGCCATTCCATTCGAACGATTCCTTCCTCGAAAAGGAAATCCTCCACCAGGTTTGCACGATGTGGCCTGCAGTTCTTGTCCATTAAAATGAAGTTATCTCCGATTGCTGCAGCGTAAGGGACTACAATAGGTCTGAGGATCTCATCCCTATATCGGCGACCAGTCAGAGCTGCATCTCGAATTCTGTAGAGGTCAGTGCGCCCGTCACTGGAGATGCCACCATACACCAACACTCCTACACCGCCAAATCTGACTCTTTCGTGCACCAACGCAAGATTATTACTACTACCACGGTCCCTCCAGATGAAAATACGCCTATTATTCGGATGCACAGAAACACGGGACTCGTCAGAAAACAGAATATTGCTCCATTCATTTCTCCTCCAGTTGACATGCTCGGTTGCCCACTCCCTGCGGTCGCGACGATGCCTTGATGTTAATCTAACACATACCATCGGTCGGCGAGCATACAGACCTACAGCATGGAGACGGTTTCGGGCAGTCTGAGTTGAAATCGTGGTGCCTGTAGCCGAGCGAAGGTGTTGTTGGAGAAGAGTAGCGTTCATGTTTCGGTGTCTCCGAGCCGTTAACGCTAAATACCGATCTTCATTGGGCGTTGTTGCCCGTCTACGACCTTGCCTTGGTCTTCGGCCTGCACATCCACTCTCCAAAAATCGGTTCCAGATCCTGGAAATGACACTTTGTGACACTCCAATGGCTTGCGCTACTTCGGCTTGAGTTTGGCCCCCTTCTAACCTACCAACAATTCTCCAAGCTTCTGAATCTGTCAAATGACTTCGCTGAGACATCGTACTCATCGAAACAAAGCAATCACTGAATGCCGATCATCCTTGTCTTCATTCTCTTTTATCCAGTTGAAAGTCAAATTTCATTCGCTGCCGCTGAAGCAACGTTTTTGACGTCGAACTCAAAATTTGCATACTCCACAGTTTGAAAACCAGAAAAATTTGCATTTGTGATTCTCTTTTTCTATTTTCGGCAAAAAAATTTCGTTTATATCTTTATTTTATATAAAACTTCAAATATCCTTTAATTGTTTTGAGCAGTGTATATATCAAGTGTGTATCCAAGATCTTTACCCCGTTGGATTTTTGAATGATTACTATTCATGAAATCAATGAAACGGTGCTTCAAGTATTCATAAAATAGTTCTCAATAAATAGGTGACCTTTTATAATCAACAAGATGAAAAACACAAGTCGCAAATTGTTTCAAAGCTTCTTACGCCCCTTTTCTTCAGAGTAAAATAAATGAGAATAAGAAACGACAGCACCATATGCACACGTACTTTTCTGATATACATCCTCTTTTCCATTTATTTTGCATAGAAGAAGGAGATCTTATGACTAAACCGTGAAACTGTTGGATGCAATAACTTCTTGGCAGTTTATGGTTTTCTTTAAAATTATTTTTCTATACTATGTATTCAGCTTAGCACAAGGGATTTTGTACCTATTTTTATTAGACCAAAAATGTGTCTCCATAACTTGAATATGTCAACTCAAAGAGGTTTTATATAATAATATACAGGTATCTGCAAATTTGTGATAATATCATAGCTGCTAACTGTTCCACATTTTTGCATCATAAAAATTTAATGGAAACTTTTGCCACATTTAAATCGGCATTCGTAATCTCGATCGCCGCAGTCGAGATTACGGCGATTCAAAAAGATAAAATCTATTATAAAATTTTTGTTGTATCAAAAAACGGGAGATGTTGGTAGCTATGTGAAACTGAAGTGTTGCTTTTCTGTTATTCGTCGTACTGCATCAAATATTCTTATTTTGAGTACAAACGCTTTGGTGACATTTAAAATAATTATTTCATTAATATATGTGTAATTAAAATTTGTAAGTATATGTTCAAATGAAGATTTAAGATTTTAGAAAATTGGATAACATGTAGCCATCATTATTAGTATGTCTTCATTTAGCAATTTTCGTTTTACCATACGACACGGGTGCAAATCAAGCATTACAGCATTAAAAAAAAAAAAAAAAAAAAAGGAAGGCGATAAACCGTCAAATTCCAACATCCTACATTTGGGCGAAACCTTACATTTGTGTCAGAGTGCAGTCGGTCGTTTGGCGACCTCTTTCCAGCCCTGACCTTAACCTTGAGGAATTAAAAGCCTCTTACTTTTCGGTTGAGCTACAGATTATTTCTTCATAATCTGAAATATAATCTGAAGTCGTTTATGTTTTAAATAAACATTTATAATAGCTACATTAAAGCGAAGTAAATGTATTTCAGTCAATAACTGTTATAACCAATATATATAGGGTGAATAAGGATTACAGATTTGAGTGGAATAAGATGTTACGTCACTTATTTTTTCAAAAATGATTTTTTCTTGCGAATGAAAGTATTATTAGGCAATTTATCATGTGGCGAAGCTAAAATATTAAAATTCTAATTAGTTTTGAAAATATGAGATTATATATATTTTTTATTTAATAACTCATAATCGTATTAATAATTTTTAATATTTAAAAACATAAATGCTATACGTACTTTTCCAGAGATAATTTAGTTATCACTTGTTAGAATTTTAAAGATATTCTACCAAGCTATAAATAGCAATAAAATTTGCAACAAAAAACCTTTGTTTGTATTTTATCCTAAATCAGTTTTTATTGTATAACACCTTCTTCTACTATACAACTTCTTGTATTCAAATATAGTAGTACATGCCATATTGTGTATTATATATTGGCACTAATCAATGGAGAAATGAATACAATTCCTCATCTTTTTGCTTCATTTTTGGAATAACGGATTTTGAACTTATTCAATTGACGAACACTTTCAGAATTTTCAAGCTATGCTTTTGAGACTTTCACAAAAGTTGCTCTATACATTTAGCTAACACAATATGCAAATGAAATTTTGATAACGTTGACGCATGCGCAATGAAAATATATTTTGTAAAACTGCTCATTTTTCATACAATTTTTATTATTTTGTAATTTTGATTAGAGGGTATTGTGTGCAATGCTTTTTGTAATATTTTAGTTAAAGAACATTATTTTACCTTAAGAACTCTGCAAATTATAAGCAAAAACTTGAAAAAAAATTGATACTGTTTTTATATCCATATATCCATATATTGCGTATCCATACTATCTGCATAAAAATTAAAACAATTTCTTACAATTAAATGCTTAATCATAATCTACCGTTTGAATGCTTTTGCTACATTAGTTTTGACAGGATTATCCAAAAGTTTTTCGTTTTTTTCAATTTGTTGACGGTCTCCTATGGAGTTTCGGGAGAAAATCTTCACGGAAATATATGACCTGTACTATTATGTTTATACAATTAAAGTTTCAGGATAATTCCTCAAGTATTTTTCTAGATATTTAACAAAATGTCAAAAATAGCAAGTGGAGCGATCTTTGACCATCATCCTTAGCCATGTAGTGTATATATATATATATATATATATATATATATATATATATATATATATATATATATATAACTATTAATTGTATTACAATATATATGAACCATTGAATTTAATAACTTATACCACATTGAACATGGAGGGAAAAAATAGATAATTATAATGAATACAAATGGAATTTGTAGAACCAAAGCAGAATTTTCAGGTCACAAATACTTTGGAACACAAATGAAGTGTGTGGTTTAATCTTCGTATTTCCCAAGAAAAAGCAAATTAATACGAATTTGGGGCTACCAATACACATAAAACCAAAATTAAATGAACAAAAACCATAAAAAACAAGGCACATCAAAATTACCATATTGGATAGCAAAATGAAAAGGAAAAAAAAATAAAAATAATTATCGTCAATATGATAATAATAAATAAATAAATAAATTAAAAACGAAGTAATGTGATAAGAGAAAAAATAAACCATACACAATATTTTTTACCCTATTAAGATTTAAAACAAAATAATTTAATTTGACTATGCTAAGCTAAACTCAATATCCTAATATAAGATGATTGAAGATTTAAAAATGGATAATTAATATATTTATCATATACACTCATAAATAGTATTACATGTCTCCAATTTATTAAAAGTTAGGTACAATTTAATCAGTAACTACATAATTATCCATACATTAGCGCCAATTAAACATCCATTATAATATTCTTTTCAATTTAACAAATGCATTTTCCGCTCTCAGTTTAAAAAAAAATATTAATTAACTATTGCGTTTTATCCAGACAACGCCGCCCTTCTCCGTACTCTAACATCTACTTACCCAGCCATCCTATTATGTACATTTTTTCTATATTTTTTTACATTTTAAATTTTTTATTATTGTTTTTATGTTTTAATAATTTTTTGTACTCTTTTTACGCAATGTGTTACTTATTTTTGAGATCATGTAATAACTAATTGTATATTAAAGAATATATAATATTTTAGGAATACCATTATCTAGTGTATCATAAACTAGCTTTTTAATATTTGCATTAATTAGATGAGAAGAATATAAACATTTTATTCTATATAAATAATTAAGGATTATATTACGATATACAGAATTATGAATACAGGATTTAAAATCAATAAATGTATTAACTTTAAAATTAAATTCATTCCGTTTGTCATATATATTAGTTATTAATTTGTTTTCTTTTAATATAATTTTAAGGTCTAAAAGGTTAATGGTATTATAAGAAAGCAGGTTTTTTGTAATTTCTAAATTAGCTGGATAATCTACATTGCATTAATTAGATCAAGGATTAATGATTAAGGATTATATTACGATATACAGAATTATGAATACAGGATTTAAAATTAATAAATGTATTAACTTTAAAATTAAATTCATTCCGTTTGTCATATATATCAGTTATTAATTTGTTTTCTTTTAACATAATTTTATGATCTAAAAAGTTAATAGTATTTTAAGAAAGCAGGTTTTTTGTAATTTCTAAATTAGCTGGATAATCTACTGGAAATTGAGATATACTGGTATTATCAGGTTCAATTAAAATTATATCATCAATATATCGATATAAATGTATTTTATTATTAAAATATTTACATTCCTAATGATATAAGTCTGATAATATACTAGATGTACAACCACCTTGCGGCATACCGACTTTTTGTATATATATATTATGTTATCTTGCATTATAAAATTATTATAGATAATGAAATTTGTTAAAGTAAGAAAATAATCAGTATCAATGTTTGTTGATATATTCAAAACATTTTGATATTTTATAAATAGTGCATTTATTATATTATGTAGATCTATTAAATCTATATTATTAAAAAGATCTTTGAAGTCATATGTAGTTATATTTTTTATGCATGTAAGATATTTCATAATATTGACTAATTCATAGCCATTCTTTATACAATGTGCATTATCACTGCTTTTTGTATTGTATATATTTGATTAAGAATTTTTAATAGAAATTTATTAGCTGTATTATTATAAGTATTGCAACCAATTGTAACTGTTCCAAATTTTATTGGATTCTTATGAAATTTGGGTATAAGAACCAGAAATGGATATTTAAAATTAGTAGAGTTAAATGTCTAATAATTCATAAAAACCTCTAATTTTGCGATTGTTTATAATTATGTCATCATTAGTTTTTTAGAATTAGTTATTAGAAGATATACTGGATTTAGGCAGTTGATGATAACATGATTTGCATATAATTGCATAATTATTTGGAGATTTGTCCACATAAGTGATTACAAAGTTTTGTTGCAATTTAGCGATTTGCTGGAAAAGATTGCTATCAGTGATAAGTTAATTAAAAAGAACGTGTGAGTGGAAAAAAAGATCCCATTTCAGCTCATGTAAATGTTGTTGAAACACACACACAGATACACAAATAAATAAATAAATAAATAAATAAAACCTGTTAATTTAAAAAAAGAATTTCATAATAATTTAATTGTCGGTCTGATTAATTAGGGTTCTTCCTGTAAATTTCAAAGAAAAATGCAAATTAATTTACTGTGTATTATTATTGAACTATCTCAGTTCCGTTTTCATATTTTTGGAATTTTATTCCTTTTTCACTCATCCGTTTAAATATATTTGACGGTTTTTGTTTAATTTCGAAACTAATTTAAATAGTTTCGATGTCACTTATATGTCGCATGTTAATATAACTTGAACTGTCAAAAGTTCTTTTCAAGGCCAATGCGTTTAAAACATACGTAAATTAGAATTGTAAATAAGGATTTCTGAAAATGACGACATTAGCTCTGTAAAAAGAATGCGAAGTTAATCATTTCCCGTTTCCATAGAAAATATAGATTGAGAAAAGATTTTTTTAAAATTGATTTTATAAAATGATGTTGCTGTTCATTTTGATAAATCTAATTTGCAGGGTGTCCATAAATAAATCGTCAGGGTTTCTTTATCTCATAAATTTATGAGTATGTAAGTACGTAAAGAAAAATATTATTACACATCCGTTAAGTACAACTCAAAAGTTACATAGGCGTAAAATTGCAAGTCAAAACATTATTATTCAAATAACGATTATAATCAAATAATATCTAATATTAAAATTTTATCAAATTTATCAAACATTATTAATGAATTATGAGCACGAAGTTAGATAGATATTATATAATTCATTAGAAACGTTTTGATAAATTTGATAAATTTTTATTACAATCGTTATTTGATTAATAATATTTTAAGTTTCAACTTTATGCATGTGCAGCTTTGTTCGTGTGATTAAATTCTTTTTTGAGTTGTATTTTATGAATATCTAGTAATATTTTTCATCAAATTTTAAATCAAAAGTTATGGGTTAAGGAAACTCCGGCAGTAATTTATATCAAAAGTTACGTGGTAAGGAAATTTCAACAATAATTTATGTACTCTCTCTATTTTTTAATTAAATATGGATAGTTGGATAATTTTACCTCCCCAAATCATCCACCCCTCTTTTGTGGCCATAAATGGACATATAGCATAATAAAGTGATTTTCTGCATAGTTAAACTTATGAAATTGTTTGTGTTGCAAGATGCAGTTATGACAGACATATTAATGGAATAAAACTCCAAATGAATTTTTGCGAGATGTGAAATTTCTCTTGCGGGTGAGCAATATGTATATATATATATATATATATATATATATATATACACTGGTGTCCAAAAGTTAAGCATAATTGGTAATTAAGTAATTATTTTTAAGTAATGAAAGAAATATGAATCGGAATGTGCTGAAACTCCAGGTGTGTAAACAAAATAGTACGCGTCACATATTTTCGTGAAGAGTTTTCCCCGAAATCTAACAGGGGACCGTCAACAAATTGAAAAAGAACGAAGATCTTTTGGATAACCCTGTCAAAACTAATGTAGCAAAAGCGTTCAAACTGCACATTATGATTAATTGGCTTATTGTAATGTACTGCGTTAATTTTTACAAGGATAGCATGCATACTCGTAGAGAAATTAAGGTTTTTATAAAAACAGTCCTAAATTTTTCCAAGTTTTTTGCTTATAATTTGCAGAGTTCTTATTATAAAATAATGTTCTTTTCTGAAAATATGACAAACATCATTGTACACAATACCCTGTCATCAGAATTTAAAAATAATAAAAATTGTATGAAAAATGAGTATGTTTAGTAAATAATTTTTCATTGCGCATGCGTCAACGATATCAAAATGTCATTTGCATATTGTGTTAGCTAAATGTATAGAGCAACTTCTGTAAAAGTTTCAAAAACATAGCTTGAAAATTCTGAAAATGGGAGCCTATAGAATCAACTCAAAATCCGTTATTCCTAAAGGAAGCAAAAAAATCAGGGGTTTTACCTAAATATAGTTGTATGTGCAATATTGTGTAGGCACTAAACAATGGAATATGGATACAGCCCCTCATCTTTTTGCTTCATTTAGGGAATAAAGGATTTTGAGTTGATTCTATAAGCTCCCATTTTCAGAATTTTCAAGCTATGTTTTTGAAACTTTTACAGAAGTTGCTCTATGCATTTAGCTAACACAATATGCAAATGACATTTTGATATCGTTGACGCATGCGCAATGAAAAATTATTTACTAAACATACTCATTTTTCATACAATTTTTATTATTTTTAAATTCTGATGGCAGGGTATAGTGTACAATGATGTTTGTCATATTTTCAGAAAAGAACATTATTTTATAATAAGAACTCTGCAAATTATAAGCAAAAAACTTGGAAAAATTTAGGACTGTTTTTATAAAAACCTTAATTTCTCTACGAGTATACATGCTATCCTCGTAAAAATTAACACAGTACATTACAATAAGCCAATTAATCATAATGTGCAGTTTGAACGCTTTTGCTACATTAGTTTTGACAGGGTTATCCAAAAGATCTTCGTTCTTTTTCAATTTCTTGACGGTCCCCTGTTCGATTTCGGGGAAAACTCTTCGCGAAAATATGTGAGGCGTACTATTTTGTTTACACACCTGGAGTTTTAGCACATTCCGATTAATATTTCTTTCATTACTTAAAAATAATTACTTAATTACTAATTATGCTTAACTTTTGGACACCAGTGTATATATATATATATATATATATATATACATATATATATATATATACAGGGTGATTCAGCTCGTCGGTAACAAACTTTAAGGATCGATAGAGCACACCTAGACGAACATTTTTGAATAGGGAATGTAGGGTCCCTGACGCGATGGTAAGGCGCTAGGCGCTTTCGAAAATTTGGGTGCCGAAATTCGAAACGTCATAAAAACTAGGGAAATGGTTAGATTTTCTTGCTTGTTGCGTCGAAATGATTCTGTTTGTTTAGACTTTCTTCAGTACCAATTTGATAAGCGTATCTCTTAAAACATGGATAGGGGGCGCTGCAGACTTTGGAGAGCTAGACAACAACTTTAAGCCCGTTATTTTGATAATTTAACACATGCTCGCCAAAGTTTATACTCTAACTTAAAGTTTGAACCCAAAAGTAGAGCCCTGCAAAAAGCGTAAGAGCCGGAATAAAATGTCAAAGTACAGGGTGGTCGAAACTCGAAGGCTCCTAAGAGATAAACAAACAGATTTCTTGACTTATGGCATGCATTTTCATGATTCTGTTTGCTGGGGCTCTCTGAAACTCAGTTGAACGGTACAAAAAGAAACATCGATAGGGGGCGCTTTGGGCAAAAAACATAATTCGTTGACATTTCGGACGCTAACTGGAAACGGGGCGCTACGATCAGTTAGAAACAAAACAAGAGAGTAATTTACTTATCATAAGAAGCTATTAAAACTGCAGTTTTTTTTTTTTTTTAACAAACATAGCCGGTTTCAATCATGCACAATGCGCGCAATAAAATTTACATAAGGTGCTTTTTGCTGATTTATGCAAAAGATATCGTACCATATCGATATGCAAAAGATACGTAATGCGTAGACGACAACGCGAGATGACGTAGTTGTATGCGCAGACACGTCTTTTGAACGTGCGGTACCTACTTAAGCTTCGGGTTACTTGTCTGCAGATCGGTAGTAGGATGGAACGGTACACAAACTCTGAATTGGCTGACATGCATTTGGCGTATGGCGCTGCTGGTTGTAATGGACGAGCCGCTCAGCGGTTGTACGCCGAGCGTTACCCCAACAGGCAAATCCCCTGCCATGCCTTCTTCACTCGAGTACACCAGAGGTTGTCCACAACGGGATCTTTCGACGGAGGCAGGCCTGAACGGGAGCGATCAGTGAGCACCCCCGACAACGAAGAGGCTGTGCTTAACCTGGTTGAGGACAACCCAGGTCTTAGCACGAGAGATATCGCCAGACATGTTGGCATTTCGCAAGCAACTGCGTGGCGCATCTTACGTTCCCGGAATCTGCACCCCTACCACATCCAGCGGGTGCAGTTGCTCAGAGAGCAGGATTTTGGCCCTCGAGTGGAATTCTCAAGATGGTACTTGGCGATGAGATCCAGGGATCCCCGTTTTGTAAACAGCATTTTGTTTACGGACGAGTCCACCTTCAGCCGGGAGGGAATGTGGAACGCCCACAACAGTCATGTGTGGTGTGATGAAAATCCACATGAAACCAGAAGCCGAGCAGCCCAGGAGCGTTTCTCAGTAAATGTGTGGGCCGGCATTCTGGGGGATTGCCTCATTGGCCCTTATTTGTTACCTGAACGGCTGACAGGTGGAAATTACCTGATTTTCCTGGATCAAGTGCTGCCGCAGCTTCTGGAGGAGGCGCACGTACCCGAAGGTTCGCGTCGCCAGATGTGGTTCCAGCACGATGGAGCTCCGGCCCATTACACGAACGACGTGCGTCTCCATCTAAACGCAAGTTATGGCCAGCGGTGGATCGGGCGTAGGGGTCCAGTTCACTGGCCTGCCCGATCACCAGACCTCACCTGCTTGGATTTCTTCCTTTGGGGTTACCTGAAGGCCGAGGTATACCATACACCTGTCAGCAGTGCTGAAGAACTTGTGGCGCGCATTGTGGCAGCTGCAGGGCAGATCAGAGATACTCCTGGCATTGTTGGAAACACACACTCCTCAATGCGACGGAGGTGCGAAGCCTGCATCATGGCCCAAGGTCGAAATTTCGAGCATCTTCTGTAGTGTTATTTTTTGTAAATAAATTTCCAGTATCATTGATGTTTTTGGTCTAAATTTATTCAGAAGTGTTGAGCAGAGGTAGAAAATGTGTTTTCATTATTACTAACTGATCGTAGCGCCCCGTTTCCAGTTAGCGTCCGAAATGTCAACGAATTATGTTTTTTGCCCAAAGCGCCCCCTATCGATGTTTCTTTTTGTACCGTTCAACTGAGTTTCAGAGAGCCCCAGCAAACAGAATCATGAAAATGCATGCCATAAGTCAAGAAATCTGTTTGTTTATCTCTTAGGAGCCTTCGAGTTTCGACCACCCTGTACTTTGACATTTTATTCCGGCTCTTACGCTTTTTGCAGGGCTCTACTTTTGGGTTCAAACTTTAAGTTAGAGTATAAACTTTGGCGAGCATGTGTTAAATTATCAAAATAACGGGTTTAAAGTTGTTGTCTAGCTCTCCAAAGTCTGCAGCGCCCCCTATCCATGTTTTAAGAGATACGCTTATCAAATTGGTACTGAAGAAAGTCTAAACAAACAGTATCATTTCGACGCAACAAGCAAGAAAATCTAACCATTTCCCTAGTTTTTATGACGTTTCGAATTTCGGCACCCAAATTTTCGAAAGCGCCTAGCGCCTTACCATCGCGTCAGGGACCCTACATTCCCTATTCAAAAATGTTCGTCTAGGTGTGCTCTATCGATCCTTAAAGTTTGTCACCGACGAGCTGAATCACCCTGTATATGTGTGTGTGTGTGTGTGTGTGTAAAAAATGTACACATTTTTATGGTTTTCTCACATTTTACTTAACGTTAAATAAGATCATCGTATTTAAATTTTACGACCTAAAAAAGCAATAAATTTTCGTCTAAAAATATTAACACAAGAATCGTATGAAAATGCTATATAATAAAACATCCGATCTTTATAGCTAGAAAGAATTATAAGTATCAATTGTCATTATATTGTCATTTTGATAGCAAATTTGGTAAAATGTCTCCATTTGAGCGATCACTCTTCGATACAGAAATTTTCATACCAAGATATTAAGAATCAAACTTGAGAGATTATGATGTTTCATTTTGATTTCTTACATAAGTGAAACTGTAACAGTTTCATTTAAGGTGCGATGGACTCTTTCGCCTGTGGACTTGGTTGACTTTCTTAACTACATAAAAAGATCAGATTCACCGTGTCAAGCTCATTATACGATGTTGATTTCTAATATTCTAGACTTTGTCGGCTTGTGGCTTTTGTTGACGTTTTAACTACATAAAAAGATGAGAAATTTGGTGTCAAATTCATTATACGATCATGATCTGAAAACTACAGACGGTAACTTAATGATGGCCACCTGCAGAATGACCTACTTAAAAATAGCCAAGAGTGATAGCTTGTTAATAGGGAGATAGCTCATCCATAACTGTCAAAATGTAATTTAAAAGATATAATATACATATAATTGACCATTGCTTTTTCATCTATTTTTAAAATATCTTGCCTTGCAGGAATAATTATCCATATCTCTTGTATTTTTCTTTTTACAGAGCAGATGCCAGTAAAATGTTACTCTTTAGTTTAAACTTTTATTCACGGAACTTTTTATTGAATAATTAAGAGAAAGCAATATGAAATAAACTCAATTTTTATGCTTAAATGAATGATTTGTAAAAAATTGAAATGCATTTCTTGCAACAGCATCAGTGTCAGTATTGCCTGATAAATTTCATTGTTGAAATTGTTTATTAGATTAATCGGATCAGTGTTGGGAGTTCATTTTTTAATATTAAAATTGCTTGTATGCCACCACATTTTTTGAAATAGAAATATCCACATTATCTAGCTGCAAATTAAATAACGCGAAAATAAGGTAAATTGTACTATTTCAAACAAGTAGCAAAATAGTTTTTTAAAAAAGAGAGAGAGAATGAAAGAAAAATTTATAAGGGGATTGCGAGTCCTGGAATTTCCAGGGCAGGATAATTTTCTGTTCAGGTATTTTTTAAAAAAAAATCTCTCCTCAAATAACGCAGAATTTTTCTAGTTTGAACTAGAATTATTTTTTAATTAAAAAATACTGATTTCACCTGGAAAATAGCGGTACCCGTATGAATCCTGGTTAAGTATTAAAAGTACGTGCTATAAATAAATTTGAATAATTATAGGCATTTTGTGCGAAGTTTTCTAGTTGATGATATAAAAAAATTAGTGATATGCGATTATTTGGCAAAACAGAGGTTTTGTTTATGAATTTACATGTAAGGAAAAGTTGCGATCTCTATTTCTTGTTTAAATATAAAAAATCTCACCAGTAAAGTATCGCATTCTATTGCTTACTCAACTAGTTTGGAATATCTGGATTTTATAAATGTAACGGACTGGCAACACTGCGTCGAATATTTTCATCTGAAATGCGATGCCTATTAAGCCGATGAAAACTGATGAGTGAAAATTATGGACTCAAGCGCTCTTATTATTATTATTTTTTTTTGATAATTTATTTTTTAAAAAAAGCATTAAAATAATTTCTGCCGACTTTTCCTCTTTTGTACCACAAAAAAATAATAGAAAATTTTGCCTTCTTTAATCGCCAGATTACGGCAATTTAAAAAAGTACAATTTACTCTATTTTTTGTGGTTAAAAAAAAAAAAAAAAAAAAAAAAACTTAAGATGTTGGTAGCTATTTTAGAGCACATTAAAAGTTAAACTAATTTAAAAAAAAGATAAAATAAAGTCAATAATCCAAGCATGATATTTATAATTAATTTGCAGTTTTATTATCAAAGTGTTTTTATTTTAAATTTTGTTATTTTACTCATCATATAGCTGTACAATACAGTTACAAAAATGCTCATTAAAAAAAGTAAGTAGATACATCCGGATAAGTAGCGATTAATATACGTATTATATTAATATATTTATCATCAAATAAGATTAGTATCACAAGATAAATATTAGTAAAACCGCTTTCGCATATTAATGCAAAAAGTTATATCAATATGCAATCTATAACGTACGTTTACCTTATCTCTTAAGGTAATATTAAGAGACGAAAAAATATGATCTCAAAACTTTAAAAGAAAATGTGTACAGAGGAAGGAACACGAGAAGATAAACTGAAAGTTTAACAGAACAAGCTGGAAATTGCACTTGAAGCGTAGCAAATGAGGTGCGTTCTTACGGTAACGAAGTTTTAAAAATATCCAGTTCTTGCTGTTATAGTAGACAGTCCTTCGAATATAGTATAATGGTCGAAATCTTGTTTGTGTTTCTGTAAATATCCCGGAAGAAACCTTTATTACACCTCAGCAACGTATATCATATTCATAAAATGTGAAATAGTTTAATATAATTAACACACGCCCCAAACAATGTTTTTCCGTATAGAATTATGTAGTGGAATACTTTTGTGTGGCCCTGTAATTTAATAATAAATATTCTTTGCATCACAGATTGTACAGAATGTATATTTTAATATATATATACTTCACAGGTTCATGTATTCTATTATATTCGAATGAGTGTAACACCATTAAAATGCATTTGAAACATTTCTCCCCATTGACCGTAAAGTAATGGAATACTTTTGATTGTCCCTGTAATTGATCTATGCATCCGATTTTCTTAAAATTTGAAATGACTCGGAAAAATTATGTAATAATTATATATTTTAAATTTCAAACGATTCTGTTGGGTATTTTTTGCGTTGTTATATGCGGACGGATGGACGGACTGAACGAAAACTATAGGTGCTACGTATTTACATAATTACGAACGCACCTAAAAACGGCCCTCACCAAATTAACATACCTCTGTTTGAACTAGAAATGTCTTATAAAATAAGTTAAATAAACATGTTAAATAGGTGTAAATAAAAATTGTGGTGTAAAATATTTTTTTTAAAACGAATAAAATTTCCGGCCGCTCTAGCGTCAATGTGAATAAATTATCACAACAGTTTTTGGTCTTCATGTATTTATCAAATTATCTATTAAAAAATAAACTCTCCTTTTAAAGCACTTCAAAGAATTATTAGAAAACATATACTATAAATTAATATCAACAGTTTTTGACATTCTTACATTTTGTAAACACCATTTAGTAAATTTGTGATTTTTAATTTTCACATTATTATTGAACTTTTCATGGTGTAAATCTCCGATTTTTTATTCTTATTACATTATTTATAAAAATGATAAATAATCCTTTTTTTTATTTTTCCTAGTTTTGTAAGTTTTTTTTAAATATGTACAAATTAAAACTATGAAAAATCTACTATTTTTTATTTCATTGTGTTGCGGTGAGGGTGGCACTGGAATTAAAACCGATGAAGTCGGTCAGTGTGCTTCCACAAATGTCTATATACATCAGCAGGACGGCTTTATCCATAAACTATAAATTACATTTTTAATTACAATGACGTTAAATTTCGATCTATTTTAAAAGACAGTTTGAAATACAAAAGTACTCAAAATAGATTGAATCCACATCCTAACTATAAAATAAGTTCATGTACCACTTTTCATCTGATTATAACCACGCTGTCAAGATTTTCGTGTATACTAATCTACATTTTTTATAAATGAGTGTTCGTGATCTAAGAATCAAGTGGAATACGTTCTAATGTGTTTTCGTGCGAAAACTACTTTCGAATTCAATAACATTTTCCTCAAAATCTCAAGTTCAGTAATATAAATAAACTAATAATAAGGTTACACTTTCTGATGCTCAATCATGGAGTAGAAATCGTGAAAATCAAAAAACTCACGCTAAGTTTATGACCCTTCAGTGATTGTGTTTCAACATTTTGTTTACATGCAATGCTTGAACACTTATGGGTTAATGTTACATATTTTGGAGAATGTCAGATGAAAAATGCACAGCCAAATAATGATTAAAAAATTAACCGAACAAATTTCTATCACATCATAGTCAAAACTTACTTTTTTTTTTTAATAGTGATGCGTAAACTATCACCGTAGTAGAGAGTGTTAAGGGATAACGTACATTAATTCTTTAACATTCGCGAAGTGATAGGCTCGCGAAAACCACCATAAATGTTGAGACTATCTTTCCTTGCATAAAAGGGGGACAGGTTTACGATTTTTCTTAAATGGAAAAAAAAAATTGAAGCGTAATAGATATATTTATTATCTCCTTAGCAATTTTGTCCGAACGCCGCTCGGGCAAGAGGAGTTTGCTTAATTCGTTATTAAAAGTTTTTGAACACCACTAATTTTTAACTAAAATTTTTTCATTAATAATTGACCAGATATTTTTCGATTGTACACAACGTAGATATTTTGCTACGAAAAAAGTGGGGTTTCCTCTCTATTTTTAGTTTATTGTATAAAGAGAGAGAGATAAAGAGAATCTGGGCCTAGAATTTTCAGGGCAGGATATACTTCTGGGCCAGTATTTTCTTATAAAAATTCTCTCCTTAAATAATACGGAATTTTTCTCGTTTGAACTGGAATTATTTTTTAATAAAAAAATACTGATTTCATCTGAAAAATAAGGGTACCCATACGAACCCTGATTAAGCATTAAAAGTACATGCTGTAAATAAATTTGAATAATTATAGGCATTTTGTTGCAAGTTTTCTAGTTGATGGTTAAAAAAATAGTGATATGCGACTGTTTGGCAGAACAGAGGTTTTGTTTATGAATTTACATGTAAGGAAAAGTTGCTATCTCTATTTCTTGTTTAAATATAAAGAATCTCACCAGTAAAATATCACATTCTATTGCTTACTCAACCAGTTGTTGCTGAAGCTGTTTCCTAAATGCCCGATTTTTCAAAAATCAATTAAAAATGTCTTTTGGCTTTCATTTCTCAAATAAATTATGGGCAAAATACTTTTAAAAAATCACATTTTATTTAAAGTATGGTTTACGGCTAAAATATAGTTTGTTGCCAATCGGTAATATTGGTCTTTAATTAAGAAAATAATTTTCTTTGATAAAATTCTATAGTATTAAACACACATGGATTTTCAGAACTATGATAAAGAATAAATTTCACTTGCTCACTCAGAACAAAATAAGATATTTAGCAAGTTTCCAAATAGCAACAATAAAAAAAAAAATCATCTCTATTCTTAGACAACGCAATTGCTGCTATCTACATGTTGAAATTGAAATTGATTTAATACTTTCAGTATGTCTTTCATTGGCAACATAGAACAAATTGGCCCATTATGGCATTAAGAGCTTCAATATTATTCTAATAGTATTTTAGAAGATTAAATAAGATATTTTGACGTAAGGCAAAACATAACATCTAAGAGTTAAAATTTCCCCGAAAATTTTTGCTGGAAATATTTAAAATGCAATAAAAATTTTGAATTCTATAAAATCTAGGAAATTAAAAAATATATATTCTTTATAAAAAAAAAAAAAATTATTTGCAATATAGGGTAGATGTGCCAGCAATGGAACCCCTAAAGGAATTTCTTTAAGAAATAATTTTTTATTAATAGTTATAATTATTACATTCCAATTTTTTTCATATTATAGGTAACATCCCCAGTAATTGGCACTTTAAGAATTTGTCTTTAAACTTACTTCAATTTTCATTACAAAGAAATAAGATATTTACTTAGAAATATTTTTAAATCAAAGAATGCATATCTGTGCATCTACATTGCCCCCTAAAAGCAAAAAAAAAATTGCAAAAGTATTTTTATAAAAATAGATTTATAAAAAGTTGCTGAAATCACCAGTAATTGGCACCTAGAGCACCAAAGTATGACACCTTGTGATCCAGTAATTGGCACATGTTTATATTTAAAAAACTTTACATTTTGCATTGGGTTCAATCACTTTAAATGAATTTGCTGTAGATGAAGATGCCATATTTCAGGTTTTTGAGAGTAAGAAATCAGCATATTAGTCTGAAATGTGAACACTTTAAAACAATACAATATACTTACTATATTAATACCCAGTAATTGTCATGCTGTCCCCAGTAATTGTCATATGAAGCTTTAATGGATTCCAATTATTGATAATATTTCATATTTTCAAATAAAAACAACTGATAAATAAATTTAGTCTAAAACTTTAAAAGTACTGCCAAAATAAGTGGTTTAATCTCAAATTTTGCGATTTCCTAGTAATTGAAATAGATGCCAATTACTTGGAACTAGCAAAATTGAAGCACCATTAATTGGCATCTACCATTAATCCAGAAATCCAAATATTTGTGTCAAAAATACTTTTATACAATTAAAGTAACTCTTTTCATCTAAACAAAACTGTTGATGATTAAAATTTAAAATACATGATAAATCGGATAATAATGAATTGAAAAGCATGCCTTTCTTAAGCCAGAAAAGAAGCATTTGCAACAAAAATGGCTAATTTAAGCAAACCATAAATTGTTTCTCTTTCCTAGGCATTATTGTCATCTAGTAGCATGAATCAAAGTTATAATCTTTAAAGTAAATGAGTATATAACTAGTTATATGGTCTTACATTTTTAAAAGACTGGATATAAATCTTATTTTAGGACATGTTTTAGGATGTGCCAATCATTGGTGCATGCCAATTACTGGGGATGTTACCCTATTAATCTTTCAAAAATATTTAACTAATCCGATAGTTACATTTCCCAATAAAAATAAAAATTTAATTTTAAATAATAGAAATACACCCAAAAGCCCAGTAATGGACCGCCTATGTTCCAGTAATGGACACTCTACGTTCCAGTAATGGGTCACCCTACTAAAAATAACAGATAATTGTTTTTTCAATTGTATTTTGCTCCAGACTTAATGAAAGCATACTAATTAAACAAAATATTAAAACTTAAGTTAGAAATTCATTGCATTAAAGGATTTATAATGAAAAAACATAAAGCAAAATATTTAAGACAATGTTTCACTGAAATAAAGTTTAGATAAAATAAGGCAATAAAAAAAGTCTGCAATCTTCATTCATATCATTATCTAAATGATGTGCTGTGCAAATATGAAATATAAATAACAAATCTTCAATTTTATCATCACTTCTCGATAGTCAAAACTATTCAATATGGAATTTTAGAATGCATTTAAAATGATAAATGTTCTTGCACTATCCAACCATTTACAGATAATCATATAGCCCATCAATTTGGCACAGATTGATTCCACAATTTTCCTTGAGAGATGTTTATATGGATATATTATCATTAATGGAACAATCTCACTATTTGCTGAAAAACATCCCATTACAGTGATTTGTTTATTTTCGTTAATCGGCACTACATAATATACATATTTAACTGATTTTGGTTCCAAAATTTTTCCCGTTTTAAAAGCACAAATGAAAACCAGTTTTAACTGCATTGAAAATTCTCTCTGTATGCTTTAGAATTTGGAAGAAGATATTAGTAATATCGTCTTCCAAATAGGATTCTACATTTCTGAACCAACTTAAAACAACTTATTTGTAATGGCATATCTAGATTTTGTCAAATGTTCTGCTTTTTTTTGTACCAATTTTGGATGACTTTTTTAAAACAACTATTTATAAAGAAATTGCCTTTATTCAATTCTAATAGGTAAAATTTAAGTATTAAATTTGATTATTTAGCTTTTCAGTTAAATTAAAATATCTTATCTCTACTGAAATTGCACTTTTCGTATTGGTCACTTGGATGGTCCATTACTGGAAAATCACGAAATAAGCAATCCAGTAATGGACCACCCCTCCTAAAATCTTAAAAATAAATAAAATTTTGTAAATGACCATTGGTATATGAACTTCAGACTTTTATATTACTATTCAAACACAAACAATAAATATTTACAAGAAAATAAAGAAGATATAAATTAAGTAAGTAAAGTCAGCTCTTATCATGTTCATTAAGATTTTCAGTAAAACTGTGAAACTTTACTTTCTGCTTTCTAATTGCTTTGATGAAAAGTATAAAAAAATAATCCAGCTTATAGAGCATGCAAGGTGGAGCTAAGTAAAAAATAATAAAAACTTAACTATCATTTATTATTTTTTATAAACTAAAAACTACGAGGTGGCCCATTACTGGAAGGTGGTCCATTACTGGCACATCTACCCTATATAAAATATATATTTTTTGTTTTATGTAAAACAAAATTCAAGAATAACCAAATTAAATATCCGCGAATGTTGAAATGTTCTTCTTCTTTTATTTCACTAATAATTAAAACTCGTAAATGTTAAAGGATTACTGTATATGTGGGAGACGAAATGCTAGTCCCTGGTCAAACCCCTGGCCCTTTTAATTTCATTTACGAAAGAAAAAAAAAAGTCATTGGCATGTTTTTTATTAATTATTAATTATTAATTTATTATATTTATTATTAATTATAGCCTATAATTAATGTTTATAATCAATTTGAAATATTAACACAGTATTACTGTGTTAATATAATACTGTGTAATAATATAATCTCAATGAAGTTAATAATACGATTTTATAACAAGGAAAAAAATCACTGAGTCTACTAAATTGGCCAGCTACTGTATAGCATCGAATAGCTTTCTACATAATGTAGCTATTGTTTTACAGTATTTAATGCGTACACGAATGAGCGAAAATTATATTTTTCATAATAATTCTATATCATGCATATGTGACAATTTTTAAAATTGCTTATTTTATTCAATAAGAATATCAGAAATACATGCTAAAAATTAGAGAGCGTTGTTTTTCTATTATATCAATTAGAACAATGTAATATATAAAGGTTATTTAAAATATTCGACTGTTGCCAGTTCCGAAATACAATAAATCAACTATGTGCCAGAGAAAAGTTATTTACTTTATTATATCTAATATATATATATTTTAAATCATTGTAAAGGCATAGAGATTTGAAAATGTTAAACTTCTTATTGTAAAGGAGAGAATTCCTAAGCTAATATTTAAAAATATATGTAAGTAAAAAAACAAACAAACCTATATCTGAAAGTATGTTTATCCAGTGGCAGAGTTGACAACTTAAGCCGATGTCCTAGGTTACTTTTGACCCAGATATTTTAAATCATTTGGAAAAACTACAACTCGTATGGTTGCTTTACCAATAAACTTTAATTGTGTTAAAATAATAAAGTAAAGAATTACACAGTTTTCTAAGAAATATAGAAATCTTTAACACTTTCGGGTCTGAATTTTTTTAAATAGTTTTTAGAAAAATTACTTTTACGTAAATAACATTAACACTAGCTATCCAAATGGATTAATTAATGTTTAATGAACATTTCATTGTCTGAAAGATATCAAATGTTGTTGTTTGCGTACTATTCAATTAATATTCATATGACAATAAGCTAAACAGGAATTTTTGAAGATGTTTAGAAATTATTGAATTAAAACAAGATTAACTTATATTAAGACTTTCTAGTACTTTTTGTGCTTTATGTGCGCATGATCCTCTCAGGAAAGTAACTTTTATTTTAAACTTTAGGAATGAAACATATATTTAAAATAAAAGAATCGCAACGGCGCAAAGAGAATTAAACAAATAATAATAATTATTATTATTTCTTAATGCTTTAACATAAATGAAGTCATATAGTAAATGCATGGACATATACTAACATTACTACATGTAAGTAGTAGCAAAAGTATTTCTTAAAACAAAATAATACTCCATTAAAGGACAGGTACTATTAATAGTACACTAGATCCTAAAGGGTTGATACCTATTCTATGACTACAATTTTTCCTATACAGGGTGATTCATAAAAGATGGGCAGAACTTTAAGGGGTTATAGTACACTTAAAGACAAATAATATTAAATAGGAGACTAAGGGTCCCAGACGTATTCCCAAGGAGATAGGGGGCATTAAAGTTTAGGGTCCGAAATTTCAAATGATTATAAAAAATGGAAAAATTGGTCGATTCGTTTGCGGTTTTTGCAAAAAATTTTATTTATGCCAGTATTTTCTTGAAATAAAATTTTAAAGTTCAATTTCAAAAAATGCCGATAGGGGGCGCTTTAGACTTTGGAGTAACAAACAACTATTTTTTAACGTTATTTTTTGTATTTCTTTAAATGATTTCGAAAGCTTAGACTTAAACTTAAATTTTGATCTAAAAATCTGAGTCCTAACGAGTAGTTAAGTAGCGTAAACTGAAATTTGAAATTTGAAACCCTTCTCCCCCCAGAACAAAAATCAGTTATTCCCGATCTTTGTGTCGTAGATTAGGCTCTAACTACTGCCGCGTTTTGCTAAAATTATTCTTTATGTCAGTATTTTCTTGAAAATAAATTTTAAAGAAAAGTTTCAAAAAATTCCGATAGAGGGCGCTTTAGACTTTGGAGTAACGAACAACTATTTTATACCGTTATTTTTTGTGTCTCATTAAATGCTTTCTAAAGCTTAGACTTAAATTTTCAGCCCAAAATCTGAATCGTTAGACGTGGTTAAGTTTCTGGGGAGAGAGGTTTGAAATTTCTACTCCTGATCACAGTTCAGTTTACCATGTCCACACATTGTGTGCTGTGATACGAGGTAAAAAGACACAAATTAGGATTATGTTACCAAAGCATATTTATTAACATGTAATTGCAATAAATGTTCGAAATTGTGACCACCAGAGGTTATGCACGCAGAACAACGGCGAAGAAAGGAACAGCGAACATTCGCGAAAACATCAGGCTTTTCGAGCATTTCCCCTACAGCGGCGGAAAGTCTGGCGACCAGTTCCTCGGGGGATTCAATGGGTGTCTCATACATAAGAGCCTTCAATTGTCCCCAAAAAAAGAAATCGAGGGGTGAAAGATCTGGCGAGCGAGCAGGCCAAGCAACAGGACCACCTCGACCAATCCATCTGTTCGGAAATGTGATGTAAAGATAGTTGCGGACGTCTCGTACGTAATGGGCTGGCGCTCCATCGTGCTGGAACCACATGACCCGCCGGATGCGTGGAGGAACAACGTTTAACAGGTATGGCAGCACATGTTGCAGAAATGTGAGGTATGTTTTACCGTTGAGGCGTTCAGGAAGAAGGTACGGTCCGATTAGGTGGTCTCCGAGGATTCCTGCCCAAACACTGATGGAAAAGCGTCTCTGATGAGCATGTGGATACGTAGCATGTGGATTGACATCCGCCCATACATGTGCATTGTGTGTGTTAAATGTACCTTCACGTGTGAAGGTACATTCATCGGTGAAAAGCACAGTTCGTCCAAAATGTGGATTTAGCGCGTTCTGCTGCAGAAACCAGCGGGCGAATTCAATACGATTTGGATAATCCCCTGAAGACAGTTTCTGGACTCGTTGCACATGAAACGGGAGCAAATGTTCATCCTTCAGTACCCTCCAAGTCATGGACTGTGAGGTATCCACCTGCCTAGCCACTGTTCGTGTACTTGTACTTGGCTGCGTCGCTACTACACCCAGAATGGCTTCTGCAACAACTACTGATTCGTCCTTTTTTGCACGACCTGCATTCGACCGGGAAGCGAGAAATGATCCCGTCTCACACAACTGTCTGTGCAAGCGCTCGAAAGTTTTGCGGTTAGGCAACCGCCTGTTGGGAAATCGCTCTCCGTACATTCGTTGTGCCTCTGCACCATTTCCATCTGCCGCTCCGTAAATTAAATACATCTCAGCCTTTTCCTTATTCGTGAAGGGCACCATCTTCCGATTCATTACTACAGCGACTTACACTTGACTCACCGTTCAGTGGTTTTTATGCCTGAATCGTGTCGAAATTTTGCATACGTGTTCTTCTTCTTCCCCATTTGACATTTGCATACTTTCTGTCTCCTTCTTCACCCGGTGACTAGCGTCAGGAATGGAGCTTTAACGTTTGCATGAGCGACGTTTCCAACTGTGCCAGTGCCTTTATGAGTGAATTCCGACTATGCAGTCCTTGACGAAAGTTGTATTTTTGCCTCGTATCACAGCACAGAATCGTTGGGCATGGTTAAGTAGTGCAAACTGAACTATGTTCAGAAGTTGAAATTTGAACCCCCTCCCCTCGCTACTGAACCACGCTCAGCGATTCAGATTTTGAGCTGAAATTTAAGTTTAAGTCTAAGCTTTAGAAAGCATTTAATGAGACACAAAAAATAACGGTATAAAATAGTTGTTCGTTACTCCAAAGTCTAAAGCGCCCTCTATCGGAATTTTTTGAAACTTTTCTTTAAAATTTATTTTCAAGAAAATACTGACATAAAGAATAATTTTAGCAAAACGCGGCAGTAGTTAGAGCCTAATCTACGACACAAAGATCGGGAATAACTGATTTTTGTTCTGGGGGGAGAAGGGTTTCAAATTTCAAATTTCAGTTTACGCTACTTAACTACTCGTTAGGACTCAGATTTTTAGATCAAAATTTAAGTTTAAGTCTAAGCTTTCGAAATCATTTAAAGAAATACAAAAAATAACGTTAAAAAATAGTTGTTTGTTACTCCAAAGTCTAAAGCGCCCCCTATCGGCATTTTTTGAAATTGAACTTTAAAATTTTGTTTCAAGAAAATACTGGCATAAAGAAAATTTTTTGCAAAAACCGCAAACGAATCGACCAATTTTTCCATTTTTTATAATCATTTGAAATTTCGGACCCTAAACTTTAATGCCCCCTATCTCCTTGGGAATACGTCTGGGACCCTTAGTCTCCTATTTAATATTATTTGTCTTTAAGTGTACTATAACCCCTTAAAGTTCTGCCCATCTTTTATGAATCAACCTGTATATGATTCTTGAAACTATTCCTACATTACAATTCTTATTTCATACCTATAATTATGAATTTAATAATTATTCCTTGCAATACTCTGTATGTATTTATATGATCTTCAGAATACTGGATGAAACGTGCATATTTAGATTTTCTATATAATATACGCGGAAAAATAAATACTAAATCATGTTACTGCAAATTTCTCTAGATTAATTTTTTTTATACGAAGTATAATTTTTATGAAAGAATGATACCTATTTCAAGAGGTGTTTTTTAAAGTTATAACAATTTCTTAAACTTCTTAATTTATAACTGAATTCTAAAAACTAAATGTGTAAATTAGCCATTTTTACACACACATGTATATGTGTAAATTTCTAAACTTACACACTTGTCATGAAAATTACACACTTTTTGAAGTTAAAGAAAGTTTTTGAAGTTACTTTTAAAACTAAGTGGCTAATTTTATATCACTTGAGAAAGACAAGTAAAAGTGTAAAAGTAGAAAAAGGCCTAAATTTACAGGAATTAGTGTGTTATTGTAGTTAACACATAATTATATATATACACAAATAAGTGTGTAAATTTCTAAAATTATCCATTTGTAAAAAATGCCTTTTTTATGCGCATTTAGTTTATGGCACTGAGTCTGCAAGTTGCTATAAGTTGATAAACTCAGACAAGTGTGTAAATGTAGATAATATTTGGATTTACACTAACTGGTGTGTTATAAAAATTATAAGTGTGTAAATCTTAAAGGAGACATTAAAATAGGGAATAGAGGGCTTAGAAATAATTTAGGGCTGCACTTTTTATTTCAGGAATTCCATTGTATAAATTACATGCGGCCATTACATTACTGTAGTAGCATTAAAAAAAAAGGACTAAAATATTTATTTATTTATTTTTGTAAGATGATCTGGCTATTTCCCTCACCTCCCCTTGTTTCAGCTAAATTAGCAGCACATGAACATTGAACAGAAAACAAAATTAAAAATTGTCTTAACCATTAATTGCAGTTAGCAGTCTTATAAATTTAAAAACTATTTCGGATTCATTCAAAACGAATTTGCCTAGCAAACCTGTCTTAAACGGAAAAGATCCATGCAAAGTGAATGTAATAATAGCTGAGAAAAAAATTGATTACATCCTAAGAAAGAAACTTGTCTATGACGCATTTTTTCTTTACCATGATATTCCACCTAAAAGGTTTTGCTGTATTGCAAAGGATATTAAAAGAAAAGTAAAACAGTTACGTTTAAATATACATTAATTAAAAAGCAAGTATATCGCAGCTTTTAGCGCTTCTTTAAAAGCAAAAATTTTAAGCATAAAAAAAGAAAGAACTATAATAAATATTTTTGGTCAGAACTTCACTCATATGAAAATAATTCTTAACCATATCGATATAAAAAATATGTAGAAATTCAGTTAAGCCGGGCAATGACTCTAACTTTTTTCAAGTCGGGCGGTACTTTTTTCTATGGGTCGGTTCGGGACCGGACCTAGATATTTTGCAGACTACCAGAATATTTTGAAAGCAAGTTTAGCGTTAATTTTGTACGCTGCTTTTTTATGTCCAAATGAGAGACATTGTCTTTAACTGACATTTAATAACGGACAATTTATGTATGATCCCTTACTTGTTTCCAAAATCAGTCAAAAACTCTTCGCTTAGAGGCATAGTTAAGTGGTGTAAGTCACGAATTTTGGAGAATTTTAGATTTTAATATCTCTTTGAGATTTTTAGATATGGAGATGACCATTTTTTTTGTTCAGTTTCAGGAATGGATAAGGAATAATTTCCTAATTGGAACTTTTGCCCTACGGGCCCCACGGGGGCCGTATAAAAATTTAATTTGCGTATTTTTTCAAGTAGATCACCCATGGAGTTGCCATTTATGTCATCACCTTTATTTATGAAACTTTGCAATTGGAAATATGTGCCTAGGGGCAATATTTAAGAAGATAACCTATTGTTTTGATATTTATGACTCACCCTGCATATGATTTTTGATATATAACTATTTTAAACCATTACCTTTTCACCTAATCATTTTTTATTCATACATCAATAATCTTATTATTTTCATACACTTAATCGATTCTGAATGAATAATGTTATTTTCAGATGTTGTTTTTCAGTAAATGCAATTATGTTTCAAGACAATATAATGATAAAAATTATTATTATTTCATGAAGTATTACTATTGAAGTGTTATTATTGTTAGAGTTCTGGAGTCATTTGCCATGGTCACATCAACCTTTTATACTTGCAAATAAAAGCATTTATAATATATACCCCAAAGCATTTATAAAATAGCACGTCATTTTTCCCCAATCATGGGAAATTTTAATAAGTATCATATTAGTTCTTAAAAAATAAAAGGTTTTGGATCTACATAGCTTTCTTATAAAATTATGTTTGCTGAAAACAAAATATTAAATAGTTCTTATGCACAGGGGGAAAAGAAAAAAAAAGAATTTTTGGTCATTATTCCATTCTTTTTCCTTTGGTGGTTCCAAATTAGCATTTATTACCTCTTCATTTGAAAATTTTCATTAACAGACATCTGTATCCACTCAATACCTATAGGGGAGAGTGTTGTATCTTGGGAAAGTTTTCATATTTTATTTTTTTACTACGATGATTATAATAAGACTAGCGAGCTACGCCCGCTAGCTGGGCCACTTTTTCCAAGCAAACCTCGGTATTAAGCAGTATATAATAAGCAAAAAATTCATTTAATAAGCAAGTCTTGGTGTTCGAATCATCAAGCGCAAAAAAAAGTAAATTAAAGAGCCATGGTCCCGTTAAAAATATGTGATTTCGCACTGTGGGCCACGTGCACTTGAAAAAAAAAAAAGATTGTGGATCGGAGCTATGGTCGCTTCGCTCCCATAGTCCCGTTAAAAATATTTGGTTTTGCACGGTGGGCACTGCGCGCCCATAAGACATTTTTTCGTATTTTTTAGTTCATCAGAAGCAGATTTTTACGCAGATTCTGAATATGTAATCCGTTTTTTCTACTTTAAAAACTGTCTGCAAGATGGTTTAAGAAAAAACGCGCAAAAAAAAGTTTCGATAGTCCTGTTTTATTTCTAAGTTCAATATTTTAGCGAAAACTACGGTAAATATTCTACGGCAAGTAAAAAAAATTGATGCGGAAAAAAAACGCAATTAGCGCCGGTAGAAAAAGTGGTTTTCGGCTGTTTCTTCTTTTAGCCAAAGGGGAAAAATGCATGTCCTTCACCGCAAGTTGGCGCAGTGTTCTGCTTCGGAGGTCCGTTTGGGAATTGAGACATTTTTCGTTCCGATTCCCAAGGGATTTTTAATTCATAACTTTTTTAATTTTGGTCCCACGGTCTCGAAAATGCCCGAAATGACTTCCCCGGAATTTTTCCAATCGAAAGACACCTCTCGCGACTTCCAACTCGCCCGCGTTGCGAACTGTAATCGGCGTCAAGCAGACAGACAGACAGAGGCGCACGGATTTTATTAGTATAGACTAGCGAGCTACGCCCGCTAGCTGGGCCACTTTTTCCGAACGAACCTCGATATTAAGCAATATACAGGGTGATTCAGCTCGTCGGTGACAAACTTTAAGGATCGATAGAGCACACCTAGACGAACATTTTTGAATAGGGAATGTAGGGTCCCTGACGCGATGGTAAGGCGCTAGGCGCTTTCGAAAATTTGGGTGCCGAAATTCGAAACGTCATAAAAACTAGGGAAATGGTTAGATTTTCTTGCTTGTTGCGTCGAAATGATTCTGTTTGTTTAGACTTTCTTCAGTACCAATTTGATAAGCGTATCTCTTAAAACATGGATAGGGGGCGCTGCAGACTTTGGAGAGCTAGACAACAACTTTAAGCCCGTTATTTTGATAATTTAACACATGCTCGCCAAAGTTTATACTCTAACTTAAAGTTTGAACCCAAAAGTAGAGCCCTGCAAAAAGCGTAAGAGCCGGAATAAAATGTCAAAGTACAGGGTGGTCGAAACTCGAAGGCTCCTAAGAGATAAACAAACAGATTTCTTGACTTATGGCATGCATTTTCATGATTCTGTTTGCTGGGGCTCTCTGAAACTCAGTTGAACGGTACAAAAAGAAACATCGATAGGGGGCGCTTTGGGCAAAAAACATAATTCGTTAACATTTCGGACGCTAACTGGAAACGGGGCGCTTCGATCAGTTAGAAACAAAACAAGAGAGTAATTTACTTATCATAAGAAGCTATTAAAACTGCAGTTTTTTTTTTTTTAACAAACATAGCTGGTTTCAATCATGCACAATGCGCGCAATAAAATTTACATAAGGTGCTTTTTGCTGATTTATGCAAAAGATATCGTACCATATCGATATGCAAAAGATACGTAATGCGTAGACGACAACGCGAGATGACATAGTTGTATGCGCAGACACGTCTTTTGAACGTGCGGTACCTACTTAAGCTTCGGGTTACTTGTCTGCAGATCGGTAGTAGGATGGAACGGTACACAAACTCTGAATTGGCTGACATGCATTTGGCGTATGGCGCTGCTGGTTGTAATGGACGAGCCGCTCAGCGGTTGTACGCCGAGCGTTACCCCAACAGGCAAATCCCCTGCCATGCCTTCTTCGCTCGAGTACACCAGAGGTTGTCCACAACGGGATATTTCGACGGAGGCAGGCCTGAACGGGAGCGATCAGTGAGCACCCCCGACAACGAAGAGGCTGTGCTTAACCTGGTTGAGGACAACCCAGGTCTTAGCACGAGAGATATCGCCAGACATGTTGGCATTTCGCAAGCAACTGCGTGGCGCATCTTACGTTCCCGGAATCTGCACTCCTACCACATCCAGCGGGTGCAGTTGCTCAGAGAGCAGGATTTTGGCCCTCGAGTGGAATTCTCAAGATGGTACTTGGCGATGAGATCCAGGGATCCCCGTTTTGTAAACAGCATTTTGTTTACGGACGAGTCCACCTTCAGCCGGGAGGGAATGTGGAACGCCCACAACAGTCATGTGTGGTGCGATGAAAATCCACATGAAACCAGAAGCCGAGCAGCCCAGAAGCGTTTCTCAGTAAATGTGTGGGCCGGCATTCTGGGGGATTGCCTCATTGGCCCTTATTTGTTACCTGAACGGCTGACAGGTGGAAATTACCTGATTTTCCTGGATCAAGTGCTGCCGCAGCTTCTGGAGGAGGCGCACGTACCCGAAGGTTCGCGTCGCCAGATGTGGTTCCAGCACGATGGAGCTCCGGCCCATTACACAAACGACGTGCGTCTCCATCTAAACGCAAGGTATGGCCAGCGGTGGATCGGGCGTGGGGGTCCAGTTCACTGGCCTGCCCGATCACCAGACCTCACCTGCTTGGATTTCTTCCTTTGGGGTTACCTGAAGGCCGAGGTATACCATACACCTGTCAGCAGTGCTGAAGAACTTGTGGCGCGCATTGTGGCAGCTGCAGGGCAAATCAGAGATACTCCTGGCATTGTTGGAAACACACACTCCTCAATGCGACGGAGGTGCGAAGCCTGCATCATGGCCCAAGGTCGAAATTTCGAGCATCTTCTGTAGTGTTATTTTTTGTAAATAAATTTCCAGTATCATTGATGTTTTTGGTCTAAATTTATTCAGAAGTGTTGAGCAGAGGTAGAAAATGTGTTTTCATTATTACTAACTGATCGTAGCGCCCCGTTTCCAGTTAGCGTCCGAAATGTCAACGAATTATGTTTTTTGCCCAAAGCGCCCCCTATCGATGTTTCTTTTTGTACCGTTCAACTGAGTTTCAGAGAGCCCCAGCAAACAGAATCATGAAAATGCATGCCATAAGTCAAGAAATCTGTTTGTTTATCTCTTAGGAGCCTTCGAGTTTCGACCACCCTGTACTTTGACATTTTATTCCGGCTCTTACGCTTTTTGCAGGGCTCTACTTTTGGGTTCAAACTTTAAGTTAGAGTATAAACTTTGGCGAGCATGTGTTAAATTATCAAAATAACGGGCTTAAAGTTGTTGTCTAGCTCTCCAAAGTCTGCAGCGCCCCCTATCCATGTTTTAAGAGATACGCTTATCAAATTGGTACTGAAGAAAGTCTAAACAAACAGAATCATTTCGACGCAACAAGCAAGAAAATCTAACCATTTCCCTAGTTTTTATGACGTTTCGAATTTCGGCACCCAAATTTTCGAAAGCGCCTAGCGCCTTACCATCGCGTCAGGGACCCTACATTCCCTATTCAAAAATGTTCGTCTAGGTGTGCTCTATCGATCCTTAAAGTTTGTCACCGACGAGCTGAATCACCCTGTATAATAAACAAAAAAAATCATTTAATAAGCAAGTCTTGGTGTTCGAATCCTCAGCACAAAAAAAAGTAAATTAAAAAGCTATGGTTGTTATGCGCCCATTATCCCGTTAAAATATGTGATTTCGCACAGTGGGCGGTACGGGCCCATGGTGCGAAGCCGGCCCACCGGCGCTACGCGCCATGGTCGCCATTGTCCCGCTAAAAATATTTGGTTTTGCACGGTTGGCGCTGCGCGTCCATAATACATTTTCTCGTATTTTTTGGATCATTAGAAGCAGACTTTTACGCAGATTCTGAATATGTAATCAGTTTTTTTCTACATTAAAAACTGTCTGCATGATGGTTTAAGAAAAAACGCGCAAAAAAAGTTTGTTTATTAAAAACTGCAAAAGACTGCTATTAAAAAAAATAAGTAATTTCATTAATATCACAAAGAACATACCTAACAAATAATTTTGGCAGCTCGTTTTCCGTTTGTACTAACAGAAATTAGTATTAATCGCGTAAATCTTAGGTTACACAATATTCGTGTATGCTACCAAAAAGAAAAAGTATGAAAATGAGCTACAACGATTAATACTCACATACAGAATAAATATATGAATAGCCAGTTACATCTGAGATCCTCAAAATATTAATTAGCAACACCATTACCTCTTAGTGAACATATCTTGCTGTGCTTAAATAGTTGTACTTATTATATTAATTAAACAGTGTTTAATATTTTTTACCAATTACTTCTTTTTCTCTTATACATTCTTTGACAAATTGACGGGAGAAAAATAGGTTTTCGGCTGCTTCTTCTTTTAGCCAAAGGGGAAAAGTTCCTGTTCTTCACCGCAAGGTAGCGCAGTGTTCTGCCTCAGAGCTCCGTTTGAGACCTGTTTGGGAAATAAGACGTTTTCCGTTCCGATTCCCGACCGGTTTTTAATTCATAACTTTTTTAATTTTGGTCCCACGGTCTCGAAAATGCCTGAAATGACTTTCCCGGAATTTTTCGAATCGAAAAATACCTCTCGCGACTTCCAACTCGCCCGCGTTTCGAACTGTAATCGGCTTCAAGCAGACAGACAGACAGAGGCGCACGGATTTTATTAGTATAGACTAGCGAGCTACGCCCGCTAGCTGGGCCACTTTTTCCAAACGAACCTCGATATTAAGCAGTATATAATAAGCAAAAAAATTCATTTAATAAGCAAGTCTTGGAGTTCGAATCCTCAAGCACAAAAAAAGTAAATTAAAGAGCTATGGTTGTTATGCGCCGATTATCCCGTTAAAAATATGTGATTTCGCACAGTGGGCGCTACGTGCCCACCGTGCAAAGGCGGCCCACCGGCCTACCACCCACCGGCGCTACGCACCATGGTCGCCATCGTCCCGTTAAAAACATTTGGTTTTGCACGGTTGGCGCTGCGCGCCCATAAGACATTTTCTCGTATTTTTTGGTTCATCAGAAGCAGACTTTTACGCAGATTCTGAATATGTAATCAGTTTTATCTACTTTAAAAACTGTCTGTATGATGGTTTAAGAAAAAACGCGCAAAAAAAGTTTCGGTATTAAAAACTGCAAAAGACTGCTATTAAAAAAAATAAGTAATTTCAATAATATCACAAACAACATAACTAACAAATAATTTTGGCAGCTCGTTTTCCGTTTGTACTAACAAAAATTAGTATTAATCGCGTAAATCTTAGGTTACACAATATTCGTGTATGCTACCAAAAAAAAGGTATGAAAATAAACCGTGTTTAACATTTTTTACCAATTAGTTCTTTTTCAAAGAACCGAAACGAAAGAAAAAGTCGTTTTCCCGGGAGAAAAAAGAGGTTTTCGGCTGCTTCTTCTTTTAGCCAAAGGGGAAAAGTTCAGGTCGTTCACCGCAAGGTGGCGCAGTGTTCTGCCTCAGAGCTCCGTTTGGGAAATTAGACGTTTTCCGTTCCGATTCCCGACCGGTTTTTAATTCATAACTTTTTTAATTTTGGTCTTACGGTCTCGAAAATGCCCGAAATGACTTTCCCGGAATTTTTCGAATCGAAAGACACCTCTCGTGACTTCCAACTCGCCCGCGTTGCGAACTGTAATCGGCTTCAAGCAGACAGACAGACAGACAGACAGAGGCGCACGGATTTTATTAGTATAGATTTAGAATTTGAAGCCAGCATTTCAATACACCAACATTTTTCTATATAATATATTTTTAGAAATTAAGGCAGTTTCAAAATAAAAAAATGCCACTCATTTAAAATAGGGAAGGCAAACTGTCCCAAGGTACAACATCCTATTGTACCTAGGGATATACTACATATTTCAGCCAACAGAAATACAATTAATTAATGATTTTGTACAATAAATAATACAATATTTTATAGAATAACAATAACAAATTTTGTGCCAATAAAACTTTTTTTTTCAAAGAAATAGAGAATAAAACTCAATTTTTAATCATTGGCAAGGACTTCAGCTAACTTCAGATGCATAGAAAAACATATTTTTTCCTCCAGATACTTTGTAAGAAAATAATCTACTTTCTTGGTTTCTTACTTTTAACATGTCTGTAATATGATCATAATCAATATTGTCACCATCTTTAGTACTAGATAAAATGAGTTTGTCCTTAAGAGATTAAAACTGTTATTTTGTTTTAATTATCTTGCAACCCCAATTTTCTGTTTGGAATTTTAATTTCAGTTTTTACTAAAGAAACTCTTAAAATGCAAGATTTTCTACGACAGACATAGCTTTTACGAGCTGCTGCTATAAAAAATGGACCTAATCATTACTGGGAATGTGGCATCTTGAGAATGTGAAGATAAACTTGTTATGCACAGTATTGATTTCAGGGAATGGTCTGGGAGGGACATTCCTCCTTGGAACAATGCTATGTCCCCCCCCCCCATGAAGACTTGATATTTTGTGTTTTCAGTAGTAAAAAAGTGCAATGTTCCCTCCTTCTGGAGCCACAGAAATCCCTCCCAGAGAAAAGTGTCTGAATTCAACTCCGGTTATGCATACTAGTAATAACATATTTGCTGCTGTAAATTCAGCTGTTTCATTCGACATTTCAGTTGAATGAAAGTGCTATCTGTAATAATTTATAAAACGTTCGTCTTCACTGAATGCATTTTTATGGATTGACTAAATGCCTGTTACTTCAAAATCTTTAATGATATTCAATGGTGTGAAAGCTTTTTAAAATGCATTTCCAACAACTTGTACTACAGCTTATAGTGTGATTAACTGTCTAGAATGTGACATCATCCATTCATTAGCACAGGACTTGTTGTATGTTTTCTACGACCCAAATATAGTAGCGTTTGAATTGTAAACAAAATAATTTCAACTTTTTAGCAATTCTCTGTTATAAGAATCAAAATATAGCTGTTACACTATCCATGATTAACAACATAGTAAAATACAGAAATGTACCTTTTAAAAATGATTCAAAACTCAAAAAAAAAAAAAAAAAAAAAAAAAAAAATCAGAACACGTGCTTTTTAGAACATTGCATCACATGGAAATAAAAAGATTTATCGGAATTACCTGATTTATATTTGAAATTCATATCATCAGTTCAAGCATTATAAAATTATAATATCAAAAATAAAGTTTAATTGTTTTCTGTATTGTATTTTACATGTTTTGTGGAGTTTTCTGTAAAAAAAGTAACAAAATTATTTTTATTTATGCAAATTATTACAAACCATGTATTTGTTACACCATTTTACATGTCCCATGTTACAACAATTTTACTGTCCCAAGGTACAATCACCACATGGTTTGAATAAAATCAAAATGACCGTAAATCTAAAAGCACTATCATTATTTACTCATAGCCAAAACGTTTAAAAATCTTCTCTTTTATAAAAAAAATAAATTGCAGTTGATTTCTTGTAAAAGTATATAGTTAAGAAATAAAATTTGAATGGGGGAAAATATTTACTTTGAACTAGTGAAATTTTCTTTTTCTCTCCGAGTTGTTAATGCAATGCTTTTGATGTTATCTGTTACTATGAAGAGATCAGTTGGTTATAGGTCACTATTAGAAATAATCGAAAGATCATTGTTGCCAATAGCTTATTAGAAATTATAGATGTCCTGAGATACAAGCGTCCCAAGGTACAACACTCTCCCCTATATAAAGCGTTGAGGACCAGAGTGGATTATACCACAATTTTGTGAAAAATGAGTTTGAAGTGTCGAAGCATTGTATGTCATGCTATCTATTGGCTGTATAATGAATCTAATTATTTTCGAAAAATTTCAAGTGATAGAATCAGTTTAACAAATGGGGCGATGTAGCATGGATATAACATTTCCACCCTAGTATTAAATGATTTGGTGCACTATAGAACTGCCAACTAGTTTCCCATATTTTATTGAAGAAGCTTGGTCTTTTCTGGGATTGGCAGAGCTGGTCAAACCTCATAAAAATATGGAACTATGTTTGTTAGGATAAAAGAGTGTAAGAATAAAAAAAAAAAGTTTTGCCAGCATTTTTCTCGAAATCATAGGCGGCGAGGTTGGTCCGCTCTATTTCTCAATGCCACATGTGGTACAGTAGAGTAGAGAGCACTAGCGATAAGAATGTTCATTCGCCACAACAGTACAGGGTGTTTATAAAGTCCTGGACCCATTTTGATGTTTAATAACTCATAAAATAATGAAGATATAAACAAAATTATGGCATTTATTGATGTAATAACTCATATATTTTCCTTTTCAGGCTTTAATATCTTTCCTTTTGTAAATATCGTCTGCGCGTGTGGTTAATTTCAGATAATTTCACTTTCCAGTCTAAATATCTGTACTTTTCTAAATAGCGTCTGCTTATTAATTGCATTTTTCTCTCTTTTGTTTTTGGCAACTATTGCAATGTTATGTTTACTTTTAATGTGTTTGTTCTATGTTACTTTTGTTTGTGATGTTTTATTCGAGCGGATATTAAGGAGAATGCATACACCACAAGAGAAAGCACAGATTTTATGGTGGTTCATAGAAACAAAATCGATAGTGTAAGCACAGATAAATTGCAGAAGAATTTACCAAAAAGATCCTCCATCCAAAAGCAGCATCTTGCGGTGGAAAAGGAATTTTCTAGAAACTGAAACTAGAACTGATACTGCGACTAGAATATCGCAGATAAGAAACATTCCGGACGTCCCTGCACAAGTGATTTTGATGTTGAGCGTGTCAGAGACACATTTTTACACAATCCTAGTAGATCTGTGAGATCAGCGGCAAGAGAAATGGATATAACAGGAATATTTTTGAGTCTATCTAACCATTTATGTTATTAATTTTAATCTATCTTTATTATTTTATGAGTTATTAAACATCAAAATGGGTCCGGGACTTTATAAATACCCTGTATATTGCTGTGAAACACAATGTTAATTTTAACTGAGTTTTAAGTAAGTCAAGGTTAGTTTGTGCTTCAGAAAAAATCGTGATTGCATTAAAAACAGACGCACCAGGAGACTTGAAATTTCTAATCATTTTTGATCTATTTACTTCCAATTTCAATATTTCAAAACTTTGCATATTTCCAATAATTTCGTACTTGTTTTGAATGACAAGATTATAAAGGCGTTCGAAACGAACGAGAAAACTCTATGGTGTATTAAAAAAACGGCGCTGGCAACTCAAATTTCACGCAAAATTAATTGTAAAAATATAAACACACTAAACATATTACATACTAAAGTGTGTAAAAATGTGCATCATTTTTATTCTTATGATTTTTTAATTAATCCTAAAAGTTTATTATTATTATTAAATGCTTATAGTAGCTTGTTACTTGATTAATAATATTTAATAACAAATACAAATAATTAAGATACATTCATTTTTCATTTTTTCATAATCCGTTGGTTTTAAAAGGGCGCTTTCTTACATCACGCTATTCTATATTCGATGGTAACCTACACACACATATAAATATATATAGAAAGAGCAGTATGTCCTAAAGTCAGTTGGAGTATTCATATGCGATAATGAAAAAGGTTGACAACCTCTGGCGTAGACAATAATAATAACTGATTGTAGAATTGAATTCAAATTCCTTTTTGAAGTCATAAGATGACAATATCGTGAGAAAAAACTACATAGAAATAATTTCTATCATATCAAATTGAAAGAGTTGAGGGCAAGTCACTGACCTTTATTTATTGCCCCATTTGATCTTTTGTTTTGCAATAAGCCTACTTAGCTAATTTTACAAGTATAACTTGCCACCCTAAACGGAACAAACAAGAGAGTTATCCCACTCGGCAAATTCCCCAAGTTAGCGCCTCTGACCTTTCACAGGTAAATTCTATTGAGGATACAGTGAGTAATTCTCCACACCTTCTTCTCTGTTCAACGCTCACCTAGTTTTCAGTCTTCCGGCTAGGTAGCAGTTTAGGAATGAAGTCCCAGTGACATAAGTAGTATCCTAGATTAAACTTATGCTCTTCGACAAGACTTCCTCGTGGTTACCGAGAAGTTTAAGTACTCTCGGTCTGTAAATCAAAGAACTAATTTTAGTTTTAAACTAGATATTCTTCCATTGCATATTGACTAAGACATCATATGCGGCATTTGGATGAATACAAGCTGTGTTTTCCTATTTGTAGGCCAATTTTGAATTAAAGCCCAGTTGAATATTTTATTTAACTCTTTCCGGAACGGGCAAATTTTGTAGTAAAATGAGTAATTATTGACTGCCACCAGAATTTCAAAATGACGACTTTTTTAGATATTACGAACTCCTTAATTTAAGCTTTCATTGTAAAAGGAAAATTTTACTAAAATATTATTGGTGCCGTTGGCAAGTTTGGAATTAAAATTAGGTATCCCGGACCGGATACAGTGTGCCGGAAAGAGTTAAGAAAACTTAATATTTGAATAACTATTGAATGAGTTTACTAGCTCATTCTTTTGCATTTTTTTGCTCTTATATATATATATATATATATTTATTTATTTATTGTAAAATTTATGGAGGGTGAAAAAAACGATGTGTATATTAAAGAAACAAATAT